>JASVER010000157.1:1324859-1541397 GCA_030449065.1 Oceanodroma leucorhoa | reverse complement strand
ATCCTGTGAGGATGTTTAAACATGGGAACAGGTTGCCCAGAGAGGTTGTGGAGTCTCCACCTTTGGAGATATAAAAAACCTGACTGGACATCCTCCTGGTCACCCTGCTTCAAGCACAGATATCAGACTAGATGAGCTCAAGAGGTCCCTTCTAACCTAAATGTTTCTGTGAAAAGGTATGCCACAAAAACGGGTGCTAATGGATAAGCTAGTGCTCCTCCCCAGTGCTGTCACTTCCCCTCTGCATTCCCCATCTGTAAATCTGAGGGATTATGGTTGGTAGGGGCCAGGCTTGTGCTGAAACTGCCACAGACCTTTTTACTGTGCTGCTTCACTGGAAGTATTATTTAATCTGGCTGTTAGTATTCCTTTTTTGTCCCTTTGTAACTTTTTCAATTAGTACTTTCTCTTCAAAATTAGATTTAGTTTTAAGAAGCTGTTTCTTTCTATCTTATCTAAATTTATTCTTGTGTAGTTTTAGGGCCATTAACATTTTTGTTATGTTAGTATACTTAATCAGTCTCCATATAAGGATTGTTTAGTGCAGAGTTCCTTGCTAAGCCATTTTTGGAATTTGGAAAGGAAAAGCTGTGGAGTATGTCCTTTAGAAATTAAAGGTGTGTAAGCCTCCCATGGCCATCTACTTCCTCCCCACAGTGCACCTTCTGTCAAATGAAGTGAGGTTGGTCCTTGAGAAAGAAAAAGAAACACTTCTGCTGATGGGGAGATATTGCAGGATTGCAGCTTCTTTTAAGATCTGAGCTTGGGTGCCAATATACTATGGTGATGAAAACAAAAGAAAATCCCAGAGCAATAAGCCACTAATACATATAAATTCTTAAAAAATGCACTAAATTCGCTATACATTGTGTGTCTGCTAATTTTTATGTGTATGGTAAAAATGGTTGAGCAGTGGGAGAGGAAGGAAATGGGAGTTTAGGTATGAAATGTAGAGCTAATGATTTCCATTCATGAGCTATGCATCTTGGGTTTTAGACCTTTTTTAACTCACTGTTTAGGTTTCCCTCATAGCTGAAAGAACAGTCTGACTGGTATTTTACTCATGCAGACTGATCTCAATTTAATATTGATGTGGCTTGGAGTATTCTCTATTTTTTTTTTTTTTTTACAGGATGCATGTTTCAGTGTCTCGCTAACTTAATTTGCTTTGTAGGTGTACAAATAGGTAAGTGCTTTGAGGGTAAAAGCAGAGGCAACAAGTCCTTTTGTGTGATAGCATAATGGTAAACTGGGGTTGTTGATGGAACTCAGCAATTGTCCAGGTTGTCCATAATGTGAATATTCTGAAGATGACTGTGTATGTGGGTTGTGGAAAAGCAGACAAAAGGGCTGGCCGGCAAGTACTGTCTTAGCATCCTGCAAGTCTCGTTTTTGTACAAGGATGAATAGGCAGCTTATAACAATAAATATTTGCTTTGGAAGGCTGAAGAGGAAGAAAGTAATTGCCTGTACGTATAGGTTTCATGACCATTCAAAGAGGATTTTAAATATGAAACATAATGGGAGGAGATTCAAAATGACTGTAGAATGCAACAATTGAGGCTCTTCTAAGAGAAACATAATAATAAAGGGKTTTTTTTTTAATGCTCACCACTTTTCACGAATGTATGCCTTTTTTTGTGCTGTCTGCATGGGCTAATTGAAAGAAAATGCTTAGGTTGGACTAAACAAAGGAAAGTAAGTGTAATTTTTGGACAAAGGAACTCAAACTCTGAAAAGGAGGCCTATGCAGACTTTTCAAATGCTGAGCTAGGTAATGACACTCCTTTGCAGTAGATGCATTAAATGATGTTGGCTTATAGGAAAGACATTTTGTAGTCTATATGAAAATGTGAACAGCTTGTGTGTTCTGGAGGAAAAAAAAAAATAAATTGGCTTTGTGTTTGTGCTGGTACACATTGTGCTGTGATGTGTTTTTTTACTTGCACTGGATAGCTTGGGTCAGGTGAAGCATCTGTTTACTTCTCTTTCTCCTCGCCTATCAAAATTCTATTTTTATTCATTAGTTTGAGTGCTTTTGGTTTGGTGGATTATTTTTTTTTGTTGCACTTGTTTTACTTGATTTGAACTATAGTGTAAAGGTTATGACTTGCTCAAAGCAATGAAACCAGTCACTGGTATTAAGGACTTCATCCGATGTGATACTTCAAAATTTTTTACAAGTATAATTTTCTTATCCATAAGCAGTGGTGTTGCTCCCATTGTCGGTGATATTCCGATTTTTGATTGAATTTGCCTATTCTCTGTAGACTGCTTAGGTAATTGGAAGGAATAACTGTGTTTGAGTAGTTTGGGGATTTAGAAAGCTGTCATGAATACTTAGACCAGAGCTTTTGTAAAATACTCCTGAAGAAAATAATTGAAGAGTGAGAGCAGAAGGTAACAGCATACTGATTAGGAGCTACTGTCTGACGTAATGAAATGCATCTTTGTAGCATTAGAGTGAAGGAGAGAGTAGTGGCACAGATGGTGAATTAGGAAACAATTTCCACTTGTAACTACTGAAATCAGTTGATATTGACAGTAATAAAGCTTGAGTCTCTCAAGAGTGCTTCGTTTTTTTGTGTGTGCCATATCATTATATTAGATTGTTTGGTGATATTCTGTTTTTCTGTATTCTTCTAAAGTGGCTGGTTGTTGAGAAGCAGATTGTGCAACTGCTGAGTGTAATTTCACTGCTGAAATTGGGGGGAAAAAAAGCAAGATGAAATCTCTGCTAGCTTTCCGCAGTACTTTTCGTAACTGAGAAGTGAATGTGTACATAATTCAGTCTAGTGAAAATACTGCATCCAGGTTAAGTGTGCATGAATGTGTATGTAGAAATACACACCTATCCCTCTGTGCATGTGAGCCTCATATTATATATGGCACTTTGCCCAGTGGGTGTGCATCATGTTTATTTTTCTGGATCTCTGTTGGCAATTGAAACAATAAAACAGTAAATACACCATATGTTGACATCTTCTAGGTACTTTACCCACAGAATCGAATGCACATTCCTGAGGTGGCAGCAGCTTCTAGAAAATGTTAGAAATCCTTCTGGAAGCTTAAGGAGATAGTGTAAAATGATGTAAAGCTCTCAGAAGTTTCCAAAAACTGATGTTACTTACAAAATTATCTTTAAAATAAATGTCTATGAATGTCTCAGCAGGGAAGTATTCTGTTTGAGTAGCAGAAATGCTAGTGCAAAGAATCTGATCAGTCTGTGGTGAAATAATGTGTTTTCGGAAACTACTGCAACTTCAAAACTTGTGATGACTGATCTGCTGAAGTTTTATTTTATCAGTGTTTGCAGAAGGTACTAATCTATAAAAAGTCTCTTAGTAGATGTAAGGTGCCACCCCCAGAACAACTGAAGAAGTACAGTCTCTTGTCTTCAAAGTGTTTGTGAACTCACTTTGAAAGCATCCTACTCAAATAATGAGAAACAGTTTCAGAACTTCTGGTCTTTTCAGAAGCTGGTATCAATGCTGCTACTATATGCTCTTGGCAGTACCAAGATGTCTGTTGAACTTGCAATAAGAATAAAAAAAATAGATTTTTGTGTGTGTATATATATGTGTACACATATACACTTTGCTTACTGCACTTTTATGTAGAATATGCTGTCTAAAGGGAGTGAGAAGCTTCCAACAAACAGAGCTGAGRTCCTGGGTCTGGTGTTAAGTTATGCACAGAGAAGCAGATGAAGTGTTGCCTTTGGGCTGTTCAGGCAAAGTGCTTTTTTCACGGTTTGCACATCAGAAGCGCTATCTGTAGGCTCATTCAGAATGTCAGTGAGGAAGTCGGCTGTAAATGAGAAGAAGGACGTAGTCTGCAGTGTAACTGTTCTGTTGTGATGTGATCCATCTGGACGGTTGCTTTATTTACCAAAAGATCTTTGAGTATTATCCTCATCTAATCATCTTCAGTTGTGTGAAGAGGACATCTTGAAAGGGGCAGGTCTTTGTATTTTGGGCATATGTAGATCAGTATTCTCAAGTGACTGTGGCATTCTTTCACCTGATATGCAGTTATGTGATGTTTATTGATACAGTGGTGGCAATATTATGCAAAATAAATTATATCTTTGTTTTGAAGACCAGTGTGTACTTGCACACAGACAAACATCAAAGTCAGCTTTGGTCACAAAGCAGCTATTATTTTGTCTGTATTTGGTAATAGTTAGGGATAATCCATCTATCCTTTTTATATATATGGAGGAACAGAATAGAATGTCTTTACATGCGAATAATGTTACTGTGTAATACTAGAGAAGTAATAGTACAAAATATTTCCCTGCAATGCACAAAAACTGGTCTGCGACAGTTACTTGTTCAGTTACTCATAAGGTTTTAAATATCCTGGTGTTGGATTGTTGATAATGACCACTGATACTATTACCTTTGGATCCCCTGTGTTCATTGGGTTTTGGGGTCCTCCCTCTCATCCCCTCCCTCCCCTCCCTCCCTTCCCTCTCCTCCCTCTCTCTCCAGAGATTCCCTCTGCAAACAATGTTTGTAAGCTGCTTTGCTTTTGCATACGGTGCCTGGCTTCTCCTGCTCACAGACCCTGCTGCAGGAAACCAGTCAATGCTGAGACCTGTAATCCCACCTCAGAACCTAGGAAAAAGCACAAGGTATTGAAGTGGGACATGGGACAGTGTTGAGTTCCCATTTGTAGAGGTGACATTAACTCAGTGGGGACATGGTCAAATATAGCTGAAACCTGYATTTATAAAGTAGGAAGAAAGAAGTAGTAGGACTACCTCTTCCAAAGGTGGCTCAAAAGGTCTATTAATTTAGTGGTAACAGAAGTTATCATTCTTGTCATAGAAGAATGATGTCAGGCTTTGAAAAGTCTGTTAGCTTGTTCCCCATCAGAATTGAGAAGATTTTCCTTATTAAAGTACAGATTTAAACCAGAAACTTGTGTGGAAGCTAATTTTCATTAAGAAAGAGGTTACAGAACCTTTCAGTTATGAATGGGTAGTAACCAGCTCAAGATTTTCTTAAAAGTACAGTTAGACTATCAAACTCTTAGGACAATCCATGTTAGGACAATCCAACAGGAAAATTGTTAGCTGTTAATGGAAAGAAGTTGCTTTTCCTTTTTCCTGTTATTATATATTTCACTGGTAGACAGAGTTAAGCAGAGAAATAATTCTATGGTTGGTGTTTTTTTAAGCAGAGTCATGGAGTGATGAACATTTGTGAAAATTGCCTACAAGTCCTCTCCCTCTAATTGCATAACTTTTTTAACAAAAGGTGGAGCCAATGGCAACAAATTCTGACTGGTTTTGTTTGAAAGTAATTCATACTAATTTATTGATAGGAATTGCACATTGCTATTTTCTGCTGTACCTCAGTGAACCCTACTTTGATCAAATCAACATTTAAACATATTCTAAACAAAACATCCAATCTCAGGCACATCACTTTTGTGAACTTATATTTGAAAAGTTTTCATTGGGAAAAACTATTTCAAATATTTCCATCCAACACGTCAAACTTCAATGTGAGCTGCCAAAGTAGAAGTAGTGATAGCACTACATCAGGGTAACTTTGAGAAGAAAAATCATATAATGTTATTGTTTCACAGTATCAGATATGTCACAGTTGATGCCTCAAATAATCCTAGATTATGTGGGAGATTGTGACACTCAATAGTTGAGCTGAAGCCAGATGATCAGACATACTAGGCTAGAAACCCAACACCCATTGTATTGTAAGCATACCCCTTCTATATCTAATTGTGTGCTTCTGAATGCTTTTTAGAAGTGCCTGCTGACATCTTAGTGAAGAACTTGTTTGATAAAGGAAGCCTACATCTTGTCTTGGATTAGTTTTCCAAATGTGGTGACAAAAAAATAAAATATTATGCTGTTATTCTATAATGTGACCTGAAGTTGTGATGGTAATGTGGATTTGTGGTGAATAGGGCTTATCTAATTTCGGCCCAGAGAGATGGTGAATGTATTTGTGGCTGAAAGGAGTTTCCACCATACGCTGGTGCACCTTATATGGCTGTGGAAGGATCATATGGGCTGTAGGCTCTGCTTTTCTTTATTTTTTGAGGAACATGGAAAGATAAATTCAATCCATTTTGGGGAAAACATTTAACCTCAGTCCTTGGACAGATATTTGAGACAGGGTATTGTAACGGTTGTAACGGTTTATAGAATCTACTTGTCATGTGTATGCAAGTAGCTTCTTGTTTTAATATCGGGAACAAACTGCAGGGAAAGTACAGCTCAAATTAACAGATGCTATCCATTGCCACAGTTGACTCATAAAGTCCCCTGATGTAAATGTACACATCTTAGTAGTCTGTTAGCTGTTGGCAGTTTTTTGACATGGAAGAACCTGTCTCTTAAGACATAAAACATATAAAGGGTGATGAAACAAAGACTTTTAGAGGTTGTGGTTTTTTCCTAAATACATTTGTTTTCTAGTATTTCTAGTATGTTTCTTGAAGACTACAGCTTGAAAGGATAATGTATCCTGTATGCCTCAATTGGACTAAGCATCTGAGGTGTGGATAAAGAATGATTTGTAACTTGTTGTTGCGGATGCAAGTAGTGTGGAAGAGAGCCACACCAGTCATGCCCTTCTCCGCAGCACAGGAAAAACTGACTTACTGGTAGCGATGCTTGTCTTCGAAAATGTAGGTGCGTTTAGTCTGCAGGCAGCAGTGATATAGTCTCTGAATTTTATTTCAAAAATATTGAATTAGAGAGACCATTTTTAGGGAGGTGCACAGATGGCTTTTATTTTATTGGCACAATACCTCAGATGCTTTCAACCAGCTATATTTGCCTACAGTGCTTGCTAGTCAGCCTTTGAAGATGCTGACAGCTGGATAGTGAGGAAGGGCAGAACTTTACCACCTAGTCAAACTGCTGCTTACCAGAATATGTCTACCTCATCTCTTATTTCACAGAATGTTACATCCTTCTGAACTCATTTGTGAATTCCTCAATCCAGGACACTTTTTTTTTCTMGTTTTACTACTGTAAGAAGAAAGTTACATATATAAGAAGTAGAACTGTTTAAACAGCCTTAAAAGAGAACAGGAGTTGATCCCAAGTTTCTTGTGACTTCTGGCTTTAACTGTTGACAGTCTTGTATCTGTTGAGAATGTTCTGAAGGATAACTCACTATTGGTATACTACTGATGGGAAACTTACTGCCAATACAGATATTTTATTTTTTTAGTTATTTCATAGTGCTGTGGAAGCAAGTCTAGAATTATTAACAGTAATTTTTATAACTATACTCAAACTTCAAAAATAATTTTTATTTGCACAAAATACTGATTAAGTTCTCATGTTTTGTTCAAATCACATTGCAAGTACCTGACATTTAAATCATTATTTACAGAAGAGCCAAGAGACAATAACTGTGAAATGTGAAGCCAATGTGTAATGTTTCTTAAATTTTGCTGCTGCTTATGTTTTGCAATTTAAATAAAATCAATTAATAATCTTGCCTCCTTTCAGTTGTGGTACACATGTAGAGGTTAACTTCTTTGGGGTCCCTAAGCAGCACTATAGAAATTTTGGTAATACTACAGTCTATTATTATTATTATTATTATTATTATTATTATTATTATTATTATTATTATTATTGCAGTTCCATGAACAGGAGGAAGTTAATCAAAGAGAAAATAATGCTGATCAACTTGGTCTATTCCAATATTAGAGACTATTTGTGAATAGTCTCTCCAGTGTATCAGCCTCAGTGGTGAACTGTGGAGTTGCTCTGGCATCTGAGACACTTGCAAGTAAGCTGAGGAGTGACCGAAAGAAAATTGGTCTCCTATCCATGGTGCAGGACTGGCTAATCTCATTGGGATTCTTCCTGTTGTTCCTATAAAAGATATTTTTTTGTTGTTTCTGGAGGCTGTAGAAGTCTCTAATGAAGTTGTACTTTCTCTAAATTAGAGCAGATGTAGGCATTAGAATTTTTCTGCCTCTAGGAACTCCAACAGTTTAAAGACTTGTTTAGTTTTTGCTTGTCTTTTTAGATGAAATGTTGACACAGAGGGAATGCTTTGCAGAGTTGTGGAGTCTGCTACGTATTTTGCATTCTGTTAGACTTCATTTAAAGGGAAATGTGGCTTAGTATGCAAAGGGTAGTTGTCTTTTAAGTTGGACAAACTCTCACCCACTCCCTGCCTCTTACTTGCTTTTTTCAGTAGGTTTTTAAGCCTCTTTTGTGATAGTGTCTTAACTCTAGAACAATAAAGACAGTATACTTGCTAATTGCTACTGATTGCTATTACATTCCATTTTTCCAGCCACTCCGAAGAGTTTACAGCTCTTAGACTTCAGCATTGCTACCAGTCAAAAGCACAATAATTTTGGGTAAACCTTCTAAGAGGGTCTTTGCTGTAGTTACTGTTCACTGTAGTTATTATCAAAATTCTCATCTTAGCTCTAATGCTACCACAGTGGGTTTGATATGAAAAATCTATTTAAACTGTAAGTCTCCACGGACCTTCTTGCACAATATAGTAAAGCACAGGGCAAAAGCAGTGCTGTTAAGGGGGATCTATGTGAAATTTGTTTCTTTTCATTGCTGTGGAAGTCTTTGTGTGAGCTGGAAATTGTGGCTGTCCTTCAAAGCTAGTTAAGAGGCCAGATAAGGTTGGGAAGCTGCTTAGTAGGTTCTTGTCACAAACTCACTGTTTCCACATATCTAGGAAGTGGAGTAAAGATAACTGGATAGTGCTTCTTGCAGCAGCTCTCCAGGTAAAGCGGTATAAGGCTGTAATTACAGCAACAAATCAGATCACATAGGGCCAGAGGACTTTCATCCCTTCAGTGTCACTGTCCACCTCTCATTTCCCAGCTATGCCCAGCAGATTCCATAATGAGGTGCTCAAAATCAATCCAATAATCCAGCCAAGAGGATTCACTGATATGGCTTTAATGGGGGCAGTCCTGAGATCAGTGTACCAGCAAGAGGCTTATTTTAATGCCCTCTTCATTGTTCTGGATTGGGGAGTTAATGTAGCCATTTACATGCTCTGCTCCATTCATGTGGTCATTGCAATATAATGTGGGCAGCTCTTTGCCTGGTCACCTAGAACTGAGCTAATTTATGGACAAGCAATGGAGATTTTATTGATTATTCACCCAGGGAAGCACCATGTAAAATTAGTCCATGTTTCTTCAAGGATTTATCTCTATTCCGCCATTTGCCCTTTCCCAAAGTAAAACAGGGTGCTGGTGATTGTCCCTTTAAGCTTTGCACAAATGGAATTTTGTAACTAAGACACTGGGATTTACAGTTAATAGAGTATAACAAAAAAAAGTTTGATAAGGGTTTTGAAACTTATCTGTAGTAACTTCTGTAACATGGCACGCTAAGAATATGTATTGATACATCATGGTGTTTTTTTAGGGTAAGCTGCATAAGGCATTTCTGGTTTTCCTTCTGTAAGAAATTTAAAACAACAAAAAAAAAGCCCCAAACAAAAGCGCAAGTATAGGATTGTTAAAATTCCTTCCCCCACCTTTATTATAGAGTATATGTTATACAATAAAGTTATTCATGTAATAACTTCTCCTCTTTAAAAAGGGAAACTGGGAGCTTGTAGAACTGCATTCCCTTTCCAGCTGAGCACCTAACCTGCTGAGGGGCCTTGGTCATCCCCCTCTCCCCTTCCCCAGGGACTCTCATTTCTTCAGCTATAGGAAAGGGATGGTACTTTATCAGGGTTTGCTTTTTTTGTAATTGCTTTAGGATTCTTGCATTCATTCTCAGTTTCTCTTGAATTTGAGAGATACGTTTTTGTTGTACTTATTTTCTCAAAACTGTTAATGCTACAGTTGTGACTTGAAGCTATTAAATTTCTTACATTTAAGAGTAATAGCTACATAGCATTCACTGACTGTGCTTCAAAGGCATCTAGAAATAGCTCTTCTCCAGTACCACCACAAATGCTTCACTTACTTATCTTTTCATCATTTTTTTACTTTGAGGACAATCCTTTGAACTGATCAGGTGGGCAGCTACAGCCCCAAACTAGCAGTTATGATACTAACTACACCTTCTACCCTCTCTCTTTCTGACGGTTGAGTACTGTTCTTAATTCAGGTTTTGTGGCTTGTTTCTCCATTTCTAAGGGTATCGTGGTTTTTCAGAACCCCTCCATTTCCTCCCACAGTAGTCAGAAAGGTCGGAAGTGGTTCCCATCCATTGTGTGGAATAAGTCTTATGGAAACAGAGGCTAACCTGTCAAAACCAGGAACCTCCATTTCCTACCAGTACAGGTTGTTTTGTTTTGTTTTGGTTTGTGTGGCGTTTTTTTTTTGTTTGGTGGTGTGGTTTTTTTTTTTTTTTTTTTTTTTTTTTTTTTTTTTTTTTTTTTTTTTTTTTTTTTTTTTTTTTTAGGGTATTGTACCACTGGTTTAGGTCAAACCAGCCGCCTTCTTTCCCCGCAAAAGATGCAATCGGTACCAAAGGTGTGGTGTTACTAGGTATCATGGAGAGAGGAATTTATATCTGATTATGAAGCTTGGGAGTCCTTGAGAACTGGATACTGGCTCAGTGTGCAGTTGAACGTGTTGCTTTTTATCAGAGAAGTCTCATGAGAATTCTAGGCATGGGGAGGCTGACAGGTAAATGAGCTTTGCAGAATGAAGTGCTGAAGAGCTCTCAAAAAGCAAACGTGGGGGTTGTACAGAGAGTTGTGTAAAGCCCAGAGATTTGTATTGCTCAGGCTCTTCAACTCTCTTGACTTGTGAGGCAGTGCATGTAATGAAGCACCTTCTATGAAGAACTCTTGTGTTCAAACATGTGAGTATGAAGCAGCTCCCTTTGCTTAAACATTTTTTTTCTCTTTTTTCATCACTAGTGCCTCTCTTTCAGAGATGTCTCTTTCTGCTAGTAATTTTCTTTGGGAAGTGAGACAGTTGCCTTCAAGTCCTGAAAGGAGTGCTGTCATATGAGTGTCAAAAACATTTAGTTAGAGTTTTGTTATAGTGTGTCTGTCCTTTTGGATTTGGAGCTCCACATGAAAATGTTCTGTTGCAGCGCGGAGAAGTGATAATTCCTTTTTATAGTTTTCTTGAGCATTTTGGCATCTGCAGTACAACATTGTAGTCCATTCAGGATGCACTTCTATACCAGATAGATGATAAACTGCAAGACCCAGGAGAGCCAATGTTGGAACAGTGTCTGGAAAGGTTGGTATAAAAGAGAAGACCACAAGAGCTTTACTGGAAATCTTAAATTTATTAGAGGATATAGGGAAATATTTAAAAGACATGGGTATGTAGGTATTAGTGGAGCATGTACTCTGGACAACTTAACTAGATAGCAGTTGCATGGATGTTTGCAACTGTTGACTGGACTCAATTACCTGTGCATTCCCTTCCAGTCTAGTGTTCCTCGGAGTGAAATCTGTCATATAATTGCTGCCCCAAGCGTGGCAGAGTGGAGTGCCACAACAGATGTCCTCAACATTAAGAGGAGAGTGTGTAGAATCTAGCGGTGTAAATGGTGGTAAGGGGATGACAGTGTATGATAAGAAAGATGAGAGCAAGCATCAGGCAGCTTGCTTTTTTTTTCTTTTTTTCTCCTGCAAGTGATGGAATAGCACTGTTTTATCTCTTCTTGAGTTAGATTTGGCAGAACCCAAGAGAGAATATTTTGTTCTCTCTAATATTGCCAAAGGGTGGTTAGAGGGACTGGGAAATTATCTCCTTACCAAATTATGCAGAAGTTGAAGTTGGGGCAAAAGATTGATATCGATAGATTATTTCTGTCTGTCTAGTAAGAGTGGGTGAATTTTAACCCATTTTTTTTCCCATCTACACGAGGAGTTCGTAAACAGCTTTTACTGTGTTAGATTTGTCTTACCTTACAGGATACCATTACCTTGTCTTGCAGGTAAGACACTGCCTACTAGAGTCATCCTCCTTCCCCTGCCTTCTGCCATAGAATAGTAAAGGAGAGAATAGTTGCATTTTCAGCATCTATGGGAATAAACAGATAATTGCCACAGATTATTTCCAATATAATTTCCACAGGCAGAATGTACTTAAATATCAGTCTTGATGCCAGAAGCTCTGGTTTGGTGGAAAGAAAAACAATCTTGTAAAATCGTTCCTTAAGCGGGCCAAATCAAATGTTTTTGAAGAAAGTTTTACAGAGGTATGATGTTGTTCCATCTATTCCTAAACTGTATATGCAGATCAAGAAAGTTGCTGATAAGGCCGTGAAGCAGACATTGATAGTTGTGGAGATTTGTGCACCTCAGTGTCATTGATTGATGGTTTTTGATGTAGTCGTCTTTGTTTGTTTGCCATTTTAAAACATTCTTGTCCAGATTTTCTAACGAAGATACTTTGGAGAAAACTTTCTTCAGCAGAATTTAATGGTAAAGCTTGTAGACCAAATTAATTTACTATAGTACCTGTGGACTTCAGGATTTCTTCTCACATTTTCTCCTCATCTCTTCCCTTCTCTTCCCCAAACCCATGAATTTTGGATCAGGACTAATTTTTTTCTAAGTCAGCCTTGTAAATCACACTAGTCCTATTTTGAAATTACTTCCAGAATTCTCAATACTTCCAAGTATGTATTTCACTGTTGTGCAGTCACATGTAGAGTAGAATTCACTTCTAATTATCTGTGTGATCCTCAATTAAGTCACTCATGTCAGCAGGAAACAAAAGACAACTGTTAAAAAAAAAAAAAAGACTGGAAGCAGACATTCAAGTCTTTTAAATGTAACTGTCAAATCAAGGTTATGGTCAGAATTCCAGGGTTAAAACCCTAACTTCTGCAGGAACAGTTTTAGTGCAATCAAATTTTTCTTCAAGTCCTCTTGGTTGGATGAGAGTATGTGCAGGTGAAGATGACAGGCTGCTAAAAGAAAGGCTACTTAGCATCTCAAAATGCAAAATATTAGCTGATGTGATAACTTAAAATGGCCTGATTTTTCTGGAAGGAGACAGCACTTTTCTAATATCTATTCTATTTCAAGGGAGCACCAGCATTGTATTTCAATTAATTTGAACCTACTTCTACCTCCAGTTTTGAAGTCTCATTTTGAGACTTTAAGGAAGACTGTGTATCACTTCCCATAGTTGAGCGTTAGTTTACCCCACAATAAACCCGGTGTGTTTGCATTTTGCTATTGCTTTTATAAGATGTAAATAATTCCTTTATGAGAGAATCAACTTTAGTGAGAAGTGGTTGGAAGTATATTGTCCCAAACAGAGCAGTGCTCAGCAGGACCAGGTGGCAGCACTGATTTTAGTACCTGACAAATCAGGAGAAAGGATGGAGACTCTTTCCACCTTAAATGCCAACACTGTTTTGATGCTAGATTTTTCTTTATCTTCTTTTAAAGAAACTAAATAGTGTGAAGTTGTACAAGGGGAATAGTCACTGTCAGTCAGCTTCCTGGCTCTCCCATGGTGTTTGCCTGACTTAGAAGCTTTGGATGCTGAACAGTCTTCTGAATTAAAATCAGCTTATTCATTAAATTTCAAACACCATGGTATTGGAACTCCTCTTCAATAATGTGGTAGCAGTTCGTTTAATTTCAGTGTGATTATTGTTAGTTTTATGTTAATTTCGTAGTGGTCCCACAGCACGATTTATTATTTATTTCTCTCTCCTAAAGTGCAATCCAATTTACATTGTTATTATTTTAGCTCTATGCATGATAACTCAATACTCCAAAGGAAGCCTCTGAATGCTTTGTTTTAATGCAATATTTACCAGTGAAGTAAATTAAGCAAGCAAGCATGCTGTGTGTTCTTCATAATTTATCTAATTTGTGTCATGGTGGGTCCACTCTCTTTCTGAAGTTTCATTCAATATGGTTTCCTCATGCCAAATATTAAAAGAAAAAAAAAAAAAAGGGGGTTATGACAAATTCATTGCTATTTTGTCAAGATCATTTTTATTGCATAGCTCTTTGTGGCACAAGAAATCAGCACATCTACCTTTCTCTTAAAGGAACCAGTAGAATCTGCAATGGACATCAGTAACAGGTCAGATGAGGACCTCTGGGCAAGGTATTTCCTGCTTGCTTCTCTGGGGCATTGCACTATAGTGACAGGAGTTGTTGTGTCAGTTCATCATCTTTACAAGAGAGTTAATGAGCCAAATTAATCCTGGATGCAACTCCACTGAAATTACTCAGAGCTTGATTCCAACTCTGATGTGGTATTTCCACTTAGCCTGCTGTGAAGAGGCATACTGCATTTCAGGAAGGTTCAGTAAAACGTCTTATGTACTGCGTGTGGAGCGCAGAAGGTGGATTCATGACTGGCTGGTTTGCAGAAAAAGTTGTGCATGCTTATTTGCTTTTGAAAAACCAGGACACCCTAGTAGTTCCTATATTTTTAGAAACTATTCCAGAATTTTACTAGATTCTTTTTTTAGTAGCATGGTTCTGCAGTGTAACAAATTGAGTTCTTGGTAATTTAAGGGTCTTTTTAATCTGGCACTTCTGTAACTGAAAGAGAAGCGTAAAAAGAAGTTGCCTTCCCAGCAAAAACTGCAGTTGTTTTACTTTTGCTGATTTTTAAGTGTGTGCCTAGGAATACAAGTAAGCCCATGTACAATTTGCACATAAATTTCCAAGTATATAAATCCCTGCATGAAACGTTAAATTCAGCGGTTAATATAGGATTATAACTGCAAGTTAGTCATCTCAGTACACCCCTCTTTCATTCCTCACGCCAATAAAAATACACACATTCAGGGAAGTGCACATTTCTGATTATTTGGTTGTTCTTTGGCTGCTCTTGTACATGTGACAAGGTTACAGAGACTTGGCTCAAAGTTACAGAGACTTGGCTATGCTTGTACACGTTATGCGAACCGGAGGCTAGTATTTAAATCTGAGAGCTGATTGAACATTCAGCTGTGCTTTGTGGAGCTGCCTAGAAATGCCCAGGATGCTGCTTGCAACCCTTTTCTTTGTTGTTCTTCACTCTGAAACTCTTATTTTAATTTTCTTCTGAAGAAGAGCAGGAGGTCGCTTGCAAATGCTATTTTCAGTGTGAAGGCCTGCAGTTTGTTGTTCTTCCTCAGCTTTGTGCTTTAAAAAAGCAATTTCCTACCTCTATGGTTTTTTCCTCTTCAAAAATCATGTTTGGACTATGTATCTAGCAAAGCATTTATTTTTAGTTATTCCTTTGGCCTCTTTATTCCCAAGGGTCTTTTCAAATGATGTAGTCTTTCTTTCCTGTCACCTATTTTGTATCTCTGTCTTTCTACCTCAGAGCTTATCCTTACTGTTTCCTACAGTGATTGTTCTTGCTGTGGGCATGCTCTCCTCTCTTCTACTTAAATATGTCATTCTACACCACTTTCTTTTTCAGTATGTCTTCTCACCTTTTACCTGCTCATCTGGTAACTTCTTGTGCCTGTCTTGGTTTCCAGCTTCTTACCCGTCTTTCAGATTATCGGTACTTTTTTTTTTTTTTTTAAATTATTTCAGTGTATGAGTCTGGTATTGGGAGGTGTGCTAACCAAGCCATGCAGTATAGGCAGAACTAGCAGTGCTAGTTCTACCAAGAGACAAGGGAATTGTGACTAATTCAGCTTGGAAGAGATATTCTGAGTCATTCTGTCTGGGATGTTATGCAAAGTAGGTTTGACTAGGTCAGTTTGCAGGGCCTTGTCCAGTCAAGTTTTGAATATTACTAAAAATCTCACTGACTCGAGATTTCCACCCTTATGTCATCATAAGCCTATTTGACACCTTAAAGACATATGCAAAAGTGCTCTGTCTTGACAACCTTACTGTTGGATGCTATGGTGTTAGAGATCAAGTGCTACATGCAGGGAGCTTTGCAAGAAGTGGCAGAGCCTTGCAAGCAGAATCCTCCACAGCGTTCAGATCATTCCCTGTGGCACTGGAGAAAAGCAGCTGAGATAACATGCCTTGCAGCTCCAGTAAAATTAATGCAATTTTGCTTTCTCATGAAGAACTCATCATATTTATACAACAGTTATATAAGTACCTTGCTATTACTATTAAAAAAAAATCCAGTCAAAGCAGAACATAATAGCAAGGTGAAATATTAAATTAAGAGAACTAGTTGCAAACATAATGTAAAAATGTTGGAAAGATGCTGGGAACTGTCAAGGAGAATATCTTGAAGTCATAGTAGTAGAACAAAGCTTTTTGGAAGCTGTGTGCTTTGGCTGTGCTGTGAGAAAGTCTATGGTAATAGCACACATTACTGCTCTCATGGTTTTTTGCAATTAAACACAGCATAGGCATGCCTTGCTTTCCTAAAATCATGCAACATTGGTAGGGCACACATGCCAAAAGTATGCAAATGTATTACATAGAGGTGCAGACATCACAAGAAAAGGGCCTGAAGCAAAAGAAAAATTAAAGGGTTGGTCTTTTTGTTATTTTTCTCTGTGAAGGTAGGTGTTTCAGCCCTTTTTTAGATCTGCAAATGAGAAGCTTATTGAAACTGTCATTCAAACCATAAATGAGGGAAAAATATTACCTTTGGTACTTTTTGTGCCTTGTTTATTATGAATGTTGAAAGTGAATTGTTGTGAATTCTGGCAAGAGTAGACAGTTTCAGTCATTTCCTTTGTGACTCTTCCTCTGTGTGGGCACTCATGGAATGACTGCTTGGCTTGTCCAAATTGCAAGCATTTTTTCTATATCAGTGATTTTATTAAATCCCTAAATAATACATTGATAAGTATATTTAGTTAATGTGAACTACGGACAATAATGCCTGACCATATACTCAGTTTTACCAGACTTATTTGCTATACTTGAATGAATTTCTTAGGATAAAACTAATTTTATGCAAAGCATTGAAATCATGTCAGTTTAGTATGCGAGTCTTGACTGTACTCTCTAGATTTTATGTAAACCTTGACTTTGTATTGGCATAGTGGGCAGAAGTGGCATTCATTCCTGTGTCCTGAGAAAATCAGATGCTGAGCAAAGGAGATTTGCTTGAGTCTAGCAAGGTGGGCAGGTTGGCTGAAGAAAAGCCACTTTCTTAATGGATAGGGTTAGCTGTTCCAAAATGTTTCTTCAGCTTGCAGCTTATTAGTTCCTCCTGGCTATCCATGTAGTGACAAAAATAAATCACCAATGTTTGGTCAAAAAATTGAAGCCTTTCTATTTGCTCTGGGTTTMTTCAACTGTAACTGAAACCCATGGCACCTCCAGGTTGCAGAACTGCAGCATGAACATCATAGTGATACCTATCTCCCATATACTTTCAAAGTGTATTTGAGTGTGTAATCCTAAAACATCTGCAGGTGTTAGATCCCAGCTCTTTAAGATTGTGTCTTTTCCTTTAGGACATTGTGGCAGCTGATCACAATGGAGATGCCTGAGATTATACTTCTGGGCTTGAATGCAAGGGATCTGGGGACACAGGATCTGCTTAGCAACTGGGGTTTCATTTTGTGTTCTTTCTGCTTGTTATACCATCAATTTCTGAGCTCTTTTGACTAGCAGATCTATCTTGCATAACTTACTCTACATACAAGCTTTCTCCTGGTGGAGATGAAGGGCATTGGGTAGGATCGCAGAAGGCTTTTAATTTTCTAGCTGATTGGGAATTTGAAATACAAGTTTATATTGTGCATGTTTTTGTTTTTTTTTCCCCTCATGAATTTTTAAATTTTTCATGTATACAAGATGTTGGGACTGTGTTAACTGCTGAGCTTGTAATTTTTGTCAGGAAGAGCTTCCATTGTCTATAGAGGCTGATGCAAGTCTGACTGTCTGACTAGAGCTCTAGTTAATGTGTGAAGAGGGCTTAATGAGAAGAACTGGAAACTGGGGAGCATCAGGTATGTTGAGTCATATTTTGCCACCAGCTCACTTGTGTTGCTTTTAGAATAGGCTGTTCTTGTGATTACTTTCATATAAACTTTTTCCTGTACGTTGCTAGGGTTCCTAGCTAATTTACTCCTTCCTAACGAGATTGGCACTCATGGATCACAAAAATACTGTAGCTGGGATTAATTTAGTTCCAGCAATATGCAAGCTGAGGACAAACTGGCTCTTCCAGATCTACGTGGCCTCCTCAGAATTGCATGTATGTGCTGAGCTTATGCTAGCACCATTGCAAGTAGTTGCTTTCCAGGTCACGCTTGCTTAGCATGGTAAAACTTGTGATTCCTCCTGAATCTTGCAGGGAAAGAGTCAGATGCATAACTCATAGCAATGAAAGTGACACAGAGACAATGGGAGAAACCATTGTGGAACCACAGATTGCGCCCTGTTTTACCCAGTGACTGTCAGGCATTAGAGGAGAAGCCGAGAAAGAACTAATTCAGGTCAATAAACTCTAAAGAATGTACTGGAACCTCCCAACATATTTATAAGTTATTAGTTTGCCATGATAGTTTTAAGGACTCCCAACCATACCTTGACATTACCAGCCATCATCTGTGGGAAAAAGTAACACTGATGGCTCTAGAGAAATAAACCATTCATGCTCAGAGTGATAAACAGCCATTTGCTTTTGCTAAACACCCATTACAGAGAAGCATCACATTTTGCAAGAAGTCTCTAAATATTGCTGTAATGTAGGAAGAAACTATTAACCTGTTATATCGAGAGAAATATGAGTGTGGGGGCTTCAGACTCCTCTACCTCTCTGTTCTGTAATGCCTCTGTAAGAAAAAGAAAAATGCCTCTGATTTAGTCTATGGCTATTTAAGTATAAAGCTCTTTGAGGTCACTTCTCCTTATATCTGTTATATATCTCTAGTGACAGGATAGTGTAAGGTGTCAGCTGGAACTAACTGTGTGTGATTATTGAGTTTTGCAAGTTTGAATACATTTTGAATGTTCCCAAGGGCTCATGCAGTCTATCTGTAATGTTGAGGCTTTCCCTCTGAGCCTTTAGAAATACGTCTTCCCCGCGCCTTACTTGATGCATTGAATTCTTTTGAGGGGATAAGTGAGTAGAGAAAGTGGAGAGAAAATTCTGGAAGAATTTTGAAATGACAGTTTTTGACAATTTCTGATAATTGTTAAATTGGAAGATAATTTATGATGATTAATGTCCTTCCATTGGTATACCTAGACTATAGTTAGGATGCCATTTAAGCTGTTCAAGTGGCTTATGCCCAGCTGATTCATATGCTGTGTAGGATTGGCTCAGTGTCATTGGACATGAAAGAAAGTATCAGTGAAAGGAAAAATTCTTATCCCTATAATATTTCCAGGGTATTCCTTTGTCCTAGTTATTGTCTGCATTTCTTTCCAAGAAATTCTTGAACAGTTTTTGCATCTTAAGACTCCCTATGATTAAGCTTCACAGATATCTAAATTATTATAAATACATATATTGCTCCCAAATATTTCCATTTTTTAAAGGTTTATAATGGAATTAAAGCCTCTCTGAGCTTTGCCAATCTGTGATCATTTGCTGAGATGTTTTACCACTTGGGTCTTTGTCTCTGCAATGAACACAGATGAGGAGTGTAAAAAGCATTTTTGACAAATCTCTCAGTATGAAGACCAAAAGAATCAAGGTCAGCTTGGTAAGGGCAAGCTCTCTTTCTCTACTGATGTTTATATGTAAAATCCACCTGTTTCTTTAGGGATCATTCAGTAAGAGATTATACTGTAAATATCCATAACATTTTAAGAATATGTTCCAAAAGAATAACATATATGGAAAAGGTGGCTGTATTTAGTGTTGCAGAACAATCGCTGTTCATTGTACAGCAGAGCTGCTGGTCAGCTGAAGCTTGTAGACCTGAAGTTAGTCAGGACTGGCCTTCCTGGGTGATGATACAGACTTGTGGTTGGTGGTTTTGATGTCTGATGCTAAGAATATTTTTATGTATGTTGGTCAGTAGATTAGCTAAATAAATATTGGTAAATAGGGACATATATGCATAGGCTTTGCCTGAAGTAGTTAATTTTATATGCAGTTTCTCTGAATAGAGTTTTTTCTCACAAATGTTTTGTATTTTTTCAGCAATAGTACTGCTGAAAGCAGCTGCCAAGTAGAACTAGATTGTTTTCATTTGAACAGTTTATTAGCTGAAAAGTGCAGATTTATGTTGACTGCATCTATCTGTGAATTTAGTTTGAACTTGGCAAGTGTTTGTGAAAAAGGAAATGGCAAACATAAAAATATTATGACATTTAGTATAAAAATATTTTGACTTTTGATTTTTAACAATGTCTCAATGTTTAATTTATTCTAAAATTATCTCCTTTCCCAGTCAGTGAAACCAAAACTTTCTGGCTACCAGTGAAACAAAATGTTTTCATAGAACAATTTAGGTTGGAAAGGGGTCTCTGGAGGTCTGCAGTCCAACTCACTGCTCAAAACAGGGCCAGCTTTTTAAAATTTTTCTTACTTTTAATTTTTTTCRTCGCTTTGGACCTCCTTCTACGACTGCAGCCTTTCAAAGGTAATTGGAGGTGTTCTTACATTGACAGTGGCTGGCTCCCTCAGTACATTTGGATGCAGCCTTTCTGGTCCCATGAATTTATATGTGTCAGAAACTTCAGAGGCCTGAGGGCAGACTTTGCCATTGAATAGCACAGCAAAGAAGGCATTGACTGAGTACCTCAGCGCTTTTCAGCTTGGAATTTAAAAAACTCCATGCAGAATTGTTTCTGGGTTGTTTTTTGGGGGGCAGTTTTTGGTCCAAAAAACAAGGACATTTTCAGATTGGTCAGAAGTGATTTTCTTTTCCTTCCTCTGTTTCCAAGTTGTTTACTGAACCGAAAAAGCCTCCTGTTCTTTGTATTCCTCAGATGCCAAATATGTGGCAGCACCTCTGTGGTGCAATTCTTGTTCTGCACACATATGTTTGCATATAGCATCAATATTCACCTTAATGTCATAATCTGATATAGATAGTATTATATTCTGTCAGCTAGCATTATTCAGTAGATAATCAGATGTGGCTTACGGAAGAGGAAATTCATGGAAAAGGTGCATTTTCACGTTCCATTTGTTACTATGCTGAAGGGGTATTTCTTCATGTGTTGGTGAAAGAGCAGGTGTTTTGTGCATCATTTTTGACTATGTGGCTATTGCTTAGTTGACTGTAAATACAAAAGGCTAAATTTGCTGATCCAGGTGGTTGTCCTAGATTGGTGTTCAGATTCAAATAGTCTTTTTATTGTTCTTTGCATGAAACCATGTGCCTGCATATGACACATTATTAAAAGTCAGCATCTGTATAAAACTAGAAGCTGTTTTGTGATGTTAGTGATGTTGAATGAGAAATTAGAAATCTTTTAATTCCAGCTCATCACAGTAGTACTTGGCACTTCTTTTACTCTCTACCTGCTTGAAATAACTACAGTGAAGTTAAGTGATACTGAAAGTGACCCAGTTGCCTGCAGGCTTGTACAAATGGCTTGGCTTATAGGTAAAACTTCATTTACCTATTTGATATTAAGCATGCTTTGCATTATACAAATGTTTAGCAACTTTAAAACTGGACTTGGGAGTGAATGAAAGACGACGCATCTATAAACATTTTGCTTCCTATAAAATTGGAGATGAAATATAGCAGCGCTCTGTCATTTATTGAGACTTTGAATTTATGTACCTTTCTGTCTGATTTTCCAGAGTGATGTGCTTTATAGTTCCCGTTCAGCACCTCTGAAAACCAAGCTGCCATTGACTTCATGTTGACTACATTTATTAAAACTGACCTGCTATCAGTTTGAGATACTGTTAATTAATCTTTGCAGTGAAAGGGGGTCAGAACTTAACCTATTTATTTCTCTTCCCCGGAAAAAAAAAAGGGGGGGGGGGAGCGGGGGAGGAAAACGCGAGCGCTGGGAAACAGCTGGGGCCTGTTTGGAGCCGGAGGCGGGGGCACACCGGGGGGCTGCGGCAGACCCGCTGCGGGGCTTCGCGGCCGTGGGCCTTGCGGGAGGCCGGCGGTGGCCGCTAGAGGGCGCCAGAGCGCGGAGCGGAGGCCGCCGAGGCGCCCCCTGGCCCCGCGGGCGGGTGCTGCCGCTCCTTCCCCGCCAGAGGGCGCCCCGCGAGGCCAGGGCTGGAGCGCGCAGCGGGCGGGGCGGGGCGGGACAGCCCGCGCGCGTCTGAGCAGCGAGCTGGGAGCCGCCGGGGCTCCTGCTTGTCTGGCGTTGGTTTCCTTGTTTAAAGAGCAGCTCGGTAGGCTTGGTTTCAAACTTGTTTCCTCTTTATCTTCTTTCGCTTTCACCTTTTGGTATGGGCTAGATGGGCGGCAGGGAAAATGTCAAAATCGTTACTGTCCTCTGGACACTGAAGTGCTTTGCTAACCTATGTCACCAGTAGGGAAACCAGAGAGATTTAGACGTTAAGACTCAAGCCGTGAGAAGAGCACGCAGATCTGAAACACACCGTATTTTTCTAAGCGTTCTTCCATGTTGAAAATTCCTTTAACCATTCAGTGATAAACGCCAGGCTGTTGACTGGGGATAATTTCTTGGCCTTCTGTTTCATACAGGCCATCCAGCTCCTTCTCAGACTGCTGGTTGGAAATGCTGTACTTGATATAAGCTCACAAAGCAGTGAGAGGGAGTCATTTAGGAACCAGTATCTACAGCATTCATTACCAATACAGATTAAAAAAATAAAAAACAAAGCAAAAAACCCCAAACTTGGCCCATGGTCCTGCAGAGTATTACACAGTGTTTTATTTTAGAAGACCCCAGTGAGATCAGACTAATATGACACTTGCAGATGGAAGTATTTATTTCTATAAAAACCTGACTCTTGAAGAACCAGTACTTTCAAGATTTGGGAATAGGAGCCTTCTGAAGTCTAATCCTCATTCTCCAGGCTTGGCTGTTGCCTTGAATAATCAGTAAAATCCTTACTTCTCCACATAATTAAGGTTCTCAGGGGTGCAATGAGCTAACTGATGGCATTTGTTTTTCCTGACTGATTCTGCAGTAGGACTGCAAATGTTAATGAATCATCCTAAGGTGCCTTATCCTTTTGCATTTAAAAACAAAAAAATCAACATTCCCCCAACCAAAAACCCTTCTTGAGAGGAGTGCTTATTGCCCTTGAAATCAAGGGAACTGTATAGAGCATAAGACTCTTGCCCTGTATAGTAGTCTTGATCGTCTGTATCATGGCCCGTGTTCGCACTCTGGTGCTATGTCCTGGGAATCCATTTTCGTCAACTGATTGACACTCAGGACTTGATAATCTCTTCTAGTTACTGTGGTGTTTATCTTGCGCTGATTCTAGAATCTATAGATCCACATTTTAAAGAGAATCTGTAAACCTGCTGCTACTGTGATAGTTTTTAAATAATATATTTGCTGATGGTATGGACTGTATAAATGTTAGTGGTGTTACAGCATTTATTCAGCATAGGATCTRAATGCTTTCTAAACACACATGGATTAATTCTCACAGTGCTCTTGTGCATGGTAGAAATAAGAGAGAAATATTGGTTTGCTCAAAATTGCAGCACACCAGCTGTTCATTGGCTAGAAGTAAAGACATCACGGGGAAAAATACGTAGGGAGAGAGGTGTGTATAATCTACCCATCCCTGTAACAACCACTACCTTCACTAACAGACAACTGGAGAAGGAAAGCCTCTTTAGAGGCTGTGGGGGTTTTGTGTTGGTTTTTTTTGTGTGTGCCTTCTAAAAGGCAACACAGAAGTAACATTTTCTCAGAGCAAAAGGAGGTCTTTCCAAACTTGCGATGGAAAACAAAGTATGCTTGTCACAAACCTTTCAACAGGAAATGAAACTGCTAGAGAGATGTTTGTGACCACCTTATGCCATTAATCAAATTGTACTGTTTTTACAACTTAGCCAGAGGCCAGCATATACTATTGCTTGACAGTCAAACAACCTTATGGCTTAAATGTCTCTGGAACAGCTTGAACTAATATGTAATCCCAATACAATCAGATTTTTTTTTTCTTTAGAAACTTTACAATTCTTGCTACTACTACTGTTTTAGGTGTGCTGCGTAAGAATTGATAACTCTTGTGAGCAAGATGGCTGCTGAACATGCACAGGCATCAATTGGTCTTGGGAGCTATAAAGTCACCACTTTCCTTCCTTGTGCTTAAGTCATTATTTGTCCTCTGACATTGCTGTCAGAGCTCTGGTCTTTTTAAAGTGAGCACTAACTTCTCTGTGTTGGGCAAGAAAAGGAAACCCCCAAACACTAGTGGTACCTTTCCAGGAATAAGTCTACTTCCTGGTGGGAAGAGATCTGCTGGCTTTCTGTTTTCTCTTTCTCCTGGTCTGTGGCTGTTTTAGGATGATTCCTTCCAGTTAATTCTCTGGTGTAATCCTATTTAATTTTAGTGATACTAGAATTATGCGTGGATGTTGTATGAAATATACAGGGTTTGTATGAAGGTAAACATATGAAATTGACTCAGGAGGTGTGTTTGAGAAGAGGGATGGCATCAGTTTGGATAATAGATGCTGTTTGTCGTTGGGAGCTCTGGGGGCAGAGAGGTGTGGGTATGTTTAAAGCCACACGTGCTTAGCTTTATCATTCTCTCCCCTTCTTCTCCCAGGGCATTTTTTCCTTTACATGCTCCTCAGATGACGTGAAAGCTGTGACTTTAAAATCTGAATTTCAAAGGAGTTCTCAGTATTTGCCTCAGATATTATCTTTATCTGTAAATCCTCAACTATCTCTCAGTCTGCACTGCTGATCCCTCAGCTTTCCAGAAGCAGGTGATACTTCCTTGATAGCTCCTTAAGCTAAGTAAGGAGTCTCTTGCATGTAGGTCTACGTACCGCTTGTCATCCTTCTCATCTGGGTTTCTCAGTTCAGGTAAAAGGAACCAGTGTGTGCTACTAGTAGACTGGAGATTGGTGGTGTCTGTAAAGCATCTGAGGAGGATTCTCATCTGTGGATACAAATCTTTTTGCTATGACTCAGATGGGTTTCTGCTAGCAGGGTCCCAGTTCTTTTGGGAGTATGCAGAAGAACTGCTGAGAGGTTTTTGGAAATAGAAGGGTTAAGTGGCATTAAACACATTATTTGCAGCTAGACTTCTAACAAGCTTCTTGGCTGCTGGATGTGTCTTAATCTTTAAAGTCAGTAGTCAGTGCAGTTCTGGTTTCCAAATTCCTATCAGGTTTTATCCAGTTTTGCAAAGTTTGCTGAAGGGAAAGGAAAAATTCAAGAGGGACCAAGCTTTTGCTGTGACACTTTGGGCAATGCAACTTTGTTTCAGATTCTGCCTCATAAAATGTGGTCAGCAGTATTCTCCAACCTTATTTTGAGGAATCATTAGCATTGTAGTGTCCTGGAAAAATGAGGAATTCTGTAAATGCTAAAGATATAAATGAAAGGCTTAGAGGGCGGCAACCAAAAAGAAAGGTTTAACTTACAGCTTGAGAAAAGGAAGGACAAGGGGGCATTTGGAGAGACTATCCTATGTCTATAGTCCTTGTATAGGTCAATTCAGTAAAACTTTCCCATAAAGTGTTTTTACTGGGTCATACTTGTTATCTGGTATGTAACCTGGAAATGTATAGTCATTACTGAAATGTAGCTTACGTTAAATAGGTGAAATACATACCAATGCTCTATCTAGGAAATATCAGGAGGAATTTCAGTCAGGRTAGTATCATCTGTGTTGCCACAGGGTCACTATTTTGTGCTAACCATTCCTATTTAAGGGACAGGAGAATAGTCAATGACTCTTCAAAAGGTAACAGCAGCTAAGGTCTATTCTATTTCGTGTGAAAGACACCTCTTTGAGATGGTTAAGCTTTTAAATGCATTTAACATTAAACACTCCAGTCTGCACTACTGATCCCTCAGCTTTCCAGAAGCATTTGATCTTTCCTTCATAGCTCCTTATGCAGGAGTCTCTTTCCTTTGCTTGTAGGTCCAAGTACCACTTACCATCCTTCTCACCAGATTTTCTCAGTTCAGGCAAAGGGGACCAACATGTGTTACCAGTTATGCACATGCAGTTTACCAGTAACATCTGAAACCACAAGATCTCCACTTGCAAATTTTGGTTGCTGTTTGTATTTGTTAATAGTATGATTTATATGCATCTGATGTTCTCCTTCCCAGTATGCATGGTTCTTGGTAGACTTGTAAATACTGGCTAATATGCAATGGAGAATTTCAAAACTACTCAGCTGGCACCATAGATTGAAAAAAGAGTGGCAAGATTCAGAATGGAGGTAGCTTTGCAAAAGGAGAACTAAACCTCAAGAGTGTATGCAGTATTTTGCACCCCCTGCAGAAGACTGGAATCCTGCTGGTTTTGTAATCATACTTGGCCATAATTTCTGTGATGCTGACTGTTATGCTTTTAGAGGGAGGTTGAAGCTAGTTCTTGTAATAGTCCTAGCAACCATGGAGATAACTCTGTGTGCATTTGTAACACCTCAGGCACTCAGGTGCCACGGGGAAAGGTACCTTAAATGAGAAAGAAATTTAGGTCCTCTGAATGTGGGATGCTGCTGGTCTTTGCCCTTGGTATCTGAATAAAGAAGCGTTGGTAGCAGGACTATCTTCTGTTCTTACACTGTGCTGTTAGTGAGGACCACGCAGTGTGTCCTAAACAACTTTTTTTTTTTTTTTTTTTTTAATGCAATATTTGGGTCTGGAGCTTGAAAGATCTGGGTTTTTCCTCTGACTCAACTGTCAAATGTATCTTTGGGAAGAGGAGTCCCTTTCTTTGCCATTGTTTTCTGTGTTCTGAAAGAGGGGGACAAAGATGCTATCCTGTTGTTAGAAAGTGGTCTCTGATCCTTTCCTGAAAGATGTATATCTGCAATTACTGTAAGGCAGGAATAAACAGAAGAGTTAAATCTCTAGTTTTGTCATGCTTGCATCTTGCTTTGATTAGCACTGCATCACTGGAAAGCTAATAAAATGTAAAGCTGTCGTAAAATAAGCTCTCTCTACCTCTTCATTACTGTTGTGGTCTGCAAAAGTCTGTGCATAATTGTTGCTGTAATAGTTGGTTTAAAATTCTGTCCTATGGTAAAACTTTGTGGGGTTTTGCATGTTTCTTGAGCCATAGACTCATTTCTTCGGTGGCAAACTGCGTCCATTAAATGAATATACCTGAAGGGAACAGGTATTTGCTATTAAGGGGGCGAAGCTGGGTTGACGTACTAGAGTTATTTTATTCATCACTGAGGTGTAGTCATCTTCAAAGCAAAATATATCAGCAGTGATTCCTTTGTACTTATATAAAACTGTCTAAGCAGCAGCTTTAGTGAATGTGGTTGTTTCCCTCTAGTGGCTGCTCTCTGTAGTCCCTGTAGTAGAAGCTGCTCCTGTGATTACCTTCCTGACCAGCTTACACTAATAGTTCTCTTGAGCTTTGCTCTTTGAAAGTCTAGTGTGTACAAATACTTCTTTAGGCAAATTGTACGTGAGTCACAATATAGCAGCTTCTGTGTTCTTTATACCTACGCTGAAGCTTTTGTTGCCCTGATCTGTTAGGAACAGAAGTATATGGTGTTCTGGCCAATGTGAAGTGTTTCATATGACAGCCCTATCTAAAAACAAAGGTAGAGCAGTCTGACTGAAATCACTTTGAAGTTAATTAAATTTAACTGTTGTAAACCTTAATTTTAAAAGCATGAATACTTGTTTGGTTTTTTTTTTCATAATTCCATGTCCTTTTTTGACCTCCCCGCTGGCTGTGAATATAAAATAAAATCCCTTTCCTTAAAAGTGGAAATAGCTCCCTCAATAAAAGTGGGAAACCATCTATTATCATTAAAAATTAATAATATCTTGGATAGATAATAAAAACCTTCATTTTATTTTTAAATGCTGAAAACTTTTTCATTTAGCTTGAAGTTGAAACATTTTGAATGTTTTCTAAGTCAGAATAAAATTTTCTTTGGAAGAACTGAAACATCCTTTCACTGAAATTGTAATCTCTTGTTTAAAGACTTTTAGGGGGGCATCAGTTTTCTGTTAACACAAATATTTTCCTTTATGTCTGTTAAAAATGATTCTGCTGTAGAGATACACAGTAGTTATGTAGTCTCTAAAAGTGTTAAAATTCAGCAGCAGTGAAATTGAGGCAAACAAGGAGAATAACCCACTGCCCTTGATGGAAAAACCTAGACACAAGCGCAATTTGTGCCAGGTGTGACGTGTACCGTATATGCAATCAAATTGTCTCCTTTTTTGTTCTTAAACACAAATTATATTCACATCAAGTRAAAGACACATAACATAATTTCTGCACTAAATCTTGTTTAGGAGCCTTATGAACAAGCTGCAATCATGTTGAATGCTGCCTGAATCCATGTTGAGTCTTACTACGGCCATTGGCCGGGGTGTCTGTAAATGAAAGCAAGTCATTCAATATGGTGCTACATGTATTTATAGCAAAAGCAAGGAACAATTTTTTTTCTTTAAATAAGGGCGCTTTTTTTTTTTCCTGTAAAGGCATTTTAAAATAGATTGTATCCAAATAGTTAAACCCAGCTTAACTTATTTTTTGTCAAGTTTATAGGGAGACTGGGGTATGTTTCTGAGAGAACTAGTAGGGTGGTCTTGCTACTTTTCATTTATTTGCAGAGTTAATTCCATGCACTTGATTAGTTTGGCTGTTGGGGGGGATTCTTACTTGCACTTGTGAGGCTAATTGATTCTGTGGGTATTTAAAAGATTTTGTGTATGCACTTTTTATTGCTGTGTGAATGTAAATAAATAAACTTTGCTTCTGGGTAGGCTGGTATAAATCATGCCCAACTTTATTGATTTTAAATCATGCTCAACTTTATTGATTTCCCAATGAAGTCACTCTGTAAAGCTGTTAACACAACTTCTCTGTAAGCCCTGCTAAAAGCATTTATTTTGTAAGTGTATGCTATGTTTTGTTTAACGTGGGGTAGTACGTGGAGGTGATCCTGTTCCTTGAGGAAACGGGAAGGTTGGTGCAGGTAAGGTCCCCAGTGAAGGTATTGACTATCTGTAGGGAAGTGCAACTGCTTATTCCTAGTTGGCAGCTAATGTTTTCTTGAAAAGAGGGATTCTAAAACCTGTATATGAGCAAAACAAGTGTATATGTTTGTGAATATGTGTTGATTTGACTGGGATATCTACATAAACATCTGCAATGTACTGAGAGTCTGGGGTTGCCAGTTGTTTCCTAGCAATTAACAATGCTCCTGGAGTTGGACAGTGGATCCTGGTCAAGAAAAAGACCTTCGTAAACACTTTGTCCATACTAGTGCAGCCTGAAAACTTCCAACAAAACTTACACTACTGACTTATATTCAACCAAGACCAAAAGATATTGAAGGTTATCAGAGCAGTTGCCAGCTCTGCTTTTGAGCCATGCTCGTGTTTTGATATTCACCCTATCCTTTGTAGGAACTCTCTACATATCAGGAAGCCGTGAAGGTGTGTGAATAATTGGCAGCATCTTTGTCATTAAACCCATTTCTTCCCCCTTTCCCCCCCCCCCTGCCCCCGCCCTGTTCAAACCTGCCTGTACAAATTGTGGCTGAATATCCTTGAGCCTAGAATACCTTTTGCCTATCTTTTGAAAAGACAATATATGGAAAAGAGAATTCTGTGTTTAATATGGTAACAGCTATATAAAATATCTGCCATATTGCATAACTATGCATAATTATTTAATGTATATCACTAAATATATAGTCTGTATGTATAAGACAATTGTATTCCAAAGCACTATTAATATCATTGGGGATGAGAAACAGGTGGGGCATTGGCTTCATAACCTCCCTCCTCTGTGCCACACTGTTGGGGCTACAATGAAAAATCCCACTCTGCGGTTATACTAGTTGCATCTGAATATTTGTTAGGGAATCACTGAATAATGTCTAAATAGGGTGGATCGGTTTCTTGTAAGCTATGAGAGAATCTGTCCAGCTTGTCTCGTGATTCATTCTCACGTTTCACAAATCTGTGCACACAGATTTTTCACAGTGAATCACAACTTCTCTGGTCATTTTGTAAAAGTGTAAGTAAAAACAACCAATGGCCTCCCCCTCCCYCCCACCAAAAAAAAAAAAAAAAAGGCAAAGAACCTTCCCCTTCCCAGCCCCCCCCGTCTTGGGATGCTGTTGGCATTCCTGAGGGATTTTGCCCTGTATAAAACAGATACAAAAACGCATCTTGCCACTGAACAAAGCTGAGATGGCAGCTGAGCATTTTAATTAACAGAAAAGCAGATAAAAATATTTTATTGTCACTGAGCGTCTTCCCTAAAAAGCATTAGTGTATCACTGTAGAACTGTTTATTGTTGTAAGTGTAATGAGGAAGACCCTCTTTCATTCTCATCAATCTGGCAGTGTCCTTTCTGGTCGTCTCTTCTGCTATTCTGTAGACTTGAATGTTCGACCTCTTCTGTAATGTTGGATAAGATATGCAATAATGAAGATAGCCTGGTTTCATGAAGGTCATTTTAATCATGTAAATGGATCAGATAATGACAGCCTGCACCAAGGGTAAAAGCACACTTTTTGATCCACCTGTGAGGAACTGGTGAGGGGATTAACCCTGTTTCTCCTTTGCCTTTCACAGGAGGGAAATTCTGTGTGCTGGTCACCACCAAGGGTGGATAACAGCTGGTGTTTTCAGAGCTATTGTTTTAACTGCATCCCTCTGACCGGTTGTTTGTTCTAAATGAGCGAGCTCTTGGGGGCCAGATGGAAAGCAACTTGGCATTTTCAGAAGGCATGAACTACTTTTTGATTCTTGTCTATTCTTGGCACTTTTATATGGTCTATTTGGGCCAAGCTATTAATTAGCAGTAGTGCACCTTTGACATAGAGATATAGAGATAGTGATTGGGACACGCTGGGCAGATTAGATGGAGTTCTTCCATGTTTGAAAGCATATACTAGTTGTTTTTTATGAACAATATGCACACAAGTTTTGAGTAGGTGTCAAAGGATTCATGAGAGCCTGAGGAGGAGTCGCTGCAGCTGAATTAAGTAATATTTGCTCAAGAAGCCTGAACTGCAGCTCGACTAATGTCCAGAATATGGGGATGCCTGAGAGAGAAATTTTTGCTTCTGATTAAGTAGTGTTTGCCACTGCAAAGCACCAAAGGAATACATACTAGTCTGCCTCATTGGAGTTTGAAAATGAGAGGCAGTGATCAATTCTGTATGATATACCGTTCCTTAGAGGACATTAGGAAGGGGGATGGAATGACCAAGAAGGCCAGAGACACCAACAGGAGTCATGCTCTGGCAGCTTAATTATTAAGTTCTTGCTACAGTAGAAAGTAGAAACTTTCTTGATCTTTTTCCTGTTATGTTGTCTTTTACTCTTCTCACTCATAAAAAATAAATTGCAAAAATTATCTAATACCCAACTGCCATCTCAACAGAAGCGTTTATATAAATAGTTTCCAGGCATCCAGCTTGTAACACTGCTGCAAGAGTTCCTTGTCTTTCCTTGTCTTTTATCATAAAAAAAAGCTGTCGCACAAAGGGAAGATACAAATCTTTGATTTTTATTTTTTTTTTCTGTTCAGGTAACCTTCTGCTTTGCTTCCTTCTACATCTGGATTATCCTATTTGAAGGGTGATGTAGGTGCAGATAGCTTGAAAGGAGGAAAAAAAAAACCCTACAAAACAACAAAAAGCCCACCAACTTTTGTCTAAACACTTGGTTCTGTGTGTTTAGCTGTAAGACCACAGAAATGCCTTACTGGGTAGGAGGTGGTGCTGAGGGAGAGCATTATCCTTCTGCTACATGTGGCCCATTTCCTTTCTATTCTCCCCAGCATCTGCGACTGTTGGATTAGAAATCTTCAAGTCATCTTTGAAAAATTGATCACACACAAATGTCTATATAGTAACAGCACATGTAGTCATCATGCTTAATGAAATGAAGTTTAGCATCCAGGTGAGTCCCTCGATGTACAGTTCCTGGAACCACTTGGAATTGAGTGGGAGCTTACACAGGGAGCAGCAATTCAACTGACAGTGTGCAAATGAAAAATGGGGGCACAATTTTGCTGCTTTCCAGGTCAACCCATCTGCTGTGTAAAGGTCTTGAAAGCATTTGAAAAGAAAACAGTTTAAATAGAGTAAAATAATGTTTCTCCATTGAAAACTGGTCAAAAGAAATGCTGTTCATGGGCTATCTGAATAAAAAAATCTGAATAAAAAAATACTGCTTGTATTGAACAGACATAGAGAAATAATTTGCATATCCGACATTAGTTTTACCAGTGCAGTAAGCTGTGCTGTAGCAGTGCCTCTTGTTGTCCCTGACCTGTCTCTTTTAATATGTTCAATGTGTCTTGCTTTTTCTTTCTCGGGTTCCCCTTTTGCTAGTTTGGTCAATGGGCCCAGACCTGATGTGCAACAAGTTCTGCTGTCCTCATTCTGCATTTCTCTGATATACCTGTGTCAAAAAACACTCTAGTTCTGTACTGAAATGAGCATAGATGCTTTTAATTTAGCACACACTATTATTTAATTTCACTTACCATTTGACATGAGTGAGGTGTTCCAGTCCTGTAATCTGAACAATTAATCTTTTAAGTAATTGCCTGTCAACTGTGATGGGTGAGTAGCAAAACTGGACAAATATGGGTAGCACTAATGCTGTTCTCCCAGGAGCATTGTTTGCAAGGGCAACTGTGGTTTTACCCTTTGGAGAAGAAAGGGCTTCTCCTTCCCTTTTGATCTGTAATTCAGGGGGTGAAGTAAGCACCTTATAGCCAGGCTGCTTTGCCAAAGAACCTTAGAGCAATCGGCCAGGTTGGTGAATGGTTGTCTTTCTGTGGTTTTAAATTTTTTTTTAAAAATGATTATTTTTTGTGGGTGGGGTTTGAGGTTTTGTGGTTTGTGGTGTGTGGGGTTTTTTTTTGTGTTTGTGGTTTTTTTGGGGTCTTTTTTTGAGACTGAAAGACTGAAACCAGCCTGGTGTTCGATACCTAAGTGTTGAGAGGCCAGTGTGATTAACTTTGAAAAGAATCCCAAACACCTTGAGGCTGTTGTAAATCCAGATTCTTAGGAGAGCAAAATTCTGCTTGTAATGGCTCCACTCTGGAGACATTTCTGTCACCAGCTTGTTTTTCTAATACTGCAATGCTCTGTACAATGGGATGTTTGGAAATGAATACCATAGCACAAGAGAGATTTCTACCCCTGTTTTAAATGCATGTGACCTCTGGGCTCTGCGGAAGAAGGCACTTCACCGAGTGGAGGAGTTTGTTACCCTGACTTCCCTCTGAGCTGGGAAGGTGTAGGTGTGAGGGTTGATTACAGGTCATAACACACCTACACAATCTACTAGTTTGTATCACACCAGGTTGATTTTGGTGATTTTTTTCCCATTGAGCAAATACTAAATTAAATGGGGGTCTGGCTTTAACTGTCATACCTATCACCATCCCCAGGCAAGGGACCTGAAACTCTTTATGCTGGGCAGAAACTCAATGACAATGAGTGGCACACTGTTCGGGTAGTTCGGCGAGGAAAGAGCCTCAAGCTAATGGTGGATGATGATGTTGCTGAGGGTAAGTGTGATGTATGAGTATTTTTTGTCATTATCTTCGTATCTCTGTTCACAGTCTCTTCTTTGCCGTTACACCCATTCTCCCTGTTCTTGTGTGTATCTTTTTTTTTCCTCTTCCTGTTACTTCTTGTATATTTAGAGTTACTGTGTTGAAAACTAATGTGCAGTTCCGAGAAACTAACTGTTCTTAGGCAGCACCAGAAACTTCTGTGACAACTGCAACGATATGAAGAAAGGGGACAGAAGAGCTTGCACATACCCAAGAATGCAGGGGTGCTAAGCAGCACTCTCTCTTGTGCCAGGCTCTGTTTGGGGTACACTGTGAGTATACCTCATTTGTGAGCTGCGAATGTGGCGGTTTCCAATGCTGTGGAATCAAAACCAAGGCTCTCTAAACCTTTCCTCTGCACAAACTTTTCCTTGATGGTAAACCCACATTTGATAGATGTGTTACAGAATATGTATTTCTGTCTCTGCTGTTTTTTTTTTTTTTTTTTCCAAGTTCATGGCTCAGAGCCATCCAGAAGAAAAAACAAATAGAGGTTAGGGAGGACCCTAACTCAGCAGAGTATATCAGATCATAATGTGTAGTGTGTGGGTCCTTTTTTTTTTTCCCTTTTTTTTTCCTTTTTTTTCCCTTTCCTGCATTTCCTGACAGCTTTTTGAGCTTCTGCTTCTTTCTGTAGAGAAATGTAGTTGAAGGGGGGAAGAAAAGATCAATCACCCATGAAAGCTGGTGTCTCCCAAGTTATGAGATTTGCATTGAAAAGATCAAGGTACCTTAGACYGATATTTTTATTTTATTTTATTTTTTTCCATTACAAAATTTTAGAGGTGTTACTTTTCTGGTCCATTTCCCCACAGCTGCAAGAGCCAGAAAATTATTTTTCTTTTTTTGAGGGTCTAAAATTCTCMTAGTTGCATATAACTGTAGGAACTGGGTTTTTGAGGGAGACAGCAGCAGTCTGAAGGCTGATAATAGAATCACAAAGAACGGTAACCCTGGATGCAACACTGATATGGGGTCATTTAGTTGTGACCCATACTGTTTCACCAAATGCTGACGTCCTCTCTTCTAAGTAGCTTCAACTCAGAAGGCAACTAGAAGGAACAGCTGCAATAGGCAGTGCCAGAATACTATATCCTATCTCCGCAAAAAGTTCTTTTCTATTGTGTGAATACAATTAATTTTAAGTAATGTGGTAATTAGATTATTTGGAAAGCCATGAGTCAGGATTTTGAAATAAGTCCAAAGAAGTAGGTTTGCAGGAAAATGACTTGATATATATTTTCCCTCTGAAGTAAATATATGCTGCGCTATATAGGCTGAGAATTTGCAAGAGAGAATCAGAAGCATATCTTTCCCTCTCTGTTGGAATTGGCGGAGGCTTAGTCAACGTTAGCTTGTAGGAAAATGAAATTTTATTTAAGAGGGAACTTTCTGAATTAGTGAAACATGCTGGTAAACATTTCATCCTGTTTACTTCTGCAATAAGGAGAACAATTCTTCTGGATATGCTTTTTTAGCAAGCACCATGAGGTGGCACTCTCTGCATTACTACCTCAATCCCTAAAAAGCCATCTGCTTTTTTTGAAACTGAGTTTATAAATAATAATGGTAAAATCCTATACTAAAATAGGATATGTATATGTACATGTATATGAATTACATAATTAAAGATGCATTAAAACTAAAAATATCTGTTAAAAGAATTCCATCATGGCAAAGTCAAAAGTCAGAAAAGCCAGACTTAAGATTTTCTGTACAATCAGCACCCCACTTCCTTGGGCAGATGATATAGTCTTCAATGATGTGGTCATATAGATTTTTCCACAGGATACTTGCTGTCTTTAGGTATAGATCAGAAGTCTAAATTGGGCCCCCAGTAAAAATAAACAGCCTATTTGATTGCCACCTTCTTTCTTATTGCTTGTTTGGAACAATGCATGCCAACTACATTTTGCTCTAAATATAGAGCTATTGTTCCCCCTCTTCCCCCCCTTTTTTTTTTGTATGTGTGTTGTGTGCTACTCATCAATATGTTTATACAGCTCTAAGAAGCTATAAYGATTTATTCCCATGTCTATGTTATGTGAAGTGAGTAGGTGTCTTTTTCCCATTTTACAGGTTTGGAAACAAGGCACCAGATTAAAGTTGGATGTATTTGGTAGCAATCTGGCATGATTTTTCAGTCATTTGCATGCACAAAATTCAGCATGTCTGTAAATTGGATCCTGTAAATTAGCTCAACCCTGCTATTTGGAGAATTAGGTCTAGAGAATTGATGACCACCTGTGAAAAATTTGTAATGAAGTGACTGACTTGGCTTCCTGCAGGACATCTAAGAGGCAGAATCCTCTTCCTCTGGACAACATTTTGCTGCTTAATCACAAAACCCACCTCTCACATTCCTCCCCGCCTCAGAACAGACCTCAGAACATCAGTGATAAATAAGACACAAATATAGCAGTCATATTCCTCCGTACAACATCTTGCTAGCACCCAAATACCGCAGTGGAGGCTGGAATTTTTTCTGTCTGCTACCACTTGAACTAAAGAGTAGTAGTTACAATACTCTCTACAGAGCACAGTGGAGGAATTAGAGGAGAACTCTGCAGATGAGGCTGACAGCTAATGAGATCAGAAAATACTGGATTTCACTCCATGATTTCTTAAGAAAATGCATCTCTGTCCTGATTCTGGTCTTGTATTGTCATGTCCTTTTTAGCTTTTCACTGAACTACTCCTAACTTTCTGCACTACCAGTGCTATCACTGTCCTGTTTCTCTTAAGACAGTCCCAGTTGTCTCATTTTTCACCTTTTCTAAAATTCTGGGTTGACCTCTTCCAGCCTCCCTCACTCCATTTCTAATGCCCCCTATGTTTGAGTTCCCTGTCCTAGTATACTCCAGATTTCACAAGCCTGGCTTTTCTTTCTTACTATGGCAACAACTTCTTCTTTGCATTTCTCTAGGAGTAGAAGAGCGAAGGAGAGGAGTTTTCTTGCTCTTGGTCCTTGACATCTCTACATTTTATTTTTCTAATCTTCTGAAGTAAAGAAGTGGGATTTTTTTTTTAAGTGATTTTTTAAATTTTATTTTATTTCTAAGAAAATACAATTCTTCTGCTTTAGAAAAATCAGAAATTTTCATTTCACAGAATCATAGAATAATTTGGGTTGGAAGGGACCTTTGAAGGTCATCTAGTCCAACCCCCCTGCCATGGGTGGGGACATCTTCAACCAGATCAGGTTGCTCAGAGCCCCGTCCAACCTGACCTTGAATGTTTCCAGGGATGGGGCATCTACCACCTCTCTGGGCAACCTGTGCCAGTGTTTCACCACCCTCATCGCAAAAAATTTCTTCCTTATATCTAGTTTAAATCTACCCTCTTTCAGTTTAAAACCATTCCCTCTTGTTCTGTCACAACAGGCCTTACTAAAAAGTTTGTGCCCATCTTTCTTATAAGCCCTCTTCAAGTACTGAAAGGCTGCAATAAGATTGCTCCCCGAAGCCTTCTCCAGGCTGAATAATCCCAACTCTCTCAGCCTTTCCTCATAAGAGAGGCGTTCCATCCCCCTGATCATTTTTGTGGCCCTCCTCTAGACCCGCTCCAATAGGTCCATGTCTTTCCTGTGCTGAGGACCCCAGAGCTGGAGGCAGTACTGCAGGTGGGCTCTCACCAGAGCAGAGCAGAGGGGCAGAATCACCTCCCTCGACCTCCCTCGGCCACGCTTCTTTTGATGCAGCCCAGGATACGGTTGGCCTTCTGGGCTGCGAGCACACATTGCCGGCTCATGTCCAGCTTTTCCCCACCAGTACCCCCAAGTCCTTCTCGGCAGGGCTGCTCTCAATCCCTTCATGCCCCAGCCTGTATTGATGCCGGGGGTTGCCCCAATCCAGGTGCAGGACCTTGCCCTTGGCCTTGTTGAACCTTATGAGGTTTACACGGGCCCACTTCTCGAGCTTGTCCAGGTCCCTCTTATGGCATCCTGTCCCTCAGGTGTGTCAACTGCACCACTCAGCTTSGTTGTGTTGCTGAGGGTGCACTCGATCCCACTGTCTATGTTATTGATGGAGATATTTGCTAACACTAAAACTGAAACAGCCCCTAATAATCACAGTAGTGGAAGTGAGATGGTTTCTCTAAACAAACTTTGCCATATACAGTTTCAGTTCCTGTGAACTGGCATTTTTCAAACTAAAATATTATTATTTCTAGTAAAGAACTGTTTCAGGATTTAAAAACATTTGCATTGGTACTGACATTTGAATTTCTGAATAGTCAGAAATATGTGACTCTCTTCAGCTGCTTGTAAGTTTGTCCAGCTGTATCTGCTTGGGTTGAAGCTTTCCATGTCAATGGTCTTTGTATAATTGTCTTTAAATTTAGATCCAGTGCTAAATTGGGAATTAGTGAAAAAAAAATTGTTTTGCGTAATATTTTCTCTTTGTATTTGGAATAGATACTTGAAAACATTTTTTTCTAATAACAACTGTGCTTGTTTGCTGTCTTTACAAAAACTCGATCACATTTTGACAAAGTATAAGCTGAGAAATTGCACTTTGTACTTGATCATGAGAGGTGAGTTAGGAATATTTCAGTGTTTCAAGAGGACCTAAGCAAGAAAGAGACCATCAGTTCATTTAATCTGACTCTTTATACACTACAAGCCAGGATGTATCATCCAAGTGTCTAATAAATATTTTCAGCTTTCATTTTATCCCCAACAGAAAAAACCAATATGTTGCGAATAGTAGGAAAAGTCTTGAAAGGCCTATCAATATATCTTTTTTTTTTTTTTTTTTGTCTTTTAATGCCTGGGAACTGTTTAGGTGAGAAATGCTAGGAGGTTTCAGAAGAAAGCACAGAATATGGGAAAGCTTGTAAGTCCCAGTTGGTATGACCTGGGGGAATTAAAAGAGGAGTTTGTCCTGGACTCAGCTATGGTGATTGGTGTCACTCCCAGGTATAATCCCAATGACTCAGAAATACCTCTTGCAATGACTAGTCAAGAGTTGTGTATATAAGCTAACTGACCAGCAGATGCAATGAGCAGGATATTATTGCTAAATTTTGCCTGTCTGTAGCATACTGGAAACACTTATTCAGGTCTTTATCCAGGTGTCAGTTTTTCACAAAACTTGTATGAATTTAAATATTTTTGACCCTTCTGTTCTTTTAAACCTGACTGAATTTGACCAGCATGTTAAAATGTTAATGGAGGCAGACGGACCAACAAGGTAGTGTGGCTGTTTCCTTTGGAAAACCTAAAATGAAGGACTTTACCTGTGCAGTAGTTATATTAGCAACATACTAGAAGGTTAAGTAGAGAAACGTGCAAAAGTAGGGAAAAGTTGAAAGTAGATAGGTCTGTGTTTGTATGCATTATGATGTTGTCTAATTTCATATTTCCTGCTGTCCTTTTTCCACAGGAGTTTTGCTACCCTGCTTTCATTAAGAAAGGACAGCAAAGGGGTTGACATAGGTTTTTGTATTAAAGGAGGTGCTTGTTTTTAAGTTCCCCTTTGAAAAGTCTGTAGTGAATGAGACATAGTATAGTAAAAAAGAGGAAAGGGACCTCTATATAAGGCATGTGAATACAGCCCAGAGGAATTGACTTCTCTACTTTAGAGTTCCTATGGAAAGCTGGATAAGTCGCTTGAAGTCAGATCTTTCACAGTTGATCACTAATTGTACCTGTCCTTTTGGGAGGTACTCATTTGGGATTGTGGATCTGTGGTGGGTTGACCCTGGCTGATGCCAGGTGCCCACCAAATCTATCACTCCCCTCCTTAGCTGGACAGGGGAGAGAAAATATAACAAAAGGCTCGTGGGTCGAGATAAGGACAGGGAGATCGCTCAGCAGTTACCATCGTGGGCAAAACAGACTCAACTTGGGGAAAAATTAATTTATTACCAATCAAATCAGAGTAGGCTAATGAGAAATAAACCCAAATCTTAAAAACACTGTCCCCCTGCCCCTCCCTTCTTCCCAGGCTCAACTTTACTCACGGTTTTCTCTACCTTCTCCCTCACCAGTGGCACAGGGGGACAGGGAATGGGGGTTGTGGTCAGTTCATCACACGTTTTCTCTGCTGCTCCTTCCTCCTCAGGGGGAGGACGCCTCACACTCCTCCCCTGCTCCAGCATGGGATCCCTCCCACTGGATACAGTCCTCCATGAAATTCTCCAGTGTGAGTCCTTCCCAGGGGCTACAGTTCTTCATGAACTGCTCCAGCGTGGGTCCCTTCCACAGGGTGCAGTCCTTCAGGAGCAGACTGCTCCAGCGTGTGTCCCCCACGGGGCCACAGGTCCTGCCAGTAAACCTGCTCCCGTGTGGGCTTCTCATGGGGTCACAGCCTCCTTCGGGAGCATCCACCTGCTCCAGCGTGGGGTCCTCCATGGGCTGTGGGTGGAGATCTGCTCCACCATTAACCTCCATGGGCTGCAGGGGGACAGCCTGCCTCGCCGTGGTCTTCACAGGCTGCAGGGGAATCTCTGCTCTGGTGCCTGGAGCACCTCCTCCCCTCCTTCTTCACTGACCTTGGTGTCTGCAGAGTTGTTGCTCTCACATATTCTCACTCCTCTCTCCAGCTGCAGTTGCTGTTGTGCAGGGCTTTTTTTTTTTCCCTTCTTAAATATGTCATGACAGAGGCGCTACCACTGTCACTGATTGGCTTGGCCTTGGCCAGCAGTGGGTCTGTCTTGGAGCCGTCTGGCATTGGCTCTATCGGACATAGGGGAAGCTTCTAGCAGCTTCTCACAGAAGCCACCCCCTAGCCCCTCCTGCTACCAAAACCTTGCCACGCAAACCCAATACAGGATCTTATTTCTAGAAGTGAGAAGCACTCAAATCCAGTGAGTGCTCTGAAGTTGTTACATATTCCACTAAATTGGATGCCAAATATTTTTTTGAGATCCAAAACTATTTATATATTGATCTCTCTGTTCCTCAGTTTTGTGTATATCAAATTGAAAGTAATATTACTTAATCTTGCAGGCGTGGTAGAAGATGAAGTGAATTTTTGAGGATAATTTGCACACTGTGCTGCTGAACTTGTGGGTTGACCGTGGCTGGCTGCCCACCCACTCTGCTCTCTCACTCTGTCTCCTCAATAGAACAGGGGAGAAAATAGGATGGGAAGGCTCGTGGTTCAAGATAAAGATAGGGAAATCGCTTACCAATTACTGCCATGGACAAACCAGACTTGACTTGGGGAAAATTAATTTAATTTATTGCCAATTAAAAACAGAGCTGGATGGTGAGAAACAAAGACAAGTAAAACACCTTCCCCCACCCCTTCCTTTTCTCAAGTTTCCTCCTTCATTTCTGACTCTTCTACCTCCCCCTCACCCAGTGGTGCAGGGGGATAGGGAGTGGTGGCTGTGGTCAGTCTCTAACAGCTCCTCTCTGCCGCTCCTTCCTCCTCACACTTTTTCCCTGCTCCAGTGTGGGTCCTTCCCATGGGCGGCAGCCCTTCATGAAGTGCTCCAGCATGGGTACTCTCCACAGGCTGTCAGGAAAACCTGCTCCAGTGTGAGCTGTCCATGGGCCACAGCTCCTTCAGGAAATATCCACCCGCCCTGGCATAGGGTCCTCCACGGGCTGCGGTGTGGGTGTCTGCTCCACCGTGGTCTTCTCCATGGGCTGCTGGAGAATTTCCACTCTGGTGCCTGAGGTGCCTCTCCCCCTCCTCCTTTTCTGACCTTGGTGTTAGCAGGGGTTTTGGTGTGTTTTTTTCCCTTTGTTCCTCACTCGTGGGCAGCATTTTGCCCTTTCTTAAACGTATTTTCCCCCAGGTGCCGCCATCTTGGCCGAGGGGCTCAGCCGTGCCCTGCGGAAGGTCGGGTGGAGCCAGCTGGAACTGGCTGTGTCCGGCACGGGGCAGCCCCAGCCTCTCCTCACAGAGGCAGCCCTGCAGCCACCCCGCAGCCAGAACCTCGCCACATAAACTCAATACAACACTGCAGAAAATTTCATGAGAGAAAAAATAATGGCATATTTGTGGCAGAGTTTGAACAATGGTTGTACATTGAATGATGAGAAAACAATTAAATGTTGAGTGATTAATGAATTTAATATTATTCCTGTTACATACTAAATGGCACAAGATCTGTGTAGAAAGGATACTTGCTTGTGTGACCAAATTGTTAAAACTATCTTAATGAAGAACTGTAGAGGACTAAAATAAGGTTGTTTGTAATGATTTTCATTCTGATGTTGCCCAACTTGTCTTTGTACTCAAACTAGTCTTTTAGCATACTGTTGCATTTCATCTGTCTGTGTGGGTTCTGTGTCTGTACTGATGCCTAGCACGCTTACTGAAACATTTAAATATGCTTCAAGGGTAGTCTGATGTTTTTGGTATATTGAATAGCTTGGATATTTTAATTGACACGTTAAAATCCATCACAATGTGACAAATAGCCCAAGTAGTAGGTTGATGATTTAAATATAYGGAGGGCTTTTTGCCTGTTGCCTGTTCTTGTCTGTTTCCCTCCTGCCGTGCTCTTAAAACAATGGAAATAACATCAGACACCAGGAGAGAACGATGGAATAAATATTAACAGGTTTATGACTGTTCTTACTTCTCGTTCTGCTCTTTTTATATTAATCTATGTTTATTGAGTGTTTTCAGGAAGCGTGCTTGTAAGAATTGTTTCAGAAGTGTCTGACTGTTGGATCAAATAGATCGCTGTAGGCTTTAAGGGAGGGACCTAGTCGTCTTCGCAAACAAGAAAGTCTGTGAAGCACAGGCAAAAATACAGAGCTTGCTGCCCATGGCCCTTTAGTCCTGTCTTCTCTCTTCTGCCAGGTTTTGGCAACTGCTAGACTCAAGCCTCTCCCCCAAGAATCTATACATTCATTCTTATGCAAGCTGCTGAACAGGGATAAGATAGGATTAAGTTAATACTGTTAGTCTGGAAACTGGAGGGTGAAGGGCTCCGTATAACCTGCTACTGATCCCTAGGCTTTCTGCATGTTCCTCCTTGTTTCTGTCCTTCAGGCACAATGGTTGGTGATCACACCCGCTTGGAGTTCCACAACATCGAGACAGGGATCATGACGGAGAAACGGTACATCTCTGTCATTCCCTCCAGCTTCATTGGCCACCTCCAGAGCCTCATGTTCAATGGGATGCTCTACATTGACCTGTGCAAGAATGGTGACATTGACTATTGTGAGCTGAAGGCACGCTTTGGTCTCCGCAACATTATAGCTGACCCTGTGACGTTCAAGACCAAGAGCAGCTACCTGAGCTTGGCCACCTTGCAGGCTTATACATCCATGCACCTCTTCTTTCAGTTCAAGACCACCTCAGCTGATGGTTTCATCCTCTTTAACAGTGGTGATGGCAATGACTTTATCGCAGTTGAACTAGTCAAGGGGTAAGTGACTTTCTGCTATATTCTACCAGATTATTTATAGATAAACTTACTTATAGGTAAGCTTAAAATGCTTGCATAAATTCACCTCATATTCATGTTGTCTTCGTTTGCTGACGTGAACGACAAAGCAATTAGACATAAACACTGAAGCTTAAGACTCCTGATTTTATTGCTGACTTCCCCCTATAGCTGAGGGAAAGACACTTTCACAATCCTTTTTAAGTCCTTTGGATCTAGTTAGGCTAACGTTTTGTCCAGTTAACCTTGCAGAATAGCACAGAGGAAGAGAACATCTGCTGCGGGCTCCAAGTCTGTCTTCCCCCTTTTATTTTTTTTTTTTCCTGTAACAGACTCGTCGTGTTTCTGCCATCTCCACTGAAGGAAAAAAAGAGCATATGGGGTTCTGAATTTGTATTTCTGCTGGTGATGCTTGAGGAAAAGCAAACTCAGCTTGCTTTTGAGCTGCTGTATTCTTTCAGCAAGACCAATAGCTTTTTWAAAAAAAAATCCTTTGTTAGCCCAACAAATTTTGACCTCTTATCAGTAGACATTTTCCACAAATACAGTTTACTAGTCCTATTTATTTCAGTATAACTATAGTTCAATCCTGTTTCATTTTTAACTTTGCACATATTTCTATAAGTGGGACATTAAGTGTTGAGAGTTGAATTTTGTTGTCTTTTTTTTTCCTTTCTAAGTAGGATATTTCTCTTCTATCCTCAGGTGGATTTCTGTTTGAACTATATAAATAATTCAGGGTAACACTCCCATGACTTCAGTCTTCGTTAGGGTCTCTATTTTTTGCCAAAACCTTGTTTTCCAGCTCTTTGAATAAGCCTAGGATCTCATGTGAATTTTAGTATGGTATTTTGAGTGAGTTTCCCAATTAACTTCTGAAGGGAGTTATTCAAAACCCAGAATGAATCTGGGGAATATATGCCCCAAGTAAGCATATCTGGTGTTGGTCTCCAGTACATTTGTTGATATTACAAATTTTAAAAGTAATTATGTGCACAGACAGGATTTTTGTGGATCTGCGAGAACTTTGTGAAAATGAGGAATGCTTTATGGTTAGAACCTGATTACTCCAAATGTCATCATCTCAAAATACTAATCCTTACACTTTCTTGGTGGAAAGGAAACAATTATATCTTTTCAAATCAGTGGCTAGTATTTTGGCTTACTAGAACTTTCTAACCCAGAGATACTTCCCTTCATGACTTTTTTAAGTTAATTTATCAACTCTGGCTAGAATAAGGGTCAGTAACGCTGGAGTTCTTACACAGTTTTAACTAGTTCTTGCTATGTTTACAGGTATATACACTATGTGTTTGACCTTGGAAATGGACCTAATGTTATCAAAGGCAATAGTGATCGTCCTCTTAATGACAACCAATGGCACAATGTCGTCATCACCAGAGATAACAGTAACACACACAGCCTAAAGGTGGACACTAAGGTGGTCACTCAGGTTATCAATGGTGCCAAAAATCTGGATCTTAAAGGTAAATTCTACAAGACTGACAGTTCCCACCGTTATTCTTGCAGGGCTCAACCAGTAAACAAGAGAAAGCTTGCAGGAACTGTGCATTACAGAACAATCCGAATCTGGAATTTGCTGATTTTTGGCTTTCAATTTCATTTTTCTCTTTCTCTGTTTGGCAACTTCCTGTAGCAGAATAGTTTGCATATTTTGCTTTTTCAGAAATTGATTGTGATCCTATGGTTYTTCCTGGTGAAGATGCAATTACAGCTGGGTTTTTTTGGTGTGGGTGTATTGGGTTGTGGTTTTGGGTTTTTTTGTTGGTTTTTTTTTGGGAGGGGTGTTTGTTTTGTTTTTTTTAGTAAAGGAGGCAGAAATTACTTCTTGCACAATATCTTAATCTGCTTTTAATTTTTTCTGAGCAGCTGTTCAGCTTGCTATATTCGTGTCGGGAGTGGGGGAAAGCCCTAGAAGGTATGTAACTTCCTCCTTTTTGTATGTTTACCCCTTTCTCCTCTAGGTGATCTCTACATTGCTGGCCTAGTTCAAAGCATGTATAGCAACCTCCCGAAGCTAGTGGCCTCACGTGATGGATTTCAGGGCTGTCTAGCATCTGTGGACTTAAATGGGCGTCTGCCTGACCTAATCAATGATGCTCTGCACCGCAGTGGGCAGATTGAGCGCGGATGCGAAGGTATAATTGATTTCAGAGAAGTTCCCCTCTCAAGCACTCCCCTCTTACTTCATTGCTGCCCCCTGTGCATCTACTTGTCCACCTTACTGTCCATTTCATTAGTTTGCTTTCATTGTGACATCCTTCGCTACACGTATGTCTTCCAAATGCTCCCAAATGCAGCTTAAGGATAGCTAGCTTCTGCAAGYGGCTTAGCAGGTGTTCTCTTGCATACTCCATCCCCTATGAGACGGTACCTCCAGTAGTGGAAAGGATGGTACTGGGGATGGACTACTATTTACTAGTACTTTTCTCAGAGTGGTTTATTAACATTACGGTACTCTTAAAATACTTTGAAAGAGGTTCTGAGCCTTCAATTCACTTGTGCTTCAGAGCACCCTTTTTTGGGTAAGTATTTTGAAGCAAATACTACCAAAGCACCCTTTGGAAGTAAGTATTTTGAAGACCAAGTAGAGGCAGGGGAGATGGAAGGTAGAAGGAACTAGAGGGTGAAGATCAGACCAAAACAGGTGTTCCTTGTTCAGGAGGTGGGCATCCAATGAAAGCACTGGAGGCATTGTCTCTGCTGTCTGGAAAACCTTTCTCTTCTGTAGTTTCTCTTTTCCAGCCAGTTTAGAAACAAATGTGATGTGAGTGACTTTTTGAAGCATGTAAATAGTAGTGATTTCTTGAAACTTCTTTAAATAATTTACTGTTCCTTCTAAGCTCCCATTAATTAAAACAATATTGACATCAGCAGCACTGACTCAGTAACATGCATATAGCATTAATTCCCAAAGCACTTGGGATACTTACTATCAAAAAACCCAAGGTTTTGCTGGATGGGTTAAATGAAAATCACCATTATGTCTAGCTCCACTGAATACCAGTCTGCTGTGTTGGCTGCCAGTCACTAGAGGAAGATAGTTTTGTCAGTAAAGTTGTCTGGTATGCATGTTTGCTAAGAAGATGTATGTCCCGAACTGATCCTTCAAGACAGGACTTCACAAAGTGAAATTACTCTTTTATCATATTTCCCTACCGTGTCAAGATTACAGGTTACATCATGTTGAAGCCTTGCTACTTGTCGAGACTGTCCCTTCTTAGGATTGAAAGTGTTTTCTTAGTGCTATCTTTGAGTATTCATGAAACACAAAATTGGCAGTTCCAATTAAATCTGATCTCTTCCTTGTCTCCCAGTGTTCTGGTTGGCTGGGAGCTCCTGTGCCTCAGCCCTTCTTCCACACTCACACAATAATACTCTGGTTTGTGAGAATTTTGTGTCCTGTCACAGAAGCTCACTCAATGTCAACTCCCATTTCACAGCATTGGTGAGTGCTGCAGAGCTGGAGGCTGTTCTTTTTTTCTGTCTTTCTGCTGTATTTAATAGTGTCTGCTACCCACATTGTTCCTTGTGGAAATCAGCATAGTATAGCAGAACTTGTGGCTTTGCCCATTTGTGGCAGAGCCAAAATGCCAAAAGAAATACACCTTTTCTATGTTGTTGTTGTTTACAAGGTTCAAGGGAAAAAAAAATGCATTTGGGGTTTTTTGAAAATGTCTTTTCTGATTATCCTCGGTGCACGGAAAGCTCTTCCTTAATATTAGTGATTTCTGGTAATTTTTCTATTTAAAATTAGCTTAATCTGTTGGCTATATAGCCTGCATGTTATCTCTACGAGCTCTTCTCCTTCAGAGGACCTGAACTAACCTGTTGTTCTGTGTGTGGCTCAGGAACAGGGTCATGACGCTTTCCCAGAAGACTCTGCACCATTATTATATCAATGGTGTTTCCTTCTCCTGTACCCAGTGTAGTTCTTTGATTTAGTGCCCTATTACTGAGGTTGTGTAATGTCAGTGCCACTCCCAAAACATGTAATGTGGCACTTAACTTTGTCTGTGTGCCAATCTGGTACCAGCACAGCTGCTGCCTGAATGTGGAGATTGGGTCAGTCTTAGAAATGTCAGGAATGTGAGTACCCCTTCTCTTCTAAAGCCCTTCAAAGAAGATTCAAAGTTGGAGACAGACCTAAAAAACTGGGTGGGAAGGTCAATGATGGCCCTCATTCTGCCTTTGGAAGAACTTGATCTTGCTTGATCTTTCTCTAAGGAAAGAAAAACTCTAAGCATGTTCGGTCCTTATTTAAGTCTCCCTATTTTGTTTCCATCTGAAGTGTTCTCAGGTGCAGTCTTAACAATGTTTTTAAGGGCTGAAGTCCCAAGCAGTTCTTGCTGTTTGATGATGTTTAAATGTGTTTGTAATAAACAGTTGCAGGCTTTTTGCGTGAATAGTTGTGCTGTGTGTTGATTTGCAGGACACGTCCTTATTTCATCATGAAGGGCAGTGGGACCACATACATAATGAGAACATGCATGCTTAAAGAAATGTCATTCCATCCCCACACATGAATCTTGCCTTCTAAATGTGGTGTGAGAGAGATTTCTGCTAATGCTTGTCTCTTGTGACTTTGCTTTCAGAAGCAGAGGAGATTACAAGGTGGCAGCTGTTTTCTCTGAAATTGTCAGTTTGATCTCAGGACAGAATCAAAGGATGTGGGGAGGAAGGAAGCCCGGAGAATAGTAGAATGTGAAATGTAGGTCAGCAGACAGCACTGTTCCACCTAAGACAGACCAGTACTGCTACAAATGGGTGATATCATTGCATCCTGTTTGCATTTCTTATCTCTATTCATGTATTTCAGTACCCTATTCCACATCACCAGCTAAGATTCACAAGTTTTAATAGGAAAATAATATTCTTTATTGTCTTGGTTCTACCACCACCTCCTTTTATTCTGTTTGAGCAAGCCATTGAACTTCCTTGGCCACATTGTTCCTCTTATGTGCTTAAGCATAATTCAGCCTTGCTGTGCACCAAAGCACAAACCTACCACATTATACAATTAACTGTGTTCCAATGATGGGTAAGGCAGTGCTTCTATTTGAGTAGGAGCAGGAAGCACTTTTGGTATAAATGATATTTATGTGAGAGCTTTTAGGACTGGGAGAGTCCCAAAGCATTCTTACGCCATATATAGGAGTCAACTGAAATGCAGGCATCCTGGAGACTGAAAGTAGCTGGTGTTTAATAGTGTATGGCAGTGCTAAAAAAAAAAAAAGGGCAGTTCAAGACCTAAGGCAAGAATTATTTCATCTTTGATTGCCTATCAGTTTTACTCCTATAATTTCTTTAAATTATCTATGGTGGGATTTGTTTAGGATAGCACGGTTAAGTAACCTCTTTATCCTGTTTGTTAGCTGAAGTGTCAGCACCCTTTTGCATTACGTATGCAGCTTCCTTGTGTGCTGGACAAACTTAAGGTTTCAGCTTTTGAAGTCCGCTGCTCAAGCACCAGTGTGCTGGACAAGCTGATAGCTGCCACACTGACCTGTTTTTTGTTTTGATGTGTCCTGTAGGACCATTGCTTTTGGCAAAGAATTTTGTGGGTGATTATCTGGAAGAAGAGAACCCGTGAGTGTCTGAAATGTCAAATGAGCCCATGGAGTTAAAGCTCCACACCACACATCCCTTCTTTTTTGTGTGTGGTGGTCTGGTTTATTGCTCTTTTGGAATTGCTGCGTTTCTGTTTTTTTCAGGAGCAACAGGCAGCTCTTCATTGATCATGAAGGTCTGGTCAGATCTGTAGTGGCAGCTTGTGTTTCCCTGGAAGGTGTTTGGCAAAGCCAGAAACGTTTTTGCTGCCTGGTGTGTAAAATCTGTTCTGGGTTGATGTGCTACACACAACTGTGAGAAGAATGAAGTTTCAGGATAATGACATTATACCAATATATTTATTCATTTTCCACAGAGTATCTTTCGCTTTCATGCTAACTGCAGCTTTCATCACCACCTTTTATGTAACAAGAGGGCCCTTCCCCCTACCACCACCCAAAGAAAGGGGTTGGTGAGAGGGCCTGAGAGAAAAGGTACAAAAAGTAGGGGAGACTGGTTAAGACTTAAATGGTCCTTGTGTCAGTGTCGGATCAGGCTACCGAACACTCTGAAGAAACAAAGTCAATTCTTGGAAAGGACTTCATGTTGGGGACCCACTTCTACTGGAAGCTTGCAGGCAAGTCTGCCACCTACTTTGGGCCTTGCTCTCCCCACCCATAAAATAGACGCATGGTATTCATCTATTTGCGAAGAGAGTATGAAATTCAACTATGTCTTGCAGAGCACTTTGAAGTAATGGGTGGAGGCCCCTAGAGATGAGCAAAGCATTAGAAACTGAGGAAAAGAAGCCCCCTATTGTGACCTGGTTGTCTCCAACTCAACAACCTATGGGCTGTGGTTGGAAATTTTTATACAGCTCCTGAGTTTGAGTAATACAGGCTATTTCCATTTCTATGTCAGACATATGCAGCTTGGGAGAAAAGGTGTCTGCGCTGTGGTGTGTATGCAAGAGTTGGAGGATGGAAGAAGTTGTTCCAGGTGACCTTCTTTCCCTCCTTAAAAGTAAACCAATTTAAACTTCAGATCAGCTCCTTCTTGATTCTAGACTTCTAAAATCAATTATTTTTGCTGAGCACTTCATTCCTGGTCTTACTACTAGCTGAATGGATCAGTTTATTCCATCCACAAAAGTCAAGACTGAGTGACTCACTGCTTTTTCCTCATTGGTCCTGGAAGATGTTAAGCAGATGTCCAACCTTTTGTGGAGTTTAAAGATATTGCCCTAAATATTAATGAGTACTTCCTGCATTTGGGGTGTTTTTTCATCTCTTTATTAATTTGCCATGTGTTCTCCTGTGTTTTCCTTTCCTTTATTTGGACATCCTTATGTTGCTTACCATGGGCACTAGAGCTATCTGAAGTTCAGCTGCACGTTCTAAACACTCACATTCACCCCATCCTGCTCCCAGCCAAACAGACCTAACAGCAGTGGTTAGAGAACATTGTATTTCTTCTACAAGGCAGTTTTCTATGTGCTTTAGAGATGTGGCTTCTTCCTCTCCTCTTCACCTTTCCTCACCTGTTCCACTGATAACAGCTTCTCACAAAGGAGAGTGATTATTATTAAACTGGATGACACTGTTCCAGATGTTTTGGGCTTTTTTTTTGTCCTAATTTAATCTTTTTCCAGATCCTGCAGTAAAAGCATAATCTTGTGCTACTTTCTATGAAATAGTATAGTTAATCTTTGGAATTCACTGGTGCATCAATGACACATGCAGGCTGGATAATCAGAAATGCATTTTGCATACTAAGCAGTATGTGGAAAAAAGAAAATCTAATCTCATGCTTAAAATCTCACAGCGGGATAATGTCAGAAAGGATTTCACCCTTCATCTGCTCAGTAGTGAAACTTCAAATCTGGTGATACTTCACTTTCTCTGTGGGATCAAAGGTTGTCCGTTGAGGAGAGGAGCGTTAATTTACTCCATGATGGTTTGACAGCTCTCCTGTTCTTTATGGTTTTGTATTCCGTTATCAGAGTGCTACTGGAATTATGGAACAAATATAAGCTTTGCTCCAGCTCAGCTACAGAGAAGATGAGGAGCAGGGCAGTTAGGAAAAGTGCTTGTTTGTTACACAGAAATTACTTTGTTAGAATACATGTTGAAGAAGATGCATGGAGAAGTGCATCCTCCTCCTCTTTCCACCCTTTCCCCCTTTCTTTTGCGTTTTGTTTAAAGAACTCTGGAATTTTATGGCTCTATGTAGTAGAGCAGTTCCAGAAGTGTGAAGAAAAATTTGACTAGCTCAAAGGGAAGATAATTGCCATCTTGAATCATTTGTGGGCTGTAAAACAATAGCAAAGATTCAAAATGTTAAACTTCATAGGAACCACAGGAAATGGCATCTGTACATGCCAGTTATAATTTATTGGTTGTAAATGTAAAAGGAGACAATGGGAGAAAGGGAGAGCTACCAATCTCTCTTCAATATCAGCTGTGATATTAGAACTTTTTGAGAACAGAAGGTTGTAAAGGTGAGTATGCACTTCTTAAATACCCATCTTTTGAGCAATGAGGTCAGTGATTTGGTGTTTTGTTGTTGCCTTTGTGCTGTATAATAGAAATATGTAACCTTCAGTGGCAAGGGATTCAGGAGCTGCTGCCTGTACTCCCATCTTTGTCCTCTGCTTTTTCCATGCTGAAAGAGAAAACTTAGAATCAAGGTATAACACATCAAAAATCTATGTGGCTTCTTTGTGAACTGGACTCCGTTTAAAAAAAAAAAAAAAAAAAAAAATTCCTGTGCCTAAATTGAAGAGCATTGGTGGTATTGTTTTGTTTTGCTTTTTTATGCTCTGCAATTTTCAGAAACTTGGAACTTAAGTCAGTCAGACTTGGTAGATTTATGATTCTCTTTCGCCATGTGGACTATGATTTGACCACAGATAACAAGATCATTCCCACCTAGGCAAAAGAGTGAACTTGTACTACTGTCGTTTCTGTTGATTGCTCTGATGAGATTGACAAAGATTATATGGGTCTAAAGCCTGAGCTGTGTCTTTGCCTGTTGATGCAAGTTTTCTTAAGGATGTGTTGAAATCCATGAGCAGGCAACAGCTTGTGAGGGGCAAGGTTTTACTGTCACTTTACATCCAGTGTCAAGTTCAGTTCTTGGGATAAACAGAAGTTGTTGTCTTCCAGAGTTATCAGTCCCCTATGGTTTTCTGGCAATAAATCCACTTTGGACAAAAAGCCAGGGTAATCTGTGCTTTGATGAGAGACAGAATATTTAAGTTCAGATCCAGAGCCTGGATGTAGAAACAAAAGAAAAATATTGACTAATGTTCTGAAAGTCAAATAGATTTTTTACTTAAATAGATTCTAAGTATTTCTCAAATGAGACAAAATCTTTCTTAAATTATCGGTAGATGCTGAGAGATGGGTGTTAAGAATGTGATTTTTTTTTCCTTCTCTTTCTACTAGCTGTAGTGTGTGTGTGTGAATGAAGTGCATTTCCTCTCTCTTGTGTGTGGTTTTGTTATCTGTTGCTTGGTTGGGTTAAGGTAGCCGTGTCCCTCTGTGTCCTTGTTGCTTATGTTGTCATTCCTGCATGTATTGATTATGCATGTTGGCTGTGATGGTTATACCAATTGCTTTTATTTATTTAAAGTGATGTGACCCTGGTTTATCTGCCTTTATACTAACCTGTTGTTTATTGTTTTTGCTTTTTTTGTTTTGTTTTTTGTTTATTTTTTTATTTTTTGCTAACAAAGTTGAGTTGACCAAAGCTGACCTGCAAGGTAGAGAAGGTTCTTCTTCCCCATTACTGGTTTGAACTGAAAGATGCTTTTATGTAACATTTGGTGCCTTTTACTGGATGCAGTCACACCTCTGAGACAGGAACAGAATGACAAACCCCAGCCCCTCTGGAGGGCATATCTGTGTTGAAGAAGGACATGGCAAACAATGGAGGTGTTTTTGTTGACCTGGGGGGTTTGACTGTATCAATCTGTAAATATCCATAGGAGCACAGGTTGATTTCCTGAAATGCCTAATGATTGTTCAGGCAAATAGCTGCTGTGTCTAGAGACATAGAAGGCCCTCAGATCTTTACAAAACAAAAAGCTGACTTGGGTTCTTTAGTACTGATCTTAAGGATTGAGACCAGGAGGTAAAAGCTAGTTTTTAACTCAGACTTTAAAAAAAAAAAAAAAAAAACAGAGAAATAACTTTCTGGAATTTTAGTTAAAAAAAAAAAATCTATTAACTACAAATTCCCGTAGTATTTAGATGGCATTTTACAAGCCATAATTGATCAAACATATAAGTGGTCATGCCTGATCTTTTTGTACCTGCTAATTTTTGTACCTCTCAGGTCTTTTTTAGAACCTTTTACCAGAATGTCTCTGATTTTTTACAAAGCAGATAGGGCTCTTTCATGATGTTGATCCTCATGTGAAATTCTTACTGACATCTTTTATTACTATTGCCTGCTAAGTAAAAAGGCATCAGTCAATGATGTTCGAGGTTGCCAAAAGGTTGAGGACTATGTGGATGGTGTTAAAATACTRAAGACACTCAAGTGAAAGCCATTAAAGAGACTGAGAGTAGCTTCAGTAGAAAAGGGGGGAAAAATTGGGAGAAACCAAGCAAGATGGCTCAAAGAGGAGAGGCCAGATAATAATTGAAAACATGCTACTTGAATTACACAGAGATGATGGGGTAAAGAGTGCTGACAGAAAACCAGTTTGATGAAGATTAGTTCTTAGGAGATATATAATGAAGGAAGGATTAATGGTACAATTACATACAAATACCCTGTTTCCCCAGGACATAAGTGAGGAAGCCTGCTTATTAGAAATTAATAGGACTTTCATACTAGTATAACTGGAGAGATGTTTTCCATGGTGTTGAAAGTCTATCCCTTTAAACATGACAGTGAAAGTATACTTCCCAACTCATCTAGAGATACTGCAATATAAAGTACAAATTAATTTCTTTCTGAATGTTGTGGAAGTTTAAGAAAGCTCTTTTTTTAATAGAAAAGGAGAGAATGGCCTCAGGTATAAGGGGAAGTCAGAGGCATTGAACAACATGTCTCTGTTTAACAGTCCTGAAACCACAGATGGTATCTGTTATGGTATCAGCTTAATCACCTTGAAATTTTGTGTCTAAGCCACAGGTTTAGTCTAAGGTTTTGTTGTGGGAGAAAACATGTAGTGTTCCTGTTTCACTCTCTGAGATAGAGACAAGACTTCCCAACATTTTACATGTCACTGGAATTAAGTTTTTGTGGCTTTAATCATATGCTCCATAAACTCCTTTTCTGTTCACTGTGTTTACTGTAAAGACCTGGTGACATTGCTGACCTAATGCAATAGATGCAATTTTCAAATTAAAACATTCCTGTTCCATATTCCAGATGTAGCAGGTAGCAATTACCTTTGCTTCAGAATATCATCTGTGTTTTTTTAGGTAGGGTTTGGCATTCTACGGCTCAGTAGAAAAGGATAAAAATATACTTGGAGGAACCAAGGAAATTTTAATGGGTAAACAGTTTATCACTGTAGCAGTTCTTAATAGACAGAAGCATATTAGGAGGCACCCTCTTCCCCAACAGATAAAGATACTGACAGCCTGAGATAATTTTAGCCATTGGATGTATATGAAACATCGAAGATTTGACAGCCTAGAGGTAGGCAGAAGTTAGTGTGATATATTCATAGAATCATAGAATCATTAAGATTGGAAAAGACCTTTGAGATCATCGAGTCCAACCATCAACCCAGTACCCATGCCCACTAAACCATGTCCCGAAGCGCCACATCTACATGTTTTTTGAACACCTCCAGTGATGGTGACTCCACCACTTCCCTGGGCAGCCTGTTCCAATGCCTGACTACCTTTTCGGTGAAGAAATTTTTCCTAATATCCAATCTAAACCTCCCCTGGCGCAACTTGAGGCCATTTCCTCTCATCCTATCRYTTGTTACKTGGGAGARGAGACCRACACCTGCCTCTCTACAGCCTCCTTTCAGGTAGTTATAGAGAGCGATAAGGTCTCTGCTCAGCCTCCTTTTCTCCAGGCTAAACAACCCCAGCTCCCTCAGCCGCTCCTCATAAGAACTGTTCTCCAGACCCTTCACCAGCTTCGTCGCCCTTCTCTGGACACGCTCCAGCACCTCAATGTCCTTCTTGTAGTGAGGGGCCCAAAACTGAACACAGTATTCGAGGTGTAGCCTCACCAGTGCTGAGTATGGGGGCACGATCACCTCCCTACTGCTGCTGGCCACACTATCCCTGATACAGGCCATGCTCTATGCATGTGGAGCATCTGACTGCAACCACATTTTGTTGGCATCTCTGGCCTATCCCCAGCTGTAAAAAGTTGAAGTACTCTGTCTTACAGAGGTCAGGGATTTAGAGAGTATCAGGTGCTGCCTCTAGGGGATTTCTGAAGTTTATGTAAATGAAAGTGGTAAAGGATGGGATYTGAAAGAATAGGAAGGATAAATGGGCTGGGACTGACGTGAGGAGAAAAAGCATCCTGGAAGTACACTGGGGTGTAAATAGCTTTAGGATTAAGGTGTTCTGTGCCATCCATTCAAACTGTGGGGAGGAATTCGGGACTTGCGTTAGACATCAGCAAGTATGTCTCTCTGGCTGCAGCTGCTGTTTTCTCTAGTCACTTGTGTGTCCACTAGAATTCAGAATACGTGCCCAGGAGTTCCTGCTCTATATTTTGGGTGTCCATTGAAGTGGATGCAGTATGAAGAAGAGGTCCCAGAACAGACAGACTTGTTTATTCTTTTGATTTTTCCAGAGTCCTCAGAACCTAAAGGCATGTCACAACTGTGAAGATTATTCCAGCTCAAGCTCATATTGTTACAGAGGTCTTAATACTATAGGAATATTTACCCTTCAGATGGAGACACATGATCAGATTGAAGCCTAAGGGGAAACATTTATCTTGAGTACATGATGTGGATTATTGGCTTTTCAGGAAACCAACCTTTGCTAAATAGGTTTGGCTACTTCAGAATAGGCCATGAGGCCTGGTACTTTCATACTGCTGTGATTTGCAGTGGGGAAGGGTGTTTTTACAATTGACTGTATTTTTCTTGTTCACATACAACCCTTTCAGTTTTTCCTTTCTGCTTTTAGTTTCTGTGTCTGAATGTCTGAATACTGTTTACTTCCTCTACTTCATTTGCATCTCCCTGTCCCTTGTTGCATCTCAGGTCCAGGCATACTCCCTATTATGCAGTTGACTTTTTGTTGGATGGTTGGGGTTTTTTTTGTTCTTCTCTCACCAGCATGTGTATGAGCACTTTGCTTAAGACTTCTTAGGTTGTTTAGAGATGGAGAGTGGCAGGGTGACAAGAGGGAGGAAGATAGGTATATCCAGGTTTCATGGAGGGACCCCCCAACCCCACCCTCCCACACCCCCCCGACCTTGTAGATCCATCCGCTGTGCATTGGCATTGCTGCTGATTCCCTTCCCCTGTCACCTTGAGGTAAATGTGCTTTCTGTGAGAGACTGGCATATTTGTTATTTTAACTAGTCTCAGTCCCTGAAATTTTTACACCAGCAACGTATTTGGAACAGAAGGACTCGGCATCATAACAGACATCAGGTGAATGAAGAGTTCAGGTTCTGGTGAGGCTCTGGAATAAACGGCTGTATTTTCAGAGGACTGCAGAATGCTGGCTTTTGAGTTATTTCTGACAATGGATAACTTCAGACATCTGGCAGGTTCCATATTTAACCTTATTTAGGCGATGAAAGGGATGATGAGTTCTTAACAAAATCTGGAACTGAGAGAGCTCGAAGAGTTGGCCTTGCAGTCCTTGAAAATCCCTTTGGTTCTAGTTTGCTAAGTTAAAATTACTCTGTGGTATTCCTGCTTTCTACCACCTGTAACTCAAAATACAGGATCTAACTTTCTGAATCGTGCACTGAACCTTGACTATACTTTAGTTTCTTATGTTTGTGCAAAGTAGATATCAACATGCCACCATTGGTATTTAACAGTTATAGCATATGAGATATGGTCCATCCAGTGAAGTGATGGTTCCATGAGATTCAGTCTCAATTTTGCTCACTTTTTACTCAGAAAAAATAATTTTTTCCAAATTAGTCTACAATTGGGGAAACTTAGCTGGATTAACTTCATTTCCTCCTTAACCTGTACTAAGAGTGAGTCCTGGAACAGGTTTATATTCTGCCTGGTGCACATAGTTTCCAAGATCTGATGCCTCTCTGAGCTGTACTGGGCCTGCACATTGAATTAAAGAAAGCAGACCATCGCTGGTTATGGGAGTGCTGACAGAAATAGACTGTAGATTTATCGTAGGTATAAATTGCCCATCATAACGTCTGACTGGTAGTGGTAGAGATATTTCAGTGCTTGATGGCATTTGCAATTTAGGAACTATAGGACAAAAGCAGCACCTTATTCTGCAAAGACAGTAAAGATGTCTGGTGTGTGTTACTTTCCTATCTCTTCCTAACGTCTTTGAAGGTACAAGGAAAAAAGATGGGAGCATTTAGGGAGATGGAGAGTGAAAATGGACCTGTGGTGCCATTGAACCTTGCCTGTTGCAGATCTTCATCTTACTGAGAAAATAATGCTAACAGAAATGGTAGATCCCTTTCAATAGGAGTGAATTTTCAATGTGTGAAGGAAGATGTTATGTGCAAGACCAAGAATCGTTTGCTTAGCTTAATGCTTATTGCTAGTTATGATCAAAGCGTGAGGCAGTTGCGTTATAATCCTGCAGCTGTTGTAAAAAGAAACTGATTCCTCATGTAACTCGGAAGAATGATAAACACAATACTGTCTTTTATTCTTAAAGTCCCTTTCTCTGCAAAGAGCTTTCAAATGACACAGCAGGAATGACTTCTCTTGCCAGTGAAACGCGCCCACCTGTGGGATGAAACATGGCAGTTTTAGCAACGCGCAGCAGTAAAATTCAAATTTTTTAGTTTCAGGGCAAAGAGAAGCCTACAGCCGAAATTGCAGGAAAGAGTTAGGGAGACAAAGTAATTTTTCCAAGCAGAATATGGATAAGAGATCTGGCTACTGTACTCTTCTAAGGTGATTTTCTTCAAATACTTAGCAGTAAAACTAATAAACAAACCATACATCTAGCTAGGTAACTTGGAAGAAAAGTGTAATACTGGACTCCTTCCCAGGGAGGGAGATCCAACAAGATCTCAGATCCTGCAAGTCCTCAGATACTGAGCTGTTCCAGTAAAAATTAGAGATGCAGAAATAAAAATCAAGTGGATATTGTTGAAGAATTCTGCTTTGCCATTTCATATTCCTAAGGAACCACCTCTGTTGGTAGGCTTAGTCTGGACAGGAGGAGACAGAGCAAGTCACACTTCTGCTAGCGGGGGTGCTTTTTTGCACTGGGGACTTCTCCACTATTATTCTATATCTACTGCCCACTCACTCCCCTTTCCACTGTGCATGTGGCATGAAGAAGACAATGCGCCAAGTCCAGCTACAGACAGACAACAAAAACAAGGCCTTTGAACAAAAATGCACTCAACAGGAATAGCAAGTGTTGTCAGGGTGTTGGAAATTTAAGGAGAAAATTAAAGTCAACATGCATATTTTATTAATTAAAAGTATAGTGTGATTTATCAGATGTTTCTCAGATTGTTATGTGAGACTAGTTCTGAAACTTTGCTTTTAAATACTTTGACTGCTATCAGTGTTGCCAAAGGAATGAGAGTAACAATAGACCTGAACCTTGATGGCACTGGTATTTTAGAACCAGTTCTACTGCTGTATATATAAATTGTTTGTCGTCTTCTCTTTCCTTGTTTGTTAGCACTAAAGGGCATGTGCGTGGTAACATAATCTTCATGTTTTATAAGCCTTCCTGTGCTTCTGTCGCTTTGGTCCCTAATCCAAAATCCTAATCCCCTGTGACATCCCTGTTAGTTGCTCTGAACAAAATTCTGTTGCCACAAATGGAGGATTATGACATCAGGCAAGGACTGTAAGCAGCAGGAGTAGATGAACTCTCAGAGACAATGATCCTTTTACCATGCAAATGGCCCATAGTACTAAGGAGTGAGGCAAAGCCTAATACCCAGCATCTATGCTGTGCTGTCACAACTGACTCTAAAGACGGCATATCAGGCTTCGAGCTTCCTTGTGGTATTGTCAGGGCTTTCAAAATTCCTCATCATTGTGTTTTTTTTCTTTTTATTTTTTTCTCTGGCTGCTTTGAAAGTACTGTTTCCATCTTCACAGCTGGTTTCTGTAAAATACAATTCAGAAACCACAATACTGGTCGTGAATTCAAGTCCTTTGGGCCTCTGGACTCTCTCACTATGAGCACCTCATGCCGCAGGTACTAGGCCTCATGCAGTCTTATTCCTTGAGTACTGGTCTTTTCTCTTGTGGCACCTAGGCAAAGGATATCCCCATTAGATGATGCCCATTGTCAAGTCCAGTTACTGATTAAAGTGTTCTCAGAAGAGTGTAGGGAGGGAGGGGAAACATTGTCATTGAAAATGCTGTTCTGCTTTGCTTCTATGTAATGGTGTTTACAGTTGATGCTGTAGCAAGTTTGCATAGAGTCACAATTGCTTTCTGGTTTTATTTTTTAAATATATATAAATTGCTTGTTTATAACTCTAGGAGTATTGGCATTCATATTTAGGGTTAGAGGTAAGATAATGGTAAGGTACAGGAGAGGTATCAGTTCCTTATTCCTTATCCTCAGGTAACTCAGACATTTTAGGCAAAATGACAACTGACATTCTATTTCAGATTCTATGTCATCCCTTCTTTTGCTGGGCCAGAGTATCTCTGAAGCAAGTGTCAGACCCCAACCTGATGCATGTGTATCTGTATAGTTATATCCATGTCTTTGGTAAGTGTAAAGGCAGGAGGGAAGCGTGTACATACATGTGCCTACCAACCCACACTGTAAATTGTGTCAGCACTGTTGTAATCCTAGAAGTGATCTGTTAACTTCATGCTGTGCCAGTGAGACCACTGGGATTCATACAGCTGCAAATGAGAGTCAGGTGGGTGGGAAGGAGAGGCGGAGGGGAGGGGAAAAGTTTTGAAAAATGCTGCTCAACTTTCAGTACGGTAACACACGTTTTTCTTGCTGTGGCTGCTGCTGCCACCTCTTTTCAATAGGTGAATTTTCTTTCAGGGATTTTGTTGTCTCCCTTTGTTATCCGCACTTACACTTCTACCTAGAGGTTTTGGGTTTTTGGTTTTGTTTTTTTTTTAACAGTATAACAGATCATGGAAGAAACTCAAATTTTTGTTAATGTTCAGTTAAAATCTCTGCCTACTGATAGTCACACGTTCCTTCTCATTGCAGGAGAGATGTAAAGAAACACAGATAGCTAAAAAGCTACTGAAATTCACCCATTCTGTTCTTGCAGTGGGGAAGGATGATCTGTTGGGAAGAGCAGGAACTCTGCACCAAAGCTATAAGTGTCCACTCCTGGCTTGGTCTTTGAATTGTTGGGAGGATCATGGCATGATATGGGGCTTCCAGTTAGGTGTGGGTTCTACAAAGGCTTGTAAATGTGGAAGTGCCCAGATGCACAATCTGAATATGAAAGATGCTGTGTAACTATGGGATTCAATGAAATCACTGTGGATGGTGTCAAATGGAGGTGGAGGGGTTTCATTTTGGGTTAAAACATTTGAAAATGCTGTCTCCACTTCGGTGTGTCCTATCTCATCTATAAAGTATAGACGGTGCTACTGATGTGATGAAGAGTAGGATGAGCCTCATGGAATTGCTGTTGCTAACAAAGACCGTGATGGAAGATGCTGGGATGGGTAGAACAATTGTTGCTTTATCCTTATGCTGTTGTCCTAGAGTGGAAGTAGCTAACAAACTGATCTCAGGCAGCCTAGCCAGTTGATCCTCTACTCGATTATCTACTCTATTTCTTTTGTTTCTTCTTCTTTTCCAACAAGTGCAGGATATAGAGTAGTAGGTATGTCAACTACAGTTGTACGTTTTATTTGAATTACTGCACAATAGGAGCAGCATACCTTTGTCTAGAATGCTGAAGATAAAATATTTTCCCGGCTAGCTCAGTCGGTAGAGCATGGGACTCTTAATCCCAGGGTCGTGGGTTCGAGCCCCACGTTGGGCGCCAAAAAGGACTGTCGTGGTTTAACCCCAGCCGGCAACTAAGCCCCACACAGCCGCTCGCTCACTCTCCCCCAGGTGGGACGGGGGAGAGAATCGGAAGGGTAAAAGTGAGAAAACTCGTGGGTTGAGATAAAGACAGTTTAATAAGGAAAGCAAAAGCCGCGCACGCAAGCAAAGCAAAACAAGGAATTCCTTCACTACTTCCCATGGGCAGGCAGGTGTTGAGCCATCCCCAGGAAAGCAGGGCTCCATCACGCGTAACAGTTACTTGGGAAGACAAACGCCATCACCCCGAACGTCCCCCACTTCCTTCTTCTTCCCCCAGCCTTATATGCTGAGCATGACATCACATGGTATGGAATACCCCATTGGCCAGCTGGCCTAGCTGTCCYGGCTATGCTCCCTCCCAGCTTCTTGTGCACCTCACAGAGCATGTGAGCTGAAAAGTCCTTGAGAAAGTAGACTACCTAGCAACAACTAAAAACATCAGCGTGTCATCAACATTCTTCTTACACTAAATCCAAAACATAGCACTATACCAACTACTAGAAAGAAAATTAATTCCACCCCAGCCAAAACCAGGACAATGAAGTAACTTCTAAACTCATGTTCTTATAATCCATGGCTTGCAACTTCACATCTGCTCTCAGGTGATTCACAATCCAGCTACTTCCTTGTGGATGACATACTAGATGTCATTCAGAGTCCCTCTGATCTGAAGATCACTTTTTTGCCTGTTTCTTGGGTTGTGTCTTTGTAAGGTTTATCTGAGTAGGATAGCAACTGTTAGCTCCAAATCACAGAATAATGAAAGGCTGTTCTGTTAGTAGTGGCTGCTTCCTTCTCTGCTTCCCCCAAAGGTTGTGGAAACCAGTCCAGAATAGAGAAGTGTGGTGGAATAATGTCATGCCCTTCTGAGGTCTTTATTGACATGTGTCCACAGGAACCTATGTCAGACTGGTCAGAGTCTCTGGGTTTTTGTTTGTTGTTTTTTTTCCTTAACCTATAAAGCAAAGTTGTAGCCARCTGAAGCTTCAAAACTTCAGTTTGAATCCACATATCAGGGTTCTTTGGGTAGGATGAAGCCTTGTTCATGGGCCCATTTCTTAGCCTTCATTTCTTCAAGGGCATCAAAGTTCCAGGGAAGCACGACAACCTGGCAGTGTTTGTTGTCCTTGCATCACACCATATTTTACAGTAAATTTCTTTGAGCAAGCACTGAACATATGAGTTGGGCCTGCCTAAGAGGGAATATGTTGCTCTTCACTCTTCCTCCTTGCTGTGTGTTACAGTTTGCTGTTTTGTTGTGGAGCGTATAGTTGTCTTTGTGCTCTTTTTACCTGAGTTTCTTGCATGTCCAAGAATGGAAAAGTGTTTGGTTAGTGTTTTTCTCTTCTGCATGAAGATCCTGATAGTAATGGTAACAATGACTTGGAGCTTTTGTGGGCCTGACTAAAATGATTCTCTCAGCTTTGTTTCACCCTTTTCTTGTCATCCCTTCTCCAGGACCGAGCACTACCTGCCAGGAAGATTCCTGTGCGAATCAGGGCATCTGTAATCAGCAATGGGAAGGTTTCACCTGTGATTGCTCCATGACTTCATATTCTGGGAGCCAGTGTAATGACCGTAAGTAGGCTTTTCCGTTGGATTGGTGAGTTGTGAGTTCTGACAGATGGGAGCACAAAGAACACGATTAGTTTTACTTTCAATTGAAATACAGCTTTCCCAGTGTCAAAGCCAAGCTTTGTTTCCTGGAAAGTTTCTTTGAAGCATACAGCAGGTTATTTTTTTTCCTTGTGAAAATGAAAATATGCAATTCGGTATGCATTGGGGTTTTTTTTCTTCTTTTTAAAAGCTAACTCAACCAGACCAATGATGGTAGTTGATGTTAATGGAATTCCCAGTTTAGAGAAACCAGGAATGACTTGTATATATTGTGTGTAATACCTCCATAGGTACAAAATGTGGCTAGGTTTTGTGTACTGAATTATGCTTTGAGGTTTTCATTCAAACCTCGGTGAGAAAAACATGGAATCCACGTGAAACTGCTGAGCAGTGTTCTAGATTGTCTTCTACTGAATTACTAGCTGTATGCTAAGATGAAAAATTGGATGCTGTTTGCTAGAATGTTCAGTTAAAATCAGGTGGTCAATTAAAGCAACAGTGTTGTGCTTCTTGGCATATTGATTCGCTTCCTCTCAAAACATTGGATATTCTTCTTGGCCAATTATTATTAAGATAAAATAATTGAATAAAACCCTGAAGTCTTCCTTTAGGGGGCAGGTAATCAGCTTTCAGACATTGCCTCTGCTCGTGCTGATATAGCCTTTGCTCCTGCCTGGGGGGAGCAGGTCAGTTCAGCTCTACTCTCTCCCCACTTCTGTTATTTAAGGCAACAGTTAGTCCCCTTTTCCCTCCCTGCTCCAAGGCAGGGAACAAAGGAGCACATTATGAGTGCTGTAGTAAGCATAACAGTAGGCTTCAATAATTTGGTTCATTGTGTGTGTAAATTTTAAGACCAGAAAAGACTCTTATAGTCCACTCTGACTACCTGCATCTCACAAGCTGCTGCTTTTCATTAAGGGTATTTGCTGTAGACTTTATTAGTGGTACCAGCAAGGTCTGTGCAATATTGGTGCCACAGCACTGTCATATCTGCAGCCCTTCCCCAAAAAGTTTGAGATGTGGCTGAATTGATGGCACATATGACAAGCTGTTTAACATGTGGTGGCAGTCTGTTTCCGCTGAAGGCCAAAAAGCCTGCTTTTCTGAGTCATTCATAAAATGTGATGTTATCTGCATTGGTCTCCCCTTTCTCCCACCATAGTTCTCCCAGACAGATATTGGGAAGGCCTATCAGCATTCGTACTTGGACAGGGGCTGTATAAGAAGAGTACTACAGACACAGATTTATAGGCTGTAATGCCACATCTGGTTTTGGGTTGTTTGGGAATCCAGAATGACTCCTTTGGGTCCAGAAGAAACATTTCATATTGGAGCCACAAGATTTGGCTCTGATTTTCTGCATTTTTGTTTTGGTTTGCTTTTGTCAATTGGATGCCCAGTTTCCCATTCTCGCACTACTTGTTCAGTCATTCAGTTTAGACTTGCTAAGCATAGCACATTATAAACCTGTTGTGTAAAAGAAATGCTACTTTGAATCCTGTTGGGCTGCATTTAAGTACATGTCCAGGAAATCTCTGAAGAGATTACTGATACTGCTGGTGTTGTTTCTAATGTGCTGGGCTTCACAGCTCCAGAATGTCTCAGTGCCCTTGTTATGCCGTTGCTAATGACTTAGAGCAGGCTCTGAAGTGTCAGGAAGGCAGGTTCCTGTGTCTGTAATTGGGGATTCTTTGCTGCTTTTTAGAGCTGGCAGCTGGAAACCACGTAGAGCAGAGATGGGGGTTTGATATAAGTGGGGGTGATGTGGGCAATGTAGTAGCCAGCCTCCCAGTGTCAGGCCTGGCTGGTGATTTAGAAATGCTTACAGGAGGATGTGGGTTTCAAAATGGTCTGGAAAGGTAAGTCATGTGGACTCCTTCTGGAACACAAAGAGACTTCAGCCAGGATCTTCAAAAAGTACGTATAACTTTTTTATGTCTTTTTTAGTCTTTGCCATGTATCAGGACATTGAAGACATAGTTCTACTCCTGTTTACCTGATGAAGTTATGAAGTGCTGTGGGTTGTGGAGAGGGAGAAGGCTTCCTTCCTGTTCCTAACTGTTAGATACGGTTTCTATTCTACCCGAGACTAATGGAAGTACAGGCACTTGTATGTTAATTGAATCAAATGTTCTTTAGACTGGATTTTAGTGCAAGTAATGGTAGGGGGAGATAACTTCTGTGTAACCTGAAGCCTTGCTATTATTTAGAAATGCATCAGGCTCTTTGGTAGAACTTTTTTTTTGCCAGAGGAGTCTAATTCTATTAATTTAGTAGATGGCTATTTCTATTTTATGAGCAAATTGTGGTCTCCCACTGATGTAAATATGGAATATTGAAGTCAATAGAACAGGTCTAGATTTACACAATGGAAACGGTAGCAAAAGGAGGACTTACTGTGCGTATATTTTGTCTTTCCATTTCTGTTAATCAACTCAAGCATCCACACTGGAAAATTTGTGTTTCCATGTGTTTAATGCAGAATATTTCAGTGTCTCCGAGACTGAAAAATGGCATGCCTGGTGTTCTCTTCAGTTATTCTTGATGATCTCTTTAGATCATCCCCAATTAACTATTGGTAATTGTGATTTGTTATTTGCTAATGTAAACTTTGCAAAGTCATTTCAGTCTTATCAATACTCAAGAAAGCTTGGTGCGCCAATATGTTTTTGCTTTTTAATTTTTGTCCCAGGACTGGGCCATTAAGCTTCCCAATTCACGTGCAACTGGCTTGGAACCACTGCTTCTGAAAGGTGAAGGAGAAGCACAGGTGGCAGCGATGCACGTTGTACATCTATAGGCACATTTGTACATTCACTAGTGTTGTTTAACAAGGCAAGGATTTAAATTCCTAGTGGAAATGATGATACAACCTCAATGTATAGCTGTTGTTGTGTAGCTTTATTTTAGATGTTCTTTGTACGGTAGGAATCAAGATTCCTCAGAATAAGAAGTCAATGGAAGCTATGGGGGCATAAATTCAGTTTTAATATGCTTCACTTTGAGTTGTATCATTTCTCATACCAATATTAAAAAACAAAAACAACAGCAAAAAACACAGACACCCCCTGCCCTCAAATTTATTTGAGAAGATCTGTTGTAGAAGAATGAATTTTAAAGGTCTACCATGCATACTAGCCAGTACTAACACCTATAAAGAAAGGTAGAAATAGAAGCAATGGTACTACCTGGGATATGCTGGTTCCATTCTCCTTGCCATTTAAGATCTGTTCTTCATTTTTTGAAGTGGTTCCTCATTCTTCAATCTTTAGAGATGTTTTAATCAGTCCAGCATCACATTCAATAAATCTGGGCTTTCAACCTATTTTCAGAATTTGTTTGTTACTCTAAGATGTAGAAAATCAGCATTAATATACTGCAGTTGATACTTAGGAATATTAAACAACCTTGGCATGCCAAACTGTTGCTTAGACTGTTCAAATGTGTAACTGAGCAGATAAGGTATCAGAATTAGAACTTAACCCACAATGTTAACGAAGCGTCTTGCATCTGTGGTGAACTCCATCCTGTTACTCTTCTTCACCATGATGTGAGATGAAAACATGGTAGTTAAAGACTCCAAGTTACCTGAGATGTGGCATGTATTTAAATTGTTGTTCTATGAACAGCTTTACAGATTCTTTAACTTGTTCATGTTCTTCTCTGGTCAAACAACAATGTTTTCTTTTCTGCACAGCGAGGATGCATAAAAAATAGGCTTCGTCAATCTAGCTAACGGGAATGGTATATGTATGTCAAACTAGATCATAGAAAACACTGCTTGTTACTCAGTGCCTCATGCAGATGAGTAACACTGAGGGTCAGGCTTTCCAGGAGATATTGCCAGGCTAACACAAGTATGTATTAATGGAGGCTGTTTGTCTGTAAAAGATCAATAACCTGCAGCAATGACTAGTGCAAGCAGAGTATAAAGCACTTTTTCAAACAGGTTTTTTTTGCTGTTGTTGAAACAGTTGTTAAGTCCATCTGCTGAATATTGATTGGCTTTTTAGGGGGGGTATTTATTCATTTGTTTATAAACTCTGGGTTGTAATATCCACCTAGTTTAAAAACAAGTTTTCCATTTGATTGGTAAAAAGAAAAGGCAGCCCATGTTTGTCTGTCCTCTTGTGTGTGTATCTTCATATGCTTCCAGTCTGCATGCTTTTCAAAGAGCCTGTTGATAAGCAGAGCAATCCTCTAACCTTGCAATGTGATTGTTTGGTTAAGTGGTGCTTGATTTTGCCTGGGGGAGAGGTAATGTACAGGCCTGTTGTTCTTTTTGCGAAACGTTATCTTTATCTTCCAAGATCCCTTTCCATACGATGCATAACCTATATGCTTCTACTGTCTTTCTGTGAATCACATTTGGAGGAGGGGAGAATTAGAGGGAAAGGGAGTCATGGTGAATTTGCTCTTTTGTTCATTAATTTAGCACTGTCACAGGAAGAGCTTTTGATAACTTCAGTTCTATAATCATAGTGAGTGAGGCTTACTCACTAGCCAAAATCTTTTTTTTTTCCTTGACTTAAAAGGAAGGATATCAAAATTAGCAGAACAAGTCTAAGACCAATACTTTAAAGTSTAAAGAGCAGTTTGGATTGAATGAGGAAGACTGAAGCTGGCCTCTCTGCCATGTGTGTGTTGTAGGTGAGATGCCAGGGATGTCAGAGCAGACCCATCCCTCTTCCACTAATGCCCCTCCTTTTTTCCCCCCTCTACGTAAGTAAGTGAATGAGTACCTAAGTGGATTGATGCTTCTGGAGCATAGTCTGTAGACCAGGTTGCAAAAAGGTAGTGGCAGAACCAGCTTCCCTCGCCCCTGCTTAAATAGCACGGCAGAATAGTCATTAAGAGAGACTGCTAGCAGGGCAAATGGCTAAAGTAGAAACCATTACTTTACGGTGATGACTTTATTCTGACGTACTCATGAGCCATTTGCACTCCACACTTGTTTTGTCTGCACCACTGAGCAGTTACAGATATCTCCATGGCAGGATTCAGACCCCCAGTTGGCAGATGGACCCTATTCCCTCTCTCTCAGTATTTTGTGTTTTTCACCATCTGGGCCAATTTTTGTCCAGACTTCATGACCTCCCTTAATGTCAATGCCAGCATGCTCAGCTTGATTTACTTACAGAAACCCTCTTTATTGTTCATGTTTAATTATCACCCATTCATTTCTAATGTKCCCAGTTTATCACTTACTGAGTCAGAGAGCAAGAGGTTGATAGTGTGTAGAAAATAAATCTGCATAGACTTCATTAGTCATGCATGGCTAAACTAGTCAACTGTTTAAATATCAGCACGCTTAGGGATTTGCCTTTGATGCTACAGAGACATCCGCCCTACATGAAGCAAGAGTCACCTCTGATTTATCTTGAGTGAATCATACTTCATTACAGCAGGTCAGGCACCCTGCCTACTTCTTTCTTCCTTCCTCATGCTTTGCCCTCACTTACTCAGTRCTCTTTTACATACCCTCTACCATAACTAGTGTTTTCTGGCTGATGGCTCATTTTCAGTTCTTACCCTAAGCCTTTGGTGTCTTCTGTCTCTGAATGACCTTATCCCCTGAGAATTGAGATAAAAGGGGAGGGAAATGCAACTCTGTACTTTAGTACATTATGTAAATTGTACCATTGTGATTTGGGTTGTGAACCCTGCTTTTACCCTTCTTACCACGGTTTACTTTCATTTGCGCTGCAACTCCAAGAGCTGTAACATCTTTAGGGCAAGGACCTAGTGCTGCTACTTATTAAAGCACCATGCACTTTTCTGATGCTTAGTAATAACCCACTACATAATTGCTTTAGCACTTGAGTGGTTTAAGAATGCTTGTTGCTTTTCTGTGCACTGAAAGGCATTTCCTCTCCCTTGAGTAACAGCTGTAAAACATCAGATCAGACTACAGATCAAGAGCTTGCTTGCCCCATGTTCCCTTTGGGAGTCATTCGGGATGGGCAGTGTTGTCAACATCAGGGGGAGGAATGTGGGTGTCCCTGTTTTGGGTGAGAAAGAGGGAATTTGAGTGACAGGTACTTTTTGGAATTGCTTCTTCTGCACCTTTCAACTTCTCAAGGTGCCCTGACAGAAAAGTGTTTCTTTTTTTTCGATTGTGAAAGCTAGCCAACTTTATCCTTTTGTGATCCCCAAAATGCAGCTAAGTCTCTAGTGAGTAATTTAATTACGATTGCTTCAACAGCTTGGCAGAAGGAGCATTTAGGATGAGAGCTGCAATCAGTCACTGATATCTGTGCACACCTGGCTGCTGTCAGCACATAAGCTATGGTCCAGCCATGCTACAGACTTCAATAGAATGGAAGGAAAGAGACTTTTTACAGGTGGCAGTGATTACAGCTTCTGTTATCAACCTTTGAGCAGTTCACGCAGTTACTTAATTCTCTTCTTGACACTGCTCAGCAGCTATGCCATTTTCATAAACATGTCACAGAAAACTTTTGCCATAATTTTGTTCCTTGTGATCTGTGCTCCCTTTGACAGCATTTTTTTTTACGTGATACTTTTTGGTAGTCATGGCAATAATTGTCACTTTTCATGTTATAAGTAGCTGAGTGAGTGGTACTGTGTCCTGAGTATTTTGCCCCATGAAAGAGCTGGCCTCTGAAACTGTTCCTTTGGTAATAGCACACCCAGGGTGTGATTTCTGATATGACATTGATGTAAGTTGACAGCAGTAAAAGAAATGTGGTACAGCAAAACAGGAGTGTCTGTTTGTTCTGTCATCCCAAGATCCATTTGCCGATGATGATCTCTATGCACATCTTTCCACTAAATGTAAGTTAATAAATTAAGTGTTCTAAATTGTCTAGTGTAACAAGGATTTGATTAATTTTAAATGTAGCTTTTTCCTTGTATTATCCTGCACATGTTCATATTTGCTTTAAGAAGCAGTAAATGTAAAAACTCAGGAAAACACTGAAATAGACTTCAACCATCAATATCACTCTTTAAAGATTCTTTTCTTCTTATATCAGCTTCTCCACAGAAGATGGTACAGTACTGAATTTGGAAGCTGATCGCAAATGTATGTAGTGTTGGATTTTGTAGGCAAAAGTCACCCTGATCTTGAGGACTATTATTTTAAGTGGATTTTTTTTTTCCCACATAATGCTAAGAAACTTCTATCCTCAATTGTATTGCCCAAATACTCTAGATGAATCTCACACCAGCTACGGTTTCATCAGCATGAGGTATTTTGGGTGCCACACAGTATGCAGATGGTACCTGTACTTTTGCAGAGAAGGGAAAAACCCTTGCAAAAGCCTGTTAATCTTGAAGCTGTTGCTGTTGATCTGCAGCAGGATACCCCAGTCACCAATCCAGATGAAAGCACAGGTGTGGCTTTGATTGTTGCCTCCCTTCCCCTATGAACATGCCATAACTGGCACTATGGATTATGAAAATGTGATTCCCATGTTGGGCCTAATGTCCTGCATGGAAGCTCTGGCTTGCAATAATCTTTTGCCCATTTTTTGCCCCAGCTGGGTTTTGTGTTCTCTCCCATCTTCGCAGTACCCAACTGAGTTAGATATGTGTGCTTTTAAGCCATTGCTCTAAGTCTGATGTGTGATAAGTGGAGTGTAATGGTGTTAATGAGATGGGATAGGATTCACTTAGTGCTTTCCCAGACAGCATGGAGTTGTCTGTTGTAGCACGCGCTGTATTGCCTTCTGATTCCTGTGGGGTCCTCAAGGCGATTATCGTCTATTTCCCAGGCTGCCTACACAGAAAACAGTTTGCAAAGAGGAGCCTGCATTAATGGGTGAGAACAGAGAGATGGAGATTGAAGTTAGTCTTTGTATTTTATGGACTAGACTTCATTTTCAGTAAAACTTATTTATAAATACAAAATAATTCCTTTGCTTTCAATGAGGTAACTCGAGATTTATGCCAGTATTGGCAGATCAAAATCTGGCGTGGGATTCTCTGGGTCCACATATCAAATATGCCTAATTGTTTTGTATTTAAGATTTATATATCTTTTTTTATACCTTAGACTGAAATCTACCTTTAACATTGCAGTCATTAGCGCGGACAAAAGTATGTCGTAAAACATTTACAGGGCACAGGTAGCTGACAGAATGCCAACATGCAGAGGGATGCAGGCAGTGCTAGAATTTTTTTATTTTTTTTCTTCTTGCTGGCTTTTGAGCTTTCAAGTCTGGGCTACATAAGGGAGGAGGCTGGGGTAAGTAGGGAGAGAGACATCTTGTATGCTTATCCTGTTTTTTGCAATGGAAATTATTAACAGAAAAACAAAGGCAGGAGGAGTCAGAGGTCCTGAACGAGATTCTTGTTCACTATCCAGACTGCCTAATGTACTAATTATTGCCTGTCATTGGAAGAAGGCTACCTATTGATCTCCAGTGGAGTTTAGCTGTATATAGGGACATATCTTTATTACGTTACAATCTTGTTAACCAGGAGCTGGTATAATAATCTCAGCTGTGGAACATTGGGGATTAGATGCAAAACCTTAATTACATTTATCTTAATAGTGATCCCTGAGGGGCAGATTGAAACTGGCTGCTTGGGTACTTGTGAGACAAGCTTTGCGAGGGGGAACTTTTTTTTGGTGGATTTGATTATCTTTGTGGAGGTGTTCCACTGCGTACTGACATCCGAGACCTGCGTAAACACTGGGAGTGGTGCCTGGGACTTCAGTTGCCTTTTGCTGTCCTTAGAGATTTTGGGCCGCAAAGGAATTTCTCTTACTGTGGAAGGAAATAGGCTTTTCAGTAAAAAAAATGAAGAATAATCAAATCACATGAATTCTACTGGGGAGTAAGTGTTAACTGAACCCCCAGTTAGCTAATGAGTGTCCACAGAAGAAAAAGCTTCCAAATCTGTGAATGTTGGTTCATTTCAAATTCTTAGGCACATACAGAACTCGTGAAAATTTTTTTGGGTGGTAGTTTAATCAGTGAAAACTACACATTTAGGGCAAGCAAAACTTTGCATATTTCAGTGAAAATCTTAGAATAGTTCTGAACAAAAAAAAAATGAAGAAGGAATAAAAAAGTGGGATGTGGTTGATTTCATAGTTTTCAAAACAAAGTTCAGGACTCATTGGCTGCATCAAAATGATGAGTTTATCTTGAAAATTAGCAGAGTGACCTTAAAAACCTGAGAAAAAGACAACTAATCTTAGTTTCCAAGTGTTTACCTAAGTTAGTTCATCCACCTCTGTCTAGAGGTTTATGATTTAGTCAGTCACTGTGCTGTGACTCCCTGAGGCTCTGCCAAGACCTCTGTGTTGGAGATGAGCAGTGTGGGCCTGTGGTGGCCTCTCTGGCCTGGGAGATGCCTTTCAGGATGTTTCTACTGCCAGCAGGGTGCTTGAGAGGGTGATCTTGAGTGGGATGGGGAAAGAGAGTAGAAAATTACTCCTTTCGTGGGAAAACAGAGTTGTCTGATCTTTGTAGTGTGCTTTTGTTCAAACACCTCTAGCCTCAACCTGAGAGTAGTTGTGCTTGTGTCATTTTTGTAACTGTCTCAGATAACGTAACTGACCTCTAGACCAGAGTGTCTTGACTAGACTCTGGCTTTAATAATATGCCTACCAAATATAAGCAATTTTTTCTTCGAGGGAGACTCTGGCATGTTGATTTTGAAGGAAGTGTGGTTGGAGCTCTATTCTTCCTCTTGTCTCTGGTCTGAAACCTAATCACAGTGCTTGGCTGCAGCAAAGCTGGTGTCATGTTTGCTGGCTTCCCATAACTGTCATATTTCTTTTCTTTCTTTTTTTTTTTTTTTTTCAGATTGCACTAAATGACCTTCTGTCTGTTACATTTCTGCCCTGCTGATCTCAGGCAAATGATGAAGATAGATAGCAATATCACAAGCCATCCATCATACAGTTTGTAGGTCCCTTAGAAGCATCTGTGTCTTTAACAGTTCATCTGTCACAGATATTCTCATAATTGAAGACCACAAAATGCTGAAGAGAGGGCTAATATTGGTGTTTCTTTTTACTACTGGAGATTTCAACAGTCAGGTGTCTTTCACTTGGAAGTGCAGACTGTCATGAGAAGTGCCTGTGCACCAGCGTTTAAATTAAGGATCCAAGCCAATTGCGCGTTACAGAAGGCAGTGCTACTGCTGACATCAGCAAAGACTCATTTTTCTGCTTTGCTGTTGTAACACTAGATTGGTTGTGTTACCAGTGCAGAAGGAACTGAGCAGACCTGGCTATCAGGCTCGTGCTCTGTGTGAATGAGCAGAAGTTCTCAGAAGCAGTGACTATGAATCTAACTGCTGGCAAATGGTTGTAGGCACTCCAGCTATGTGATATGGGGCAAGAGAAAATCTGGTCTAGGGAGTGTGTGTGTGTGAGAGAGAGAGAGAGAGAGATACTGATACCGATCTCGAGGTCAATGGGCATAATGTTTGACTCCAGAAAACATAAAAAGTTACCCAATGGGGCACGATGTTGATCTCTTGTAACAGTACTGTCAGCTGTGCAGCATATATATGTGGTAGATGAGTTGCCATACATAGATACCTGAAATTACCCCTCCGAAGTTTTGCTGAGTTGCACACATTTGCATGGTATGTTAGACGAGGTAGGACACCATGTTAATCCTACATGCTTAAATCTAGGGTTAGCCTGGATTTCTCCACATGATGCTGCAGCAGATAGTGCTGCAGCACTATCTCCATGCTGCAGATAGTGCTGCAGCATGGAGAATATCCTGAGAATTCATCTTGTTATAATTACTTGAATGCTAAGAACTGAGGTCAGGCAAAATTGTCTATGCTTCCTATGCTTCCCGTTGTTCAAACACAAATCATAGGAGTTAAGTGTTTGTACTGGCAGTAAAAAAAAAAAAAAAAAAAATCATCCTGTTTTCTCTCTTTTTTTCCTCTATTTTTTGCACTCGTTACCAGTGGTGAATTTACTCTGCACTTATCCCAACTGGAAAAGGCTGGAGACTTAAACCCCTTACCTCATCCTGCTGAAATAGAGATACTTCTGATGGAGACTTTGGACACAAATTTGCACTTTGTCTCAAGGGAAGTATCCTCACAGAGATCCTCACTTGGCTGTGGAATTGCTACTGATGGCTCATGTGCATGGAAGATTGGTAGAACAAGTAATTTAAACTTAATTTAGGCACACCAGAGAACATACTTAGCCCAAATATCACACTTGAGAGACCTGTACTAAACTCATTATGGGAGTTATTCAAAATGCATAGACAGTATATCATAATGCTTCCTGTTTTAAACAAATTTCTTCCTGGAGACCAGGATGAAATAAGAATAAACTTGGAAGCATTTGCTAAAGTAGAGCTAGGTATAGCACGATACTTGGGATGGAGCAGAAAGTAAGATCAGCTACATCCTCCTGTGCAGAGACCTCTGCATTTGCCTACCTCCTTTAGAAACCAGGACACCTAAATGCTTTCTGTTGCAGAGATGAATTTCTAACTGAGTCAATGAAGTAGAAACTAACCAGGTTTTCATACTTTCACTGGTGCCAGGAAATTCTTATTTATGACCAGTAAAATGTGAACCAGCTGGGTAACTTAAGTTGCTCACTCTCAGACACTCTGTAAGCATACCTCCATGCTTGGGAGCAAATACTGGAAAGGGTGAAATAGCAGTCTTTCTTAGTTTCCTCCAACTCCTTCTTCTAAATGGAAAAGGGCTTTTTTCTTTTCCAGTACTGAGAAGGTGGAAATATGGGTCTTTAGTGCTGGCAAGTTTAGTATTTGGAGACTTGTTTTCTTTGCCCACCTTAAGCACAGGAGATTCAGACTTGCAAGAAAAGGGTGCTCACAGCTGCGCTAGGCCTGCTGGCAAATAGCATTCAGTACAGATGGTTGTCTGCCCACACGTCTCTATTTATGAAGAGGCCCCCAGTGTTTATGTTAACGGTGATGAGTTTGAGAGATAAAAATAGGGAGTTTGTTGTTCATTTGTTCTTTATAGACGTGCAGTGAACTTTTTTTATAAAGCACAAATTTGATGGAGAGATTTGTTAACCTGCTAGAAGAGCAGGCTGTCAAAAAGCCAAGTTGCAGATGTCTGAAGTGCTGAGATACTTATTCCTTGTTTCTTACACTTCTTCCCTTCACTCCACGAGATGGTGCTGTGTTCACACAGACCCCAGGCATCCTTTGCTTGGCTTTTCCCAGGCTCTTGATGGGTGTTTGGAATACGAAAACCTGAAATGAAGTTAGAAAGAATCTCTGTCTCTCCAGTTGTTTTTTTCCTCTCCAAATTAATCTCAAAAAGAGGTTTTCCAAAATCACCTAAGCCTTTGTATAGTCCTCTGCAGTTTACGTCTTCCTCGATGTTTACTGGGTCCTGTGGCTTTGCCATGACTTAAGAGGGCTTAGGAAACCCTCCGCGGGCTACTTCAAGATGCCATGGTCTCATAGCAGCCATACTAAATAGCAAACAGTAGAGTTGGGACTGTGTCTTGTTGAGACTGTGGTCATTCCTTGTTGCTAGCCTGCTGAGTCATGAAGATGTTTGCATGTTGCAGGGATCTGCCTAGTTCCACATTTATTTATTTAGGTCTTGTGCAAAATGTTCCAGGGCTTCAGCCCTGAAAACTTACATTATCTGATCATGTCATTTGAAATAATTAGCAGTTCTGCTCTCCACCTTCTCCTACCACATGCTTTCCTACTGATGTGGAAGCTGTGGTTTTGGGAGCTCTTGTGTGTTTTATTTCTCCTTTCTTTATTTTCAATTAGATTTGGAGTAGAGAAATACTGATCTGGGCATACTGTCCTTGCAAGGAGGAAGCATTGGAAGCTGATGTTTGAAAAGGCTGAAGTCTACTGAGCTTCTGCTACAAGGTGGAAAGAGACTCTTGGGGAATAGGAAGAAAAGTCACTTTTCACAAGCTGGTCAGGGTATTAGTCTGCCTTGGGTTGCTAAAATGAGTTTAATGTCAGAGTGGGAAGTCATAGAAGCGACTCATTAGCTATTTTTGAAGTCATGGGTAAAGAACTTCCCTTTGTTCTGTAGAACAGCTTCTTTCTTTACAGAAACAGGTGCCTGGGGTGACAGGCTTCTTCATCCATTGGGTGTCCCTGGAGCCTGCCATTGTAGCTTCCTGATTACCACACATACCTTCATGTGTTGTAGATGTGTGTTCAGTGTCTTCATAGCTTTGCCTCTCATTTCCTCATGCTTCTGTAAAGAATAGTCTGACCTCACTTGTCCTCCCGCTTTTGTTCTTAGCATTTTCCAAAAGCTTGAACTTGCACTTTCCTGTTATTCTGCTGACTGAGAGTAGATTCCTGATTTATAATTTCTAGTCTCAAATCCCCATAAGTGGTGTGGAGATGATCAGTAGAGAAGAGGTATAAAATCCTTACATGCCTAAATGAGGCTGAGRCCAACTTCCCTCCCTGCTTTTAACTCTTTATAACTGGTCCTGATTAATGTGGAACAACTACAACTCCAGGGCAAGTCAGTAACAGTTTTCCATTTCAAATACCCAAGTACCTTTCAGCAGGACTCCTATTTTCGTAACTGTTCCATTTCACTCAACTTGGGAACTTTAGGACCTAACTAAATGGATGACACAATTGTATAAGGATTGTTTCTTACTCACTTAGCTCAGGACACATTCTGGACACGAGCTGCAGTTTCTGCCAACAGCCATTAATCCCCATGAGCTGTGGCATGTAAATGCCATGTCAGGCATCTTCTCCAGGACAAGGGAAGCTTCTTAGCTGGATACCTCTGGCAAGTTTTTGAAGTAGCTAGTAATTGTTCCAGTGCTCAAAGCTCTTCTCTGATTTCTTACTCAAATTTTAGTACCTAGATACAACTTCAGAAACACTTGATCAGATATACACCAGAGAGATTTTTAACCTCAGAGGTAGTGGTTCTCGTCACTTCTCGGTCAGTGTCCTGCCTCTGCTACTATGAAAATTTAGCAAAAAATAAAAGCTAGGCTGCACTGATAGTTTTTTCTCTGTAAGTCCTCCCCAGAATCTTATCCAGGGATGACTTACCTTGGTGTGGTAGTTATGGCTTCAAGGTATAGGGTGTTGAAAAGTATGATCAAGACTTTATGGATAACACTGTGAGGGTGTTTTCTGCATGCAATGTGACATTTCCTTTGCCTTCTTCAAAAATATGCATGGTAGCAAATAACTGAACTCTTCTTGCTGTTCCAATTAGGTGACTTATGTTTACTACATATAGGTTATACTGAGCTTTGAAGACCAGACTGGATCACAACATATGAGGGCATTTTGGATGTGAAAGCAGGGGCATGAGTGAGGTAGAGCACAAAGCATGGTCTGTTCTGTATGGGGACTTTCGATCTAACGAGAGTAGCATCAGCTAAGTACAGCTTTTGTCCTGGCTCACCCTGTCATCACTGGTATAATGCAGACTTCTGACTTCTTCTCTGTTGCTGTCTTCTCTCTGACTCAGGGTTTGCTGTTTTGAGTGGGGGAAAGGGTTCTTTGTCTTTTCCATGTGCTTCCTTCTGAAGGCAGCCCAGGGCCTGCACAGAGCAGCAGCTTGAGTTGACAGAGCTTGCAGTTAAACAGCAACAGGACACATCAGAGCAGAAGGAACTGAATTATCCAGGGACAGTGTTCTTAAACTATTAAGCACTGAGCAAAGTTTCCCTTGCTTCTCATTTGCTTGCTTGTTTGGGTTTTTTGTTTTGTTTTTTTTAAGGGCTTTAGGTTCTCTTTCATATTTGCTGCTGGTGCCTTAGACATTTTTTCAATCTGGGAACTGCTAACTATAGCAGGTAGTGAGACTGTTTCATGTCAAGGGGAGCTTCCTCTTCAAAAGGCAGTTGTAAGGTAGCAGGGGCTAGCTAGTTTGGGATTAGTTACATATCTTCCTCTGGTTCAAATCTGGCTTAGGCTCTGAGAAAATAACAGCCATCACACTTTGATGGCAAGCAGGTAGCTTATGTTGGGGGATGTTTGGGGAACTGGAAGGAGATCTTGAAGAAAAGTTTCAACATCAGAGCAATTCTCCTGCTTTTCGCTCTAATTAGGGCTTGTGGTCACAGCAGAGATGTCAAAAGCTGAATAAGCTTTGTATGTTGCCCAGGTAAGTAAATGCTACTCAGTGAATTCTGAAAACTGTAGTTTCTTTTTATTGGGAATCCAACAGGAAATTTTGACCAAGCCACTGTTCACGATCTCTAGAATTTGCACTTTGCAGGCTTTGACTTGGTTGATGTTTTGTTAGTGCTGGTCCTCTCAGAAAACAAAGGTTAAGCTCAGATGTTCTCAGAAACCTGTAAAACTTGTAAACCTGATAGTGGAAGTATCTCTTCCTAACTGCCATAGGAAGGTCCTTAGTACCAGAAATCCTATGATTTCAATCATTCACCTGCACAATATAAACTCCAGCAAGCACAGTGATCAGCTGCAGTAATCTCCAAAGATATTTTTTAATAACTCTGATGAATCCACCTGCGAATTATCTTCTGTTTCACACACCAAAGAAAAGAAAAAACCTTCTTAAGGCAAATGACTATTAGCCTTAAGAAGTAGGGCATAACAAGGCCTACAATCCTCCTATGCCTTGAATCTTCTGGCCTGGGCAGTTAAGCTGTCTGCTCCCTTTTGATCCAGGAAATCTCCCATGGCAGAGTTCTGCTGGACTCTCTGAGGAAACCTAAGTTTTCTCTTTTAATGTGATGTTAGTGTTGGCATTCATTTAACTGCTTCCTTTCTGCATGGAAGTTAGAGCCCTGTCCCCTGCAATTTGTAGGGAGCAAATTCTGACTAAGATTTTCCCTTGCTGGTAATCCTGGGCTGCTGCAATTCATGTGTTAGTGTCTTTGCTTTATCCATTCATCCCTCCATGAGCTCAACTGAACTACACTGGTTTGTATCATAAGTATCCTTTTTAGTCTTCTGCATGCTGCCTGGTAAGTGTCTTCGTAGACACAGCTCAAGAACCTGAAAATGCATATTTGAAGTTAGATGGGCATACTGTGCAAGTTTATCACTGGTCCTTAGAACAGCATGCTTAGTGTTGGTTAGTTTATCTAGAGACGTTCATTAATAAGCTTTAAGAAAAAGAAAAGAAAATGAAGTTTATTCTAGTATAATAAAGGGTTATGTGTTTAGAAAAGAATTTGAAAACAGTTGTGGGACAGGAGTTCTGAAAGCCTAATTTATAAGCTTTTTTCAAAACTCTTTCAAAAAGCAATTTCATACTCCTGAATTAGATTTCTTATTCTCCTGTGCCTAATGTTAGTGTTACATACACCCCTCAGATTTGCAAAGAGATCAGTCAAATCAAATTTTAAATCTCTGCCTGCCACTTTAGCTCTCTGTATGGGTTTCCTTCCATATTTTTTCACAATTTGCCACGTAGTTATTAGAGTTGGTGGCAGTTCAAGCAGACATTTTCTTCTCCAGAAGGCAGCTGTGGAGGATCACCATCTGAGTGTTTGCTTCACTGTTCAGAGTCCAAGTAGAGGATTCTTTTGCTACTCGCCTGCCTTTCTGCTTCAGAAGAAATGAACCTAAAAATGTTTCACTTGCACATTTACTGATCAGCAGTAGAGAGAAACCTGATAAAGACAGCGCTAAGTTGTTTAAGAATGGTTAAGTTCAGACTGCATGGGAACATCTTCCTACTTTGCAAACTAAATGGAGCACTTGATGATGTCAGCTTGCTCCAACACTATGAAGAGGCTAAATTTGATCATGACTAAACACAGCTGAAAAAATCTGTGCTTTCTATCTCCTGCCATACATGTTACCAGTTTCAGGGGATCCTATTTCAGCTTTTTTTTGACATCATAGGATCTGTTTCTGATTGCATGGTTGGAGTTTGTAAGTTATCTCATATGAAGAACAGGACACTATTTCTATCAGCTGGGCAAGGATGCTGAGGGACCTTAAAAGCTGAGAAGATTCAGCAAGGAAGGAGACTGGAGGCATGAAAAAAGAGAATAAAGGAGCAATCCTTCTGTGACACAGCTGAAGTATTTCTCAATTTTCTGGGAACATCTCTGGATGAGAAGGAAGGATTTTCACTGTTTAAATGAAGGAAATCTAATGGTCATTGACAGTAGCAATGAATAAGGCGATTCTAAAACAACCCCTTGAAGAACCCAGCAGTTTAAAAAAAAAAACCAAACAAAAAACAAACACACAAAAAAACAAAAAACACCCCCCCACCCCCACTCCCCCCCAAAAAAAAACCCCTATGTACCTGCTCTGTTTCTAATGGTCTAATGCTTTCTGATAATGAAGGTAAGTAGGTAGAAGATGCAGATTATTTCCTTATCCCTTCTGCTGCTGCTTTTCTAGTAGTTACATAGCATTAGTATGTAGTCAATCAGAAGGCAAATGTTCTAGGAAAGTCGCCCCTCCTCCCACCATCAATCCCGTTGCCTCAGTTCACAAAAGAAATTATTCTTTCTTTGAGTAAGGACTTAGTAATGGAATGACTTGCTGTTGTGAAGGTTAGTTCTAGATATCCTAGAAGCAGGTATAGCCACTCAGGGTTAGGCCTTGTTGATGCAGCAAATAAACTCTTTGGCTCTATGGTACCCATGCATTCTAACTTCACTGAAAGGTTATTTTGTGGATGAACGTTGGACAGCGATGAATATTTTCTGAATGTAGAGACACGTTGCCTAAGCTTTTCCTGAAGCTCTGGAAGCATGCATAACAGTAAGTAGCTGGAGGTTTGTTTCATTCTACATAGGTTGAGACTATTCCTCTCTGGTTTCCTTCAGCTGGTTAGATACGCTGCACTGAGACAATATTTTTACTTCCTTGAAAGGGTAATATCACACACAGTGCGATGGACTTGCTTCTCAGGGCTGATTCAGCCCTCTCTTCTGAAGTACAAATCCAAAGTGTTAGCTGGGGGTACTTCCCTTCCCTACTTCTTGTGTGGGGATCTCTGTCCCTGAGCCATTTTGGAGAACCGCTGTTGCTCTTCATTTCACAGTCTTCCTCTTCCTCCAGGAGAGCACCCTACTGCTAGTGAAGTGCCAAGCATTTGCTGTATTATTTGGTTAATGTGATGGATGCCTCTTTCTCTGCCTTCTCACTGTTTGGAGCCAAAATGTGGGATTGTGAGTTAGAAGGTGATTAATCTTTCCTAATGGGACTCTGTGCTGCAAGCAGGATCTCACCCACCTTAAGGTGTCTTCCTTAGCCTCGACCAAGCCTGCATTACCTCAGATTAGGTAATTGGTCGTTTATAACACAGGAGAAGGAGTGGGGAAAGGGCTTATGAAAAAGTGTCAACTAGATTAAGGGCATTAAAATTTAATTCCTGTCATCCAAGAATTCTGGGAGGCAGCATTTAATCAGGCACTCAGTTGAAAACCTCCCATCACCAGAGGATCCAGTCACAGTGAGAATGGTCTTAGTCTGCAGAAGGAGGCATGTAGTAGTAATGGATATGGCCTCTGCGTGTACAGTGCTATGAAAAAGTCAGTCAGTTTAGGGTTATTTCCTAAAGAAGGATCTTCAAATTGCAACTTGAAACCACACACTCTCTCTTACATTGTTTAGCTGAAGATTTTCTGAAGAAGCAGTGAAGTTTGTGTTCTACAAAAAAACCCTCATCTGTTTCCATACTTTCTCAGGAACAGTCTTGTCCAGAAAGCTTCTCCTTGGCCTATTGTTGACTGAGTATCCCAGAGAACATCTACTGAGGGTCTAGGGCTTTCCATGCACTTTTGCCCTCAGTGTTTAGAATATCTTCAACTACCCTGATAATATGGACTGTAGGAATGGCTGTCAAGAGGCAGTTGTTAGGTGAGATACTTTCTTTGTGGCAAATTCCCATTTTTTGTTTTGCTTAGTGTTTTTGATCCCAAAATAATGATAAAATATTGTATATGGCATGTCCCCAGACAGTAAACACGATGCAGCCATAACTAAGGAATGAAGCAAACAGGTCAAGCCATGTAATTCTGCAGTACTTCTCAAAGTTCGTGAAAATAATTTTCCTACTGTGCTGTGCTGCAACACTTTTGCCACATACACATATTGGAAAGATCAAACATTTACAAATGTCTATGGGCCTACAAAAGACTTTACTGTGTCATATTCATAAAGAATGAAGATAATGTGTGATGATAGTATCCCTGGACTGCTGTTAATCTTGAGCCCCATCCTTTTATTTTATGGAAAACCTTAGTAAAAATAAACAACGAGGGAGAAAAATAATTGGTCTTTTGATAAAGGTATTGCATGGCCAGAACAGGAAAGTGCATCTTCCAGTGACTGGTGGTCATCAGGAGAGCTGTCGGGCATGCAGCAATATGTTGAGAAGTTTTTCTGAACCCAGGAGCCCCTGGGTTTTTTCAAGAGTTTTGTTTTATGAGTTCTAAAAGAGATTACATGTACTGTCCGCACTTGCCCCCTTTCTGTGCCTTTCTTATTAAGATAATGTAAAAATTTATCTCAGGCCTTCTTCCCAGATTTGGCTGCTCCAGAAGTCCCTCCCTTAGAAACTTTCTTGCTTTACCTTTCAGCAGAGTCCAGCCAGAATGCTCCTCCATGTAGTTGTTCTGGGAGGTCAAGGTATTTCAGAACTGTACTTTTGAGGTTCGTGGTGCTATGAATGGATTTTAGTGTGAAATGAAGAGAAGCAGAAGGCTGCAAGGGACCTCAGGAGTCATTGCCTTTGGTACTGTGCATTGGTAGGGAACTATATTTTATAATAGCTTTCAGAAATACATGAAGCTTTATCCTTCAATTAGAGCAGCTTTTTGCCTCTGTTCCCCGTAAAGGCTTTTTAAAACCTTCATTGCTCTGCTGATTAGAAACCTTTGTCTAATTTCCAGTTTAAATTTATTCTTTGGCAGTTTATAACCATCTGTTCTTGTACCAGGATTGTCCTTTAGTTAAATAGTAATTTCCACTCCTCAGCTATTTCTACCCCCGGGTATTTGTGCACAGCAAATGTATCCCCTCTCAACGTTTATTTAGCTGGTCTGAACAAGCTAAGCTCTCTTAATATTCTTTTTATCAGATAGGCTTGTCAGTCCCCTGGTAGCCTTCCTCTACATCTGTTTCAGTTCGTTTTTCTTGACCAGTGTTGTACATGCATTGGCATTTGTTTGTGTTTAGAAAGCACAGCCAAACTTTTTGAAAAAGTTTTTTTGTTTTTTCTGGTTATTGAGTGGAAGTATGACTCTTATCCAAATTGTGCTACTGGTTTTCCTGGCAAGTTTTACCTTCTTTGATGCTTGGGAAATAGGGGTAAAGAATAGTCGTAATGCCTGTGCAGTGCTGGCCCAAGACTAAACGAAGGCTTATTTGTAAGCCTTCGAGTATGTCGTTTTTCCCCCAGCATTTCCGTGAGCAGCTGCAGACCACTGCTACTATCGTCTTCAGAAGTGCCTTGTGATGCCTGGCTGGTCTGGTGGAGTTGTTTCTTGGTAAGCAAACCTTGGTGAAACTTGGCAGGTTTGGTTACACTGTAGACTTACTGTTACGTGGGTTACATAGATACCTGCCACATAGGCACATTTGAACTAGTCAAACTCTGATTATGGTCAATGAACAACAGAATCTTCCAGGGCCCGAATCATTTAATTCTAAAATAGGTCTCTTTAAAGCTTGTTACTGTCTTTTGCTTATGAACTAAACTTCTGAACACCCTTATAATTAGGATGATGCGTTCTGTTAGTTGATTAAACCCACCCTAGCCTGTATTAGCAAAATGGAGCTAATAGCAGTTACATGTCTTTCAGATATGTGGTAAGGAAAAGCACAAAGGGCTGCGGGGCCATTCAGAGTTTTGAAACTGTGTAAGAAAAATAGGTGGGGAAAAGCAGAGAATAAATGACAGTCTGGTTGAATGATTGCCTGTGGGAAGATCTTGTCCTTGTCAGCAACTAAAAGATTATTCAGTCTCTCTCTTTCGGAAGCTGAGGGCATGTCTTGAGGAAAAAGGACAAAGAAAAGCAAAAGGAAAAACAAAAACCTGCAACAGCTCAAGGGACTGGAGGACTCCAGGGTGGATGTGGTCCCAGAGTGTGTGCTCTTTGGCATCCTGGTGAAATCCAGAGTTTCATCTTTTCTGTATAACATGAACAATTACCTCCCTTTTCTTTAGACCCTCTTTTCCTGCACCTCCCCACAATGGATCAAGTGATTACCACTTCTCTTGGCAAATTTGGTAGCAAGCCAAGATAGAACAGATTCAGCATGTTAGAGGCTCTTCTCTCTTCTCTGAAAGGGCATACAAAGAAAAAAATCTGATGTATGGAGGGTACCTCAGAATTTTGCTCTAACGCTGAACTTATTCCATGGAAACAGGTCTGCAGCATGAGCCAGTTCTTCCCAGCAGCACAGCAAGATGATTTTTTAAAGGGATTGGGGAGAGGTAGATGAAGGATAACAAGCCAGGAGATAAGCTGATGTGCCCTTATTTTGGCCCTACACCATTTCAGAGAAACAGAATAAGGTTACTTGTCAGCCACTTCATTAAAAGAAGGGAAGTCTCTTAAAGGAGCCTCATCTGTTGAGCAGATAGTGTGGATGCTAATGAAAAGGAAGAGTGATTAGGAACTGTCTAGTAGCTAATGTACTGTTTACTGGTATAAATGAGTGGAATTTAGGGAGTGACAGATAAAAGTAAGCAACACATGGCATGAGTGTAAATGGTTCCCAAGACTTTGAAGTCCTGAACACATAAGRATGGCAAGAAGTGTTTGGAAGCATTGGACTGTCAAAGGAGAAGGGGGCCTAAGTGAGTGGGCATATTGCTTGATTTCTGTGATTATTTCTCTTTAGTCTGCCCAAATGGGGCTCACATCAAGTGCCAAGTATGTAATTTTTGGAGTGTAGAAATGTTCCTGCCTATTAGGGAAAACCTGCTGAATAACCAAGCCCCTAGAAGGGGAAAAAGAAAGTGAATGCTATAGGATAGGTGAGATTTTAAGCCGTTTATGGTGTTGTCCTATGCCAAAATATAGGCAGTGTGACCTCAATCTAAAGAACAGGAGGCCATTTCTTGTATGTAGTGCTTTTGAGATATTGAGGGGCTGTTTGCAGATTTAGGCTGTATAGATGTATAACCCTTTATAAAGTAGTTCTAACATTTTTACGCTTCATGATTAGTTTTTATAGACTGTGATAAATAAGTTCAAGTATACAAGAAAAAGACCTAATGATAAGGCTTAGCGAAAGTCAATAATCATGTTGGTTTTTTTTAATATGTAAGCTTTCCCACAGCACTGCTGAAATCCCAAAGCAGGAAAATGATTTCTCTTTGCCCGCAATATACTGCCTTTATAGAGTTCCTTTACTGCTTGGCTGTTAATAACTGTGTGGCTTTCCCCTTACTGTTACATGAGATCCAGGATTCAAAATGGACCAGTCTTGTTTTTCAGCCCAATTTGAATGAAATGCTAAACACAGATGAATGTCACTGGTGAGCAAAAAAGTCACAGTGATTTATTTTTTAATGCTATTGTCATAGTATCAGTTGGTACAAAGAATGACTCATTTCAAGTACAGTTACAGCATTGGCTTTTCCCCTTTAGCAATCTCTTTCATGTTATTTTGTTGTTCTTGGAGAATTTTAATCTTAGTATCAGAGCCATGTGACATTTTTGGCCCTTCTGTGCAAGGGGAACTGGTAATCAGCACCTGGGTTCTGCTCTGGCAGACCAGGCTATTGTTCTGTGTGGTGTCTTTCTCATTGTGCAGTTTTCCACGCTTAAGGAATGAGATTCCCAAGTCCCCTTGCCTAACCAAAGTGTGGGATCATTGTATGCACTTTAGGACCTGACTCTTCCTTCCTCCAGAGCTCCCATTATCATCTACATCTGCAAGATATGGACATTAAAACTTAGCCAAATGGAGCAGATGTAGCCATTTTCAGAGACATAAAATACAAGGGGTAAAGTGTTGGAAAGACTCCATGAGTCTTTCAGTAACGTGATCACTGGTACTTGTGCTCCTGTAGCACCTTTTATTGCAAAGTGCTTTTTGGACTAGCTACATACCAAGATAATTCTCCACACTTTTGGGACGGACTTTTCAACAGCATATAGCTGTCAATGTCAGTTTTCCGACAGCATGTAGCACTGCCACTCACACAATTTAAAGAAATAGATGAAGGAAAATTCCACACCATGCTAAAAGCAGAAGAATTCAGGGAGGCAAAATATATTTGGTCACACTGGAACTGGATATGTCCTCCCTTTTTGTTGCCAGAAGTTCTGCAAGGTTTTAGGAGACGTGCTGTGTATTATTAAGACATGTTTTAAAAGCCTTTCCACCCTGAAGTCCAATGAACTGATGTGAATAGTGTACGACAGAAACATATACAAACATAAGACCATTCAAAAAACTGATACAGTAATGGAGTGTTGCATCTCCGGTACTGGTTCATCAGTGATCAGTTCAATACTGTGACCAGCACAACCTGGACCATTTGGGTTCATTCGCAGCATCATGGAGGGAATGCAGTTTGTTTGGAGTATATACTTGCTCCCTGACTGAGCAATAGAAGTAGTTTCTTGAGTCTATTTTTCAGCACCTCTTTTCAGAGGTTGTCTGATTTTTGGTAATATCTTCATGAAATTAGTTTGGGATAGGAGTCTCAGTGAAGCAGAGACCTGATTAAAACTCATGAAGTAACATAATTAAAGCAAATAAATGTCTTAGTTAACATAAATGTAGCTGTTTCTCATAAACTAAAGCTTTTTTTCTCTTTGTATACAGAAGGGAAAAGCCACCTTGCACCCCATGAAATGATTCTCCTAGCCTTTCTGAGCAGCTTCAACTACTATCCAAATAAAAGTCCTCTTTTTAGGATTTTGAAGTCCCATTTATTTCTGGTTTTATATCCAAAAGTGCCTCCTTTTACAAGGGGCTGCTGCTCTTCTTTTCCAAACCATTTTTCTCAAGTTGCTCACAAAAAAAGTAAGGTTTTTATCCCTAATAGACAGAGGATGCAGTCATACCTTAGCAATAGCCAGTGTTCAGATACTTAACTACCAGCTCAGAGACCACATCTTGATTTGGGTACATTTGATTTGAACCTGTCTTCTTATTGAACCTACAGCTAAAAATATCTTTAGTTCTTTCTAGTAGTTTCTTAATAGTGTTTTTTTGAGGTTTTTTTTAATTCCTTTTTTTTAGCAAAATATAAAGATCGTTTCCAGAGATCTTCCTTCAAGCCTCAAGCTTCTTTTCATAACCTATAATGACACCTTAACTTATGCTAGTGCCGGAGGACTATACAGGCAAATAGTAAAAGCAGTCCCTGATGTAGAGATGTTAAAATCTCCTGAACAGCTTTAACTCTGTTCAACTGTTGAGCTGCTGTAGGATCATGCTCTAAGATTGCTTATTCATAAAGGACAGCTATGATTACACTGATGGGGTGTTCTGATGGTCTGTCCTGCTTCACCTGACAGTAGCAGGAGGTCCTCTGAGGATGCTGGCTGAGCTTGGTGTAGACTGGAGAGGTTGGTTTATTTGTAACAGACCAGAGAAGTAGGTTTGTACAGCGACAGTCAACCCAGGAAGAACAGATGGGCACTGACAGGGCGACTGCACTGTGCTGTGATGTTGGGATTGAAAGACACAGGGATGTAGAGGGAGGCAAAATGTAAAGCATGATTTTTGGGAGAAGAGGAAAAGCAGTGAGAAGATTTCTGAAGATTGAAAAACTAAGCAACAACACCAGGGGTGCAAAACACTTTGTTATCGTTTATAAAGAAGTTAAAACAAGGAGTGGATAAGGACATATAAATTGGCAGCAGATTGTGGTTTATGGTAATGACAGTCCCAGAGAAGTGTCTTTCTCTTGGTGATGTTGAAGTAAATTGCATTACTCAAGATGTATGCTAAGGATGGATAATGAGATGTGTGCATGGGAAGAAGAGACTGCTGCTTTTATGATGGTATCAAATGACTGAGATGAGTGTATATATGTGTCTGTGTGTGTCTGTGCATGTGCATTTGAGAGGGGATGCAGGGGAGGGAGACAGGCAGAAGAGCAGGATGGGCTGAACAATATCTGTTTGAAAGCCCCATAATTGAAGTTGTTAGGAGAAAGGGACTTAGGTCATAAATATTGACCTAAACTTTTTTCCAAACTGAAATTAGGCTTTAAATGACTAAAGCTTTGCCTTACCTTTATCTGAACAAGGAGAGATACTTATTACGTTGTATTGATGTTTTGTGCTTTGAACTGCAATTGCATGTGGAAAATGTCTGGAAAGCTGTTTTTGTGAGGCTGAGGACTGGAAAACCCGGGGTTAAGTTTATAGCCTGGACGTCCAGGCTGGAACAGATTGGCTGTGGCTCAGAATTGAACCACTCCCCCTATCCTAACTCCTCCAAAGTCTTGTGTGCCTGAAATAAAGGAAATGCTGGTGGGTGGAGAGCACCCATATCTATGCTCTCCTCAGTATGCCAGGATAGGAAAACTTGTACCAGAGCTTTCAGAATAGATCCATTGTTCATCTAATCATTGATCCTGGCTCTGTGATGCACCAGGTTTGCCTCATGGCCTGCTTACTCTGGCAGAAACTTCAGAGACAATGCACCTCTTGCACTGAACTTGACACTACACATCGTTGCACCTTATTGCCATAACTGAGTGCTTTTAACTGGCTCTTGAACAAAACGCCTATATTTTGGTTTTGGTGGGAAGGCGTTTGAACATTTTCTTTATACTAACTTATCAAGGAGCTTTTGGATAATTTGTGATTTAGAAATCATAAACAAAGTCGATAACAGGATACTTGGAATATCAAATCCATGTTCACATACAATCAAACTAGTTATCAGTTGAACAGTGTATATGCTATGCTAGGGAAAGGGCCAGGGCCACAGCTTCACTGGTATAAACTGTCTCTTTGTCTACAGAGAGAACTGCAGAACAGACAGTAGTTGTAGGCACGTAGCCATTTACATCCAGAGACTGACCTGCCGTGGCAAAGCTCCCTCTTAGATCTGGCCCCTTGAATGAAGAATGGTGCTTGAGTGGTGGTGTACGTACCACTGCTCACTGAAAAGGAGGGGAGAAGCAGTGGAGGCCCAGGAACTTAGCAGTTGTGATATCTGCCAATCAAATAAACAGGTGTGGTGGTGATCCCTTCATCTACAGTAGGGAGGGAGGAATGTCATTAGCATGTATCTAAAATGTAGGATTCTGGCATGTCAAGTGCTTAAAGCAAAGATGTCACTCTACTAGTCTAGACCAGCTGACCAGCTGTGTACTGTGCCACTCAAAGATTCTTGCATTAGCCATCTAAATGGCTTCTCAACTCTTCAATTACTATCCTTTTACTATGTGAAAGGGAAATGTGTACCAGTGCCATCCTCAAGGGTATTCGACAAGACCTTGCAAGAAACCCCAGGCAGCTGCTATGAAAAAGGAGAGTGATGCTCTGTGTATCTTTCACCACCCCTCCAAGTTTTAAAATAACTCAATTGTCTTTTGTCTTTATGCTGAACTGCAGGCCACTGTCCACTCTTCGAACAGGCGTGGTTTTGGGTTTGGATGGTGGGTTTTTTCGGTTGGTTTGTTTTTTCTTGGGGTTTTAAAATGGTAGTCTCTTAAAGCAAAGTTTTGTCAGTGGAATAACTGTGCTCTTACATTTTTGATGAGAGGGGTTCTTAGTTCGGGTTTCTAAACCTTTGAGAAGCATCTGAATACATGGAAGAGACTTGCTGATATTTAGGTACATCACTGCCTTTTGGGGATGTGGGCTTTGGTGATTCCTTCCCATTGCAGTGCCTTCTTGTCCCAAAAACGACGAGGAACTTTACTTTGAAGAACGTGTCATCTTAAAGCTGACTTGTACCCGACAGGAGAGAGGTAGTCTTTGCCAATGCTGGCTGGAGTAAATTCACTCAGGCTGATGGCTGATGAAGGGATGGAGGATTTATAACTTATTTGAGTTCCCATACATCACCCTCTGTGTCGCTTGCTTATGATGGCGCTGCCAAAAGATAAAGAAGTGCAGGATGCTCAGTACAGGCCATGGTGACAGGCCAGGGACAAATGTCTCTGTTGGGTAAATTGATTTGAATGGTTCTAGTGAAATATCAGGCTGGGCTGAAAATATGATTGGGTTTAATGATCCCGCTAGCATTGTATCCTCGTGGAATTCCAAATGCAGGAGAAGTTAATTAAAGTCATGTGTGTATGTGTTTTGTCTAGAATAGCAAGACATGGATTTTTTTAGACACATATGTATGCTAATCTTTCACTCATATCTTATCTATCTAAATACAGTCTTGTACTATTTCTAATGTAGTGGAATTGCCATGAGGCTGATAAATATCAGTTGTAATTTATAGGGTGTTTATCCAGGTAATGGTATACAGAATACTTTTTACAGCCCCTAGAGTCTAAACAGGCAGAGACCTAGAGGCATAAAAATGCATTATGAAAAGGCAGAAAACAGACAAACTGTTTTATTTTCTGCAGGTAAAATTTAATAGACATAAAACTTAATATGGTGTTAAGAATGTGTTAGGGTTTGGTTTTTTGGTTTTTTTTTCTGTGAACAGTGGATGCAGAGCTTGAGGAAAAAGTGGCTGGCACGAGGACTGTTTAATTAAATTTTTCTAAAGCAGAATACCTTGTTTGCTTTTTACTGTTGGCATTGTGTCCCCAGTGACTCTGAGCCAGCATTTCCCCCCCAGCTGCGAGACATCTGACAGAGAGGGGCTGAGAACGGGGGCTGCACAGAAGAGCAACCTGCTGGCTCTGCAAGCTGTGCCTGCACAGTGGCTGGCACCCAGCTGCTCCTTAAGGCTCTCACCCCTTTTGGATACTCTGTGGTGCCCATCAGGCCTTTTGATCACTTTAGGGCTTTAAGGAAAGTAAGCTGCTCCATGCCAGCGCATCTCACTACCTCCTCTGTTAAGAGAATGTCTCTGTACAGCCCTTTATAGCAGAGTTGGGGGATATAGCCATCCTTGGGCTGGTGTTGTGTCAGTGCTCTGCAAGGCACTAGGATTAAAGCTGTTCATGGCTCTTCTGCAAGGGAGTGCAATTTGGGGAACTTTCTTTTATGTGTGTAAATTAATAGATTTCTTAATGTTGCTGGAAAATTGCTAACTGTTATATCTCCCATAATTGTGGTCAGGGAAGCTGAGGCATGGGGCAGGAAGTGACGCTTTGCTAAGCTTGCTTGCCGCATAACTGAGAGGCAGGCCAGGAACCCAAGATCGGTCCGTGTCCCTTTTCACCAAGGTACACGTGACACATGTTCTTACTGGTCATAATGCTTTGTTGCTGCATCTAGTATTTTAGTAAGGACATGGTTTTAGAAGGCACCAATAGCTAGCAAATGAGTTTCAACCTCTCCTCTTGAGACAAATCTCTTATATCAGCCTTTTCCTTCACTTAGCTTCCCCATCTACTTCTGCCTGTAAATGAGGATCATGGTTGGGATCACTATTCTGGCGCAGCTGATTCCTCAGCAGGCTTAAGTTGCAGGCCTCTCCTGCAGTGTGAGGGTTGAGATGCCTTTTAGGATGCTGCCAGGAAAGCCTGGAGCATGCAGTTTTGAGAACAATCCAGCAAGAACTTGCTAGAGCTCAGATTGAAAATCATGTGGTCTCCCTCCTAATCTGTCATTTCCCATCAGTACAATTGTACAGGAGATTATCCTTAGTGGAACTGAGAATGCAGAGGGCTTTGGCCAGTGAGCCATGGATAATTGGGGGAAACATTAGTGCAGGGCTCAGTCTCCTGTAGCCAGCAGTGGTGACAGGTGGCATGACTCCATGGCACAGTGTTGTGGCATGGAGACACAATGTCAATCAATCATGCTTTATTGCTTCAAATTTTCTGAGAGCAAAAAACATAACAAAATAAAACCGCAGTACTTGCTATACATGAACAATAAAAATACAATACAAGAAATGCGTCGCAAATTGCCAAAATTGCTGGCCCAGCAAATACTATATTAATATATAGTAGAGAGTATTCTGAACTCAGATGTAGCTCTGAGATGAGGCTTCATTCTACAGCCTAGCTCTATCACTGTCCCAAGTGCAGGAGTCTCGGATTAGACATACTCTCTTTTAAAGATGCTGCATATTCTTTTCAGACCTCCGAACTAGAATTTGAAGACTTCTGCTTGATGAAATTTTCCCATTTCTTTCCCAGTATAAAGAAGCCACAGGCAGGGCAGTAATTGACCAGATCATCTTGTGACTAGTTGTTTTCGTCATTTGTTCAAAAGCAGTTAGTGTGAGCATTCATTTTCTGATTATAAACTGCTTTAATTAAATACAAATTACAGAGTTTTTAATATGTTTCTGGATTGGATGGACACTAGCATGTAATATCAGTTTTTTTGGGTGTGAATATTGTAATTAAAGTGTCGTTTTCAACCCTAGAAGTGGCTGCATTTTAACAATTGCAACTAACACTACAACTCTACCTCACAGGGACATTTGATTGCTGATGTTTTCAAATACATTTTAATATTCTTTGAAAAATGTGAAAATAATGCAAAGCATCTATTCATAAGAATAAGTATATTATGGTGGCAAGTGTTCACTTTAAGCAAAAGCTTATTCAAGTTGGTTGAGAAAGTGGCATTCCTGCTGCAGAGCTTGGAATAAATAATGTAGGACCTTTTTATTAACTCTGTAACTAATGGCTCTTGTCAGAGTCCACATTTCCTCATTACTTCTTCAGAAAAAGCTTCATTAGGTTTTTAGGAATATGTAGCGAGAGACAGCTGACATTGGTGTCTAATAACTAATAAACTTATAAAGTGGACCTGATCTGTGCTGTTTCTTCTCCTGCAAAGGTGTGCTGAGATCTAACTCATCAGCAAATCAGTTTCTGTTATCTTTTCATCAGAGCAGTGGTGGGTCTTCCCCACATAGAGCTAATTCTTCAATAAGGTGAAGGAAGAAAAAGCCCGTGTTTCAGCATAGGGCTGTGGTGTTCCTGAGGGGTCAGTGCTGGAGCTGTTATTGCTTAATACCTTCACTAATAACTGAGGTGGTAGGATGGAACAATCTCTCTTGTTAAGTTTGCAGGTAATACCAGGTAGTGGGAGCAATTGATATGTCAAATGTCAGGGCTGCAACTCAAAGGGACTGTCATGAACTGGAGAAATGGGTTGCTAAAAGCACTAGCCACCCTAAGCACTGAGTGGTTAGGGATTAATTGGGAATCTTGTTACCAGCTGAGAATGGGGAAGCAATAGAGAGGCTAAAACATCCATTGCATTCACTGCATGTCCAGAGTAATGTTGCAAGAGTACATGTTTGATGGTGTTCTCCACTGGTTGTCTTTGTTGCTATTGCTTGCCCAGCATCAAATAGAAAATGTGAGGCTTCCAGTTTTATAGCATAAGGCAAATCCAAATCTTAGCTACAGCACCTTTCTTTTTGCTTCTATACAGATGGCTTTATGAGGCTTCGAAGAATAAAATTTGAAACAGTCAAACCAAGCAAATCACTTGTGGATTTTGTTCTTTAGTTTTGTTTCCCCACCAGAGGCAGCACAGAAGGTGGAGTAAGTTTGATGATCTCTAGGGGTTAGATGGAAGTGCTCTGGTTTGCCAAATCTCAGTCTTTCATTTTTCAGGCAGTAGAAGGCAGCTGCTTCCTTCACCCTAAATTTAAGATTAAGGGATAATGACAGTGAGGTAGAATAAAAGTAAAATTGTATTTGGAGGAGGTCATGCAATATGTGTCCTCTGAATTAGGCTGCCTCAAATCTGAAGGCAAGTTGCATCCACATGAACATTATATACCTTTAAAGCTCTCCATATGCAGAAAAACATCTCTCTGACAGTTTTACAGAGCACAGCCTTCTCCATACCTTTATTTTCTTTCTGTCTTTAGCAAAGAAGCATTTTCATTAGATACACCAACATTAGGTTGTCTCTGTTTCTGTCACTTTATTTAGCTACTAGTTTCTGTTTAGCTACTAGTTTTCTAGTTTTTATGCTCTGGCACACAGAGACTAGCRTATGACTAATGTGTGTGTAGATTGAGCTGGAGACTTGGAAGTCTGATTTTGCCTGAATTTTACCTCCCTCTCCCTTTGATTTGTTTTCATGTCTTGCTTGGATGTGTTCCAGAGTTGAAGTGCTGTCCCCTGAATGCTTTCAGGAGTGTGGAGGCACCTGGAGGACTGAGGGTCTCCTTTTGAGATGATGTATTCTAGGGAGCAATCAGAATTGAGGAATCATCCTGCTTCAGTGGCTGGCACCTTTACTTTGTTGTTTTCAGTTCTTTGTTATGGAGCTAGCCAACAGTACAGTGTTAAAGTTAACAGTATTGAGTGAAATAGATGTGTTAAATGGCCTCCATTGGTTAGGGTTATATTGTGCTTGCCCCTTTCTAAATGATAAATAAATTCTTTCAGAAACTGTCACAAATTCAAACTATATTTTTCTCATCTGTCACAGAATATGAATGAACCATGCACTTCAAATGCAGCCACTCTGGCTTGCAATATATCACTGAGCAGCCATTTTGTTTGCAAAAGCAAGGATTGAAGTCTTGTCAACAGCTACTTGCAATAAAAAAAAAAATACATATTCTGATTTCGTTTTGATGCGAGAAAAAGAAATTTAGTTTCAGCATTTAGGTCAAAACAAGGCAGCATGATCCATTCAGAGCCCGAGACAAATTTTCGGGAACATATTGCTTATTATTAGCACTCCCATTTACTTTTTACATGATCTAGGAATACCAATTTACCTTCTCTTTTTTCTGGTTATCCATCTTACAAAATAACAGCTCTCTCCTTTTTTTGTCATTTTGTTGGAAATCATTGGATGAAAAAGTCCAATAAAAGTACTGCATGTTCTTGTTAAAGTGATTTTTCCTCCTCACAGTTTGCGTTTCAGTGTCCTGTCTGTGTCCCTGGAACAATGTACCTTTTCAGCTCCCCTGAAAATTGGACCAATAATCTGATCTTCAATTTGCATAGCTGTAATATTGGGATAATGTTACTATAAGCTCTTTGTGAAGTGCTTTGTATGGGGAAGGAATATGATGGCCCATGACAACTCATATGGCAAAAAGGGGTATGTGGTGCTAAATGAGTGTTCCACATCTTAAAATTTGGGTTTACTAGTCTTGAGTTGGAAATCCAACCTAAAGAAAAGCTACATGATGAAACATAAATAGCTTTTCTGCGCAGATTGTTTTATGGAACTGCTGGCAGAGAAATGCTGTAAACAGCAAGAGCTTATTCTAGGCTCCTCCTCATGTTCTTCGGATGTGAAGACCTCTCTATTTCTCCTATGGATTATTGTTTGTTTGTTCAGTAGACTGAACCATACACTTGGAGGCATTTCCACAGAAAGCATTATCTTTTCAGACTGCAAGGCCACACTAGCTACTCCCAATTGCCATCATCTCAAAGTTGTGTCCTACCCTAAGCAGCTGCTTTAGAGCCAGCTGATGGAATCTGGCCATCCTTAAATTTGTGCTTACTAGCAGCTGTCTGGAACACTGATATTTCTGAGACCATTCCTTTTTTTAATGAGGCAACCCTATGTGTCTTTAGTGCTGCTTGTGGGTATGCTTTAGGTCCCAACAAAATCTGTGAGCTCTTTGAACAGTCATCACATTGAGTTTTTCTCTGGCAGCATTATGGGTTGATATGTTGCTCCTGTGTTAAGACAGATTTGGTGTTACAGTGTGGTAGAGGGAGGACCCTGTTCTGACAGGCAGAAGTGCTAGCCTTAACTGCTGATGATTGGCTTTGTCCATGCTAATAATAGCTCTCATTTCACTAGCACCTTTACTGGAAGAGAGCCTGAAGCAATTTATGAGCTGTACTCAAGCACTGTATCCACCTCTGGGTTGAAATGAGACAGATGTGTGATGGTGCACAACAAAGCTACATGGGTTTCAGATAAAATGAATGTTGGATAATTATTAAAAGCTACTGGGTGCATGACAGGCTTATTGTTACATGAAGGAGTAGATTATGATGGCCATTGGATTCTCTTTAGTCCATATGGGCACAATCAGATATCCATCATGTTGTATGAGGGAGGATTAACTTTGTCTTTCCAAAAGTCCTGGTAGATGTACATTGCCTCATTGAAAGGGACGTCAAAACCAGAGTGCACCTTGGACTTTTCACTGGGAAATTGTCCTTTTTTAGTGTATCCACATAGAGGCAAAATCAGGGTCTACAAACTGTTCCAGTGTTTCATCATTGTTCAGTTCAAAGACAGGTAATGCCTTCCTCTGAAAAAGGCATCTGAGGCGAAGAGAAAATCCAAGAACAGACTCAAAAAATTTGGTTTTATGGTGATTTGGCATTTTTAATTATTTCCATCCTGAGAGCTTCACTACTGTTTGCTCTGCAGATCCCAGCTCCTGGGAGGAGCCCAGAGCTACCTTTGGGCAAAAGCTCATGTAATCAGAACATTTAACAGGGATGAAGCAGCTGGGCACACACTCAATTCTAAGGCTGATAAGTTTTAGAAATTTATCTGCTGGAGCTTTTTCTACACAAGTCTTTTGGATTGTGGGTGTGTGGGAGCTTGTTCAGTGTGGTAACCATCTACTATACAGGTATAGAGGTTGTTTAATGGGAGCTGTCTGTCAATGCTGAAATGCACTAATAGAATTAGTGCTAGGTGAATATGTGAACTGAAGCTGGTATACACCAAAACCCTCTGAGCAATTGTATAGCTGTAGGTTAAAATAATATTAATCAAGCTCAGCAGGAACTACTTCTCCTAAGCAGAGTTTCTACATGTAACTAATCATCTACATCTTACTCACACCTTATCATTCATGCCACCTTATTTGAACGTCTCTATTCAGAGGAGGAGGGATAAATGGAGAATTTTAGGATACTGTGCATTAGGAAATACTCAGTATTTCATCACTGCAGGATGGTTGGATTTTTTTATTGTTAGGAGACTGGAGTCATGGCATGTGGACTGGGGGCTCCTCTTGCTGTGGAGGGCTGCTGAAGCACCTGTGGCTCTAGGGCTCCATCACCTTTTTTGGGGTCTGGAGCTGAAAGATGTAGAAAACAGACTTGTTTTTTTCAAGTGCACAAGGTGTGTGGAACCTTCTCTGTTGCTATTTCTCATTTCCAATTTTCTCTGTAGGCAGAGCTCTCTCCTTTCTCTGATTGCTCTGCATGTCAAACACAGTCTCTTTTATTGCTTCCCAGTGTGGCTTTGTAGCACTTTTATAGCCTTAGGGAGGATGGTTTTCTTTCTGAAGTCCCTCTATTCTTCCACAGTTCTTGACGGTAATGTCTGAGCTCCTTTTGTTCCTTCTCTCATAAAGCAGAGGAGAGGAGGATGGAACAACTGCGCCTGGACTGTTGGTGCTGTAGACAGGGGATTTAGGAAGGAGAAATTTCTGACAAACACTCACTGGTGAGGAAGAGAAACACATGCTTCCACCCATGTTCTCATCTGTTTCAGGTGGATGGAGATACGCTGTTTGGAATCAGATTTGCTCGGGTGTTAGTGACCTCCTGTATGGACTCCACCAAGATTGCTGTAAAATCATTAAATTTCTTTCACCTAAGCAATAAAAGCCAGTGTGAGATAGAGGACAAGGTACTTTGGAAAAAACAAACAAACAAGAAACCAGACAACAAAACAGTTCTGTCCTGAAAGGTGCTTAATGATGTCTGTTGGGGAAGAAGTTAGGAGGGGGTGTTTGCTGCATGTCTCAGGGGTCAGTAAAGTGAGAGTGAGTGTCTGGCTTGGTGAATAGCAAGTCATTCCTGGCCGGTCCAGAGAGAAAATGTGTTGMCACAGTCGAGTTGCTCAATATCCATACTCCCAACTTTCTGTTCAGCTGAATCCCTACTTTTGTGCACCTGGTTCATTGCTAGTGATGATGATGTCCTTAAACTTTTTTTAAAGGCCCTGGCATAAGCTGCTGAAGATCTGGGCTTTCTCAAGCCTTTTTTTCTCCAAGTGAAGATGAAAATGAAGTACTAGACTCAGGCTCATTGCTCAGGGCTCTCAGCATCAAAATGGAAAGCATCCTGGAATGAAAAGTTCAGATTCCAGCAAGACTAATTTCTTCTCCCAATTCTCTTGCCATAAATGTGGAAATGCTGTTTGTGTTTTTGGGGAATATATCCCTGATGAATAAAACTGAGGCAGTATAAAACTTATGTGTGAGAGGAGAATTAGATGCTTTAACTTGCTGTTTCAAGAAGCTTATTTTCATCTTCATTTTTAGAAGAGACTTTGAAAGTGAGGTGAGCAAAATGCTGCCCCAGAATTTGGTGATGGTAGTGTGGAAGTTGTATTACAGCAGTAGACAAAGAGTTTTCTAAGGGCACACCTCCTGAGTGTGTGGAGAGCTTTGAGTGGAGAGMAAACCCTCAGTACTTCCAGTATGGACTTCTGTGGACACGTTTTTCTCTGTGTCACTATCCATACAAGAGAGAGAAGAATGGTAGACTGGCTGGTTCAAATACAACTGGTTTGAGGCTCCAAAAGGACATTCAGAGTTAGCTCTGGTACCAAAGCTGTTTTGTAAATGTTCCTAGTGTGTGGCTCCAGGTTAGGGTTGTCTGTACGCTTTTCATTTTAGTTCTGTACACGGTACACCCAGTGCCGACGCGAGCAGTAAGATGAATGGCTATTTATTTCAGTTTACCAGAGCTAATCCATCATGGTGCATGTAGCAATTGCATTTCTGCACTCCAAAAAGCTTTTACTTCTAGAGATGAAATAAATAAATAAATAGATGTAAGGAGCTCTCTTCCTCAGTCTTTCTTTTCCTTCTCCTTGCCTGCTGTGTAACGAATATGTTTGTTTATTTTGGTAAATATCCATAATTTGAAAATAGCTTTATTTAGCCCTTAGCCCACTGCAGACATGAAGTGACTGATAGCAGCATTTTTCTGGCATGCCAGGAAATAAAATCAAGATTTCTTTTTGATCCCTTGATTAATTGCAAACAAATATTTTTGTTCCTGTGGATCAGCAAGGACGTTGCTTTAGGATGGAAAGGTGCGACCTTTGCTAGTTCCTATTAGTACCTTTCTTTTGGAATTGATTATTTTTGTTCTTTTTTGATGTTTCAGCAAAACAGATGAAATTATGTTTAATACTTCATCACCTGAGGTTCTCTCTGTACTCATTAATAATTCAATGAGTCTACCCACCCCTTATCCCCTTTAGTTTCTTTATAACATTCTGCTTATATTTCCAGAAATGTTTGTTTGATTTTTGTTTATATTGAACATAAAAGCTTTATCTAAGATATTTAGTTGATCATCTTTGGCTAGTTTGCTGCTTTTAGTTCCAGAGATGGCACAGTGACCCACCTGTCTACTTGTGTATGCTACTGAACAAGACCAAACCATTTTGTACTCTTTCCTATATCATTGGTTAGTTAGGTGAGTTTGTTTTTTTAAAATAAATTCCTAAGTCTAACACTTTAGTTTCACTTGATGTTCTAAGAAAAAACTCCTGAGGGCTGTTTTCTCAAAATTAAACGACAGTGTGGGGAGAAAACAAAAAGAATGCCATCATCTTCCTTTAATACTTTGCGGTAACTGTTTTTATAAATTATTATGATGGTTGGAGTTAAGACACTGGGGCCCAAGCCCTTTCTGTTTAGAAAAGGTGGGAGAGGAGGCACTACAACATTTAAAGTGTACAAGTACGTTTTTAGTGGCTACTGAGGTCTCAGATTTTACTGTACAGCTGAAGAACTACTACTATTAAATGATTGTTCTTTCCAAAGAAAAATAGCATCCATTTTCTGTCAATCATCTTGGATTTTCCTAGGAGATGCTCTCACCCAAACATTCTATAGAATGAGACAGCTTATATTCAAAGTGCTGCATCACAGCAAGAAGTGTAAGCATTGCAATTTGAGGTAGACTTACTGTAGACCAAGAATGGGGGGAGAGGAGTAGAAAAAGTCATTTCAGCTTACTTGAGATACAAGAAGGGAGAAAAAAGGAAAAAATACCACCACACACCAGAAATTACATGCTTTCCTGCTTTCCAGAGAACCTACCCATAACTTAAAATTGTTTGGGTTGTTTGTAGCTTTGCTGCCTTCCTTCCTTTCCAGTTAATTATTCATGCACTTGGTACCAGCAGATGAATTTTGTTTTCCTTTAGGTGTAATTAGAGCAATCAAAGGGTTTGTAATATTGTAATAAAAATGTACTTTTATTCTTCCTTCCCCCTCTCTCCCTCCCTTTTTTTCTGTCTCTTTTCCTCTCTCTTCTTTTTGCTGATGGCTGTCTGCTGACCACTGTCTGTTCACCTTCTGTCCTTCTGATTTTTTTTCCTAATCGTTTAAACTATGTCTCCTCTTCTTTTTTTTTTTTTTTTTTCCCCTTTGTGTGCAGTTACCAGTTTAAGAACCCAGCTGAAGACAACCTTCAAGACCACAGGTTTTAGGAATTATTGGAGGGAAAATTGGCCTTACCATAATAGCCATTGACGGTGCTAATTCTGAAATGAGCAAAATTAAATTGCACCCTTGAGGGCAATCATTTGTATACAATGTATTTGAACAGAAGGATAGCAGAGGGAGAGGTGACAACACAGGTGAATTTTTAATGTGGCTTACCTTTGCGTGTTGTGGTAGACGGTGAGAAAAATTTCCTTTATGTTCAGCCAGCCAAAGATTGTGTTAGGGTTTGGGGTTTTTTGTTATCTTCCCTCCCCCTCCCCCCACCAGTGTGGGTTCTGGATCAAGACAGGAATTGATTTATCCTTTGATAAACTGCCATTATTTGCCTTGGGTTTTGCATCAAACAGACCTACTAGATCACCTTTTGTGTTTTAAATCAGTGTCTCCTAGTGTTTAGACCTATATATATATTTTCTTGCAAATGTGTATACACATACATACATGTACACCTGTACAAATGCATTTCTGGCTCAGCTGAAGCTCGCTTAGTGCAATTGTTTCCTTGCACGTGTCAGAGCTGTTCAGAGATTTTGCACAATTTATTCAATACATCACAGTACCTCTTTTGGGGGCTGGTTGAGATGACCTGTGCACTGAAGTGTAGGAAGCGAATCATCAGGAACAAGATTCTCAGTAACCAGCAGTGACAAAAAGTAGTCCATAAGTACTTAAGACAATTTGGCTAAACACTCTCTGCATCTTCTTAAGCCAGCTGCTGATGGGCTTCTCTTTTTGAATTTGTTGACGCTATTATTTGTGTGATACTCTTGGTAAACTTGCAAAGAGATCGTTTTCATCAGTACTCATAGGACTCTTAGCTGGTCAAGGCAAGAGTTGCTTAACGGATGGGGAGCACACAAGTTGTAAGAGGTAGCCCTCTGTGGCTTTGTTCTCTGGGTGGAAGTATAGCTAATTCTGCCAAATGTCTGACTGACTCCTCGTAGATGTTAGTGTGGGTAGGTAGGGTCTTTGAGGGAATATGAATCGTGAGAGGGCAGCAATTTGGTAATGGCTCTTCAAATGGAAAAGCCTTATTGATGAGGGGGAGGAAGAGTTGACCTCTTGACAGGACGATTTTGGGGTCCAACCTTCCACATTGCTTCCTCCTTTCCTCAGCTGGTAGAGATGATTAGCGCCAGGCTCAGCACTGAGTGGCAGTAGCAACTCTCAGCACTTTTTTGGCTGTAGCCCGTGTGACTCTAGCAGTAGGGGAAAAGTCTGTGTTACAGTGTGAGCACTAGCTTCCTGTACCAGGTTCATAGGTGGAGAAAACAATGAGGTGCCAAATGTGGGAGTTCTGGCTTGGGCAGGCAGAGCTATTGAAAGGACTGACAGTGAGGAACCAGCTTCAAGAGATTTCTTCCTCAATAGCAGAGTGAGCCAATTTCTATGTATGAAAACCTCCTTCCATCAAAGATGGCATTTAAAAAAAAAAAAAGTGTTTTATTCTGGTTTTCATTGTTTTTCTTGATATCTGTATACTGCACACTGTACTGAACACCAGCACGCTGCTGCTCTTCTCCATTTATGCAGACACCATTATATCATCCTGGAGGGGAGAGGCATGATTACTCTGATTTTTCTCATATGAGAAATGACAGGGCTTGTCATGTCCAGAAAGCAGCAACGGGCAAGGGTCTGCTGGTGAACATTAGCTCATTTCTTCCTCCTGACAGCCTACCAGTGCTGCTAGGGGCTACCAAAGGTAAATGGATATGACAGCAATAACTCTTTCTAGCAGCATAGCTAGATCATGCAGTCAGTGTGGCAAGTGCACCTGCTCTGATGAAAGACCGGGGGCATCAGGACCACAGCATCCTTACTTTTCATGCCCTTACTTTTGAGCCTTTACAGTGGCGAGTGCCGATCGTCACATACACTCCTTGGGTGTCACGTATACACCTCGGGCGAGGAGTAAGAAAGTTAAGGCCCTCAGCCAATTAAGGCCCTCAGCCAATTAGAACTGACCACAGGTCAGATTCGACTAGGGTATAAATGGAGCCCCGCTGGAGGGCAAGTTGAGTTGGTCCTCCTCGGAGCAGCAGGCCTGCAGTCGGGGACTCTTCCCTTGGGTCGGGACACTACCCAAGAAAACTCCTTGAGGTTGAGAGCCGTCATCTTATAGGTGAGTGATTGTGCACATTTTGGATACTCATTTCTAAAGCCAGCCGTGCAGTATTAATTCCTCATACACCATCCTGAACCTATGGTTTACTGATGTTGTCGGAATGTTGAACAATTTTGATGAGCCTCATTTCTAGTTAGTTTTCTGCTAAACAATTCTGGTTTAAATGAAGTTTATTTTTGAATCTATCACCTGCCTGATTTGATTTTGTGAGCCTCTGCAACACTCAGAGATCCCCTCTGTGCAGTGTTGGTCAGGGTCAGCTCTTTGGTGAGAGAGCGCTGAGGAATACTGGGCATGCTTTGTGGAGAGGCATCAGCTTTTTGGTAGCGGCTGGGATCCTGCCTGTATTTTGTATTATTCTTGAGGTGTCGGTTGGAGAGTGAAGTGAAGGTGAGCCTCCTCAGAGTTGAGGAGAAGAGTGCCTACTCTTTCAAAGGCAGCACGGGGCCAAGCTCTATTGAACAGTGTGCACTTGAAGGTGATGTGAAGTTCTGGTTTGCTTTTTCCTTAGAATTATGCTGTATGTTGTTCTTGGCAGTTTATTGGGTCAGCAGCATTAATATCAGTATCCTGGCTAAGCAGCAAGGTCTCCTTAATTTGTTTATGTTCCCTTTCCAGCTGCTTTTGCAGTCTTTCACTTCCAGTCCTAGCTATGATTCAGTCTGTATTGTCACGACCCTTTCTGGGAAGCCCAAGCAATTCCTCTAAAACAAATAGTGAGGAAACTGGTTTTTTTTAGTTTCTTGATCCTTTCCTTGGTCTCTGAACATGGTAAATTGTAGCTTTGTAATTTAGCCAGGCTTTCCTGGAACTCTGTAGCTGTCTTTCCTCCAGTTTGAGTCAGGAACTGCTCTGCCACCCAGAGCCTCCTCTAGAGAAAACAGCTTAGATAGAAACAACAGCAACATAAAAACAAACTGCCGGAAAGCCACTTAGCCTGCATGTGTCCTGTAACCTGCTTTGTGCTTGTGTACATTTCTGGCAGCTCYTATGGAGGTGTACCAGACATTTATTAGGGAGCCCTGGAAGCCAAGCAATGGGGATCCCATGCGCTCTTCTTCCGGTTAATATTTCTACTATGCCATTTTTGATGTGAGAAAATTACTGTGCTTGTCTCAGTAGAGGTATTCTTGAGCTGACGTAATGATATCAGTCAGTGAGCACAATGAGATGGTTTGGCTGATGTACAGACTTGCTATTTGAATTTGCCCTACTCCTCTAAAAGCCAGTGATGTTTAAGTGTGACATCAGCTGTCTCAGCATGTTGTTCAGGATTTGTCTTCTACTGAACCAGGAACTGAGAGTCCAGGCCCACATTGATAGTGTCGACTGCCAAGGCCTTACTGAGCCAGAGGGAGCACCTCATATCCATCATTCAGCCTACTGCAACTTAAATGTGAAATTTCTGATTTCACTMTTTTAAGGCTTCCTTTGGTACGCGGCTGACTTTTGATGAACAAACGTCGTTTTACCCAGGCAACCTGATAGGAGGGGTCTGATTTCTTCTGTTTTAGAGAATTCCTTGTCATGGTCTGAGAAATGGCTGACTGCCAGTGCTGGGGAAGGTGACTGCTCCACGTACTCTTTGAGAAACACTTTCTTGTTCTTTAGAGCTATCAGTGCTGTGGCATGCTAAAACCTCTTAACTTTTAATGTTGGGGGTTTTTTTGTTTTTTTTTTTTTTTTTTCTCTCTTTGCTTTCCTTGGTCAATCTTTCCTTGATTCTGGACTGAATCAGATCTGCTCGCCTGTGAATCATAGGGCCTCCGTAGCTCGTGGACTTTTTTTTGTGGTTTGCTTTTGGAACAGGATAAAGTGAACTATTCTTGCAGTTAATCTGGATAACCCAGTAAAGAGAGAGAGTAGGAGGAAAAACCCCGATCAAGTAGTGTTGACTGTTGTCATTCTACCTTCTTTAAAGTTGAGTATTGTATTACATTTTGATGGGGGAGGTGGACTGATTTCATATTTGGTAAACCACTATCTGACCAAATTACAACCCAAGTGATGAATGTTTAATTAGATCTGTACTGTATGAAATACATTGCTGCTTGGCTGGGTTAAGGCTGGGTAGCCCATAAATTGGTAATTTGGTTGTCAGCTTCCATAGTGCCCTGGTCAGTAACAAAACCCATGAATTTACACACTCTGTGGATTCCTTTATAAAACATTAGTCTTTGGATCGGATTGTAAAGGGTTTAGGTCTTTTATCCTTCTTCTTTTCCTTCAGTTTAAAAAAAAAACCTCAAAACAAAACAAAAAGGAAAACTGAATGAAACTAAAAATTTAGGAGTACTTTTAATATTACGGTGACAACAAACTGCATCTCAAAGTCAGCAGCCCTCATCCTTACCACTGACGTAGTAAAAAAGCATCTTGAGTAATGTGATATTGCCAAGAATTTAAACAAGTGCTAACCTTTCCTGAAAACTTTTTAAAAGTTACATGTATAGAAGCTGAACTGCTTTAATGTCATATTGCATTTTCCTTTGCTGGAGTTTTCTTACTGCTATTAGTCAGATGACCACTGAGAATACAGGGTAATGTTTTTGCTCTGTCCTTGGGATTTACCTGCAGGCAAGGTGTGGCAGATAGTCAAGTGCCCGTTTGGGTTCATTCAAGTGGGAAACTGATACTGCAGTTTTGATTAGGATCAAATCTCCAAGGATTGCTGGCATCTTCCAACTTTGACGTGAGGTGAGAATGGCAGAGGCTCAGATTTTGCTGCCATGCAACTTGTCCAAAACTGAGGCAAGAAGATCAGAGTCTGGGGATGAGGGATGACTAGCATCCAGTAGGGCCTGCTCAGTAATTTCATGTCAAAACCTCGAGGCAGTCTTTTCTCTTTCCAGGTGCTGTGCTATTTCTGGGTCTGTCTTGGTAATGTCCAGTGAACAAGCCCTGACTGTATTTCATGCTATATTACTGTTTACTGTAGCTAATCTTAATTTCTATTATTATATAATATGGCAACGAGGCAACCCAGTCACTGCAGATCAAAGGGATTAGTGCAGCTGTCATGTGGGTAAGATCACATTGTGCCTTACAACACCACCCCAGGCTTGCTTGAGTCACGCAGACTCAATGCTGTCTCGCTCTCATCACTGTAGATACAGCTGAGAATATGTAAATGTGTGTGGGTATGTATGGATCCTGTAGGTATTTACACATGCTTAGGCAGTACTGCCATGCAGCACGGTTTATTGTCTGGGTTTGACAGCACCCTTTGAATGCAAGCATCAGTTTCCCATTCGTGTGCTCCCTGAGGCTGTCAGCAGTCATTGGGATGACTGACGGGGTGTCAGCTAAGCTCTCCTCTCCTGGAGGAATATTACAGCAGCAAAACTGACGAGGGCTGTGACATCTTTGAGGGGGGACACTGCATGAGGTCTGCATGGTATGCATCGGCCCCTATTTGACAAGTTTTTCACAGCAGGGACTTCTATATTGTTTCTATTCTTGTCAGTATCTGTCAGGGTACCCAACTTAGCTTTCTTTTCTCTTTTCAGTTCTTTTTTTTTTTCCTTTTTCTTTCTTCCCCTTCTTAACTCAGAGTGCCCAGTTGCAACCCATTGGGTTATTATCTTTGCCGATGTCTGGAGTGACCAGGAGGTGGAGCAATGCAGTAGGTGACAGTCTTTGCTTCCCATCAGCTCTGACCTAGGACACAGCACCAAGCCAAGGGTGCTAGGAAGTGGTGGTGTAGTTCTTTATCAAGCGTGAAACCAAGAGTCTCATCTCCAGGGGTGGTTGAAGTTCCTGGAGAATTCTTGGCAAGAGCCATCTTTTAACCTTCCAAACTATAGATTACATAATAACTTTTTACTTTCCTGAATTTCTCCTTTAAAATTTGAATATGGAATCCTTTTCTTCATCTCTTTTGCAAAATTCAGTGTTCTGTTAAATACTCCAGTTTCATCTCAGGAATAGCATTTCAGTGAGAGGAGAGAGAAATGTTCCCAGATACACATTTTTTTAAATTGTTTGGTATTGAAGAATTACAGTAACATTTTTCACTTCTCTGCATATGCACTTGTTATGCTAAGAGGAGATGGTATGCGGATGGAGGTCATTGCCTGATAGACACTCACTCATGTGAGTAGTCCACTGATGTTTGCATGTTTTTCACAATAGTGAGCAAAGCAGTTAACCTCACACTTCTCCTTGGTACTCCGGTGCCACAGTGGAAAAACCTTTACCTGAAATTTGTTCCTTTCTGCATTCTTTGCTGGGGTCAGGTATGGTGATTCTTATTAGGACCTGATATATAATTGTCTAGGGCATTCGATGTAGTTTGTGTCATTGTCTTTTTTCAGAAATAGTCAGTTCCGCTTAAGAAAGAGGTAGGACATCTCAGAGTTGCTTCTAAAAGTGTCCTGGATGGTCTATGTTTGTCGGGCTATAGCCACGTGCTCCAGTATGTCACAGTGACAGACGAGTAGTTCTGTGCTTGCAAACAGCTTTTTCCACAGGGCGCTGCTCTTACCTGCTCTGGAGATTCAGGGCAGGAGGAAAAAGCAGAGGCAGGACACAGGGCCGCATTGCCCCTGCTGTGAAAGCCAGGGTTGGAGAGCTGTGGGCTGGATTTGTTTGTGCTGATGGATGCTGTGCACTGCAGTATGTGAACTGTATCGAATTTCTCCTCTCCTGCCTTGCCATCGCTGCTGGCATAGCTTGTTGTGGTTTTGAATGTGACAGTCAAACACATCAGAGGCACAACTTGCCCACTGGTCTGTGAGACTGCCTGCCTTGCTTCAGTGGGAACCCAACTGACAGCAGCAGAGACTGCACTGATTTCTAGGAGGGCTAGATCAGAGGATTTGGGTTTGGAAAGTGCATTGGGACATGCCAGTCTGGGAGGTTTGGTTGTGCATTCCTCAAGTTTATTTAACCCTTCAGGGGGAGGGTTTTGCTAGTCTCAAGTGTGCTCTGACAGGTGTTGGAAACAATTTTCCACTTCCAGTTAATGTATTTATTACAAACAATGAAGTTCCACCATGATAGAAAGTGGATAAAGAGGGAAAGGTGTGAAGAAGACTTCAAATGCAGAGCATAGTAGTTTTTGAAGAGGGTCAGAGATCCTGGTCTTTGCCGTTGTTACTGTGCCAACATACAGAACTACGTTTAAACTGGGGTTTATATTAGCATAGTTATTTTGATAATGAGCATAGTTAAATAAAAACGATGAGCTGTCTTAGCCTGTTTATGGTGGGAGTGGACAAGGGGTTTTTTTTAAGGAATGTCATACGTTCTTCTGGCCTCCAGGTTGTTGCAGGACATAATGTTTTTATTTCTTTTGAATTGTAGCAAGCAATGATTGTTACATGTTGTGGTTCAGGGGGCCCTGGTGAGGAGGCATTTTACCTTCCCCCTCAGGACTTGTCTCTCGTGCTCTGTGAGGTTATTGTGCAGGAGATTTGGCTGCCTACTGCAGTTGTTCTTGCTGGAATTAGTGTTTGTTTCAGTAATATAAGGCTGATTATTATTTGGGTGAGGACAGGGCTGGTAGCTGCATTACGCTGACTTGTAGCATCGCTGTGGCCTTTGTGAAGGTAATTCCTTGGAGCAGCAGTTGCAAACTGTGCTTTCCTCATCTTCAGCTTTGGACTGAAAAATCCCTAATCACAAGACAAGGTGACATTTTCAGGTCTCCTGCAATATAGTTAACTTTCCCCTAGCCTCTGTCTCTGATTGTTGCCCTTTTCACTGCAGCGTAGGATCTTTCTCTATGCCCAAGCATTCTTGGAGGGCAACAAATCTCCTTAGTGCTAGATTCCTATAATAAGAGGCAGCCCTGCACTTCTTTTCAGCTCTGAATCTCATTTACTGGGCTTGGTGGCGTAAGTTTCAGTCCTTTAATTAAATCCTCCCTTTGTCTCTCTATCTGCCAGAGCATGGTTCCCATTTTTCTTACTGCAGCACTTAAGCATAATTTGGTGTCAAACACATGCTCTCTGATTGAGGTCCAACCAGATTTACTTGCAAATGTGTCTGGGTCAATAGCATTTGTTTCAATTAGATTTACAAAGAGCCATTTTGGTGCTCTGGCATGTAAGTCAAAGGGGAGATTGTGGGGAGGGTAGGAGTGGGGAGGGCCTTGGGCCTGCCAGGCACTTAACTAATTTATGATTTAAAAAAAAAAAAAAAGAAAAGGAAAAGGAAAAAAAAACAGGATGGGGGAATCTGATATCATTGGCCTGTGGCCAGACAGGGCTGTAGCAGTTTCTGCTAAGGAGTAATCAATAGCCAGGGTTTAGCCTGCTGTATGCTCTAAGAGGTACTGCTTTGAGATATAAAAATTAGTAGAGGCAGGCATCTTTGAATGCAGATGGGATTGTGGCCACAGTTGGCTAAATGAGTGAAAAGCATTTGTAGCAGAGCTGAGCCAAAGCCACAGCAGGCTGGGAAGAATTAGCTATTATCCAGTATTATTTATTTTCCATACTTTCCCCTGAAAATGCAGGGGTAGGATTTTCACATGTGAGGAATTTGAATTTATGCACTGAGGTAAGAGGCTTGATTCACCTTCCTTGTTACCCCTGCAGTCACTATGAGGAATTTGGCTTCCCATTGATGCTAAAGGAATTTGTGTGCTCAATGCCTTTCATAATATATCCACTGAGGTGCTTAGCTTGAACTGGATTGAATGCTGCCCTCAAAACACACTGGGGATATCCAAATTGCATTAATCTAGCCTCTGACACCCTGGATATTTTGGTGTTTTACACACCCATAATTATCTTTACAAATAAATAAGACTAAAGAATTAGATTTGTCCCAAAGTGCTTGAATGTCTTTTTCCAGCATTTCAAAGAATCTGCTAGAAAGCCAGGCTTAATACTATGGTGCTGTCCTGGGCCCGTGCTTTCTTTGCAAGATTACTTTTCCCAACCTATGTGGTCTTTTGATGGCCTAAGTGCAGGGCTGCTCAGCATCAAGTTTTGTTTTGTATTTCCCCCCTGCTTGAGCTGCTAAATTAAAATTTCAGTAGAGTCAATTATTAATAATTTCTTGTTAACTTTTTGGTTGTTTCACATCCCTGATGTCTGAGAACCATCCGGTTTACAAATTAAATTAGCAGCAAAACTTTGCAGTGGCTTTGTGGGGGTCAAAGGAGGGATCACGGTGAGGCTGGGCTGGCGAGAGTTCCAGCAGTCGAGGCAGGCAGAGTTCCAGCTGGAGACACTCTGTCAGGGAGCTGACCCATGGGACAGGAGAGACTTTTATTTTTAAAGCTTCTCCTGCTGTGATCCCTACAGTTGTCCTGAACTTTAATTTTAAAATCTGATTTCTTTCGACCAGCTACGCTATTGTTTTCTCTGTGTGTAAGTGCTGTGCGTTGAACATTGGTGCCTCTGATCCTTGTGAGCTACGCCTTGTACCACTGGGATACCTCAGAGTCATTGGAAACAATGTGGAAGACGATGCTATTCATCATAAATATATAAATACTTGGAAATGTAATAGCATTGAGTAATTTTCTAATCATCATAAATCCTGGCATATTCCTACTGTATCCATCAAACAAAGTTTTTTGGTTTTGTGTAAAAGTATGGACAGCTATTGGAGAAAAGATTGAAGGGTTCAAAATGCCTCATATCAAAGGTAATTCCATACACTTCCCATTTTTAACATGCTTCTTTAATGTTCTTAAGTTAACACTGCGCTTTACTGGTGTCTCAATTATGATCATCCTGACATCTTCCTCAGTAATTTTGAGAAGTGGCTGGGCATACAAATCTCTTTTCTACAGATGAACTGTCAGACATAAACATATGCTATTACTCTGTAGCTTTTTGGAATTTATGGAATTAAAAAAAAAAAAGCACATATGAAAACAAGCACAGATGCCACAGACCTGGTCCCAATTTACCTATCCGGGTGATACTTGTATCCTTCTCAAAAAGATTAGATTTAGTACCTTTGCAAAGCATAAGGGACAGAGTGGGCTTTCCAGGGGGTGTTTGTCGTGGCTGCACCAGTACTGCCAGCTATGTTCCCAAAACAGGATGTGTGTTGTGGACAGTGACGTAAGAGACAAAGTGCAGTGCAGATGGGTAGATTAGGTTTTTGAGTGTCTGTTCAGACAATTTGATCTGGCATCACAGAAAGAATAAATAGGGAGCTCTACACTGTCATTTTTATTGGTGTTGCTTTTCAGAACATACTTTGAAAATATTGCAAGGTGTCAGATGTCAGTGAACTGGTGAGCTCCCCACTGCCTCAGATGGAGCTGCTCTGACCTTCGAAACCTGAACGAAGGCAGTTGATTTATGGCAGTAAATTGCATGACCTCGCATCCTAATAGGATCACACTGCCTTTAAATCTGGTCTAACCACTGAGGAGAGAGCTGCACAGCTCTTCAAATTCTGTTGTACAGAGAGAATTAGTCTGCAAAATAACACATTAGAGGGTAAGGAAGAAGCCTACTCTTGTGAGCAGACCAGAAAGTGGCAGCGAGATGACTCCTGGGTCCTGTGCGGCTTCAGTTGCTGTCTCTTGACCTTGACTTTCTGACACTGAGTGAGGGGAATAACTGGCCTATTCAACCTCAGGGTGCAAAACCGAACAAAAGCAGTAGAAAAACAGCTGCTTATAAGTAGAGGACTCCAGGGTGAGCATGGGACTGATTTAGTATATTGCTGAGGGGCTCTTAACTCCAGCTGACTTCACAAGTCTTTGGTAGCTTGTGTAAATTCACAGATCGTGGACAAATGCACAATCTCTGTGCTCTGGGGATGCTTTGTTTGAAGAGGGCTGCTTAACCTCAGCATCTTCTCCAGAGGCAGTGGAGAAAGAGGTCTTTTCCAAGAGGCCCTTTTTAAGGGGTCCTTTTTGAAGGTATCTTGTGGCAATGTTGTACTGTAATGCGAGGTGGTGTGTTTATTTCCATGCTCTGCCAGCCCCTGATGCTGGTGCCACCTGTTTTCCTTCCCACTGCACAGCTGTGTCTTTGTGTACAATTTCTGAAATGGCTTTTTATGACATCTGTGTTTTAACTCCCTTGGGACCCATCACTTGCAGTCCTAGCTCACTGTGCACTCTCTCCCTCCCTCTGAAGAATCAGTGCTATAAATGTAACTTGCTTAAATCACCACTCACTGAAAGAATAGAAAAGATTCATGAACAAAAATTCGCCTTGGTGGCAATGAAATACTCACTACCATGATCTCATCTAGTAGCATAAAGTGTAGATTTCTTTCTTTTACAGTTGAGTCAAAATGACATAAAAAATGAGAGCAAGGCATGCACAAGCCTTCTGCAAAGAACAGAGCTGTACTCAAACATTTGTTTTGTTTCAGGACTTGAATTCCTTGTGGTGGTAACACATGGGGATGGCTCAGGGGAGGATTCCATGGGGGATGTGCTGTAGTCACCATTACAAAGGCCAGTACCTGCTAATGGAGACAACTTAACTTGTTCCCTGTTTTGAAGCCCTTTGCCCTAAGAAGAGCTATGAGGATAGCTGGTCCAGTAGAAGTCAGCCGTGTTCCCTCAGGATATGCACACAAAAGCTGCTTAAAGCAGTGTTGTGTGTTGATGTGTGTTTTCTAGAGGTGTACGAATACCCTAGACATCTGCCTAGTGCCACTACCCTAGGCACTGAAGCACATACTGTGGTGCCTGTACCAATCCCCAGTGCATGCTATAATTAATGGAAGAGGATTGTGGTATCCTAGCTGGTATTTATTGGAAAAGTCTGTCTGCTTGAAGATGAGTACCATGTGTATTTAAGAAATGTAGTTTGCTAAAACTTCTAGGATATGTTCTGATTTTTAAAAGCAGAAGACAGAAATGTAATTATAATAACAAATATAAAGTAGCCAGCATTGCAGCTATGAGGGCATGTTCTTTCCCCAGCTTGTTTGAGAGGGTAAGGAGCAGCAAGGAGGGAAGGGGAAACCTGACATGAAACCAAAGATGGTTTCTGCAAGCAGTGCTGGCTGAATTTCACAGTGACCATGCTGGCCGTGAGATTAGAGAAGTTCTGATGGCTGCCTTCAGGATAAGGTGGTTCCTAAAATCCCCTCCCACTGCAACCCTGTCAGGTCTTCACTGAGTTTAGTGGAGAAGGAATGCAGCAACATTTAAGCTTGCATTTTAAGTGATGGAAGTGAATGTTGTTGCAGCAGAATGTTTGGGCCACTGACTCCCAAAATGGTAGGGTCGTCCCTCTTATTGTCATTATTCAAATCTGTTTTGTTATCACATCTCTGAAGAACCAGCTGGGTTCCATGTGTTTTCTCATTAGGTACAGGCTGAAAGTGTAAAATAAAATGTATTTCTGCCTCAGTCAAAGCCTCAATGAGAGAGACTTCTGACAAAGAGCCCTAATAATTAACTGATTACTTGAACTTGAAAATGCTTAAAATAAAGGTCATGGCCAGTTTTTGTTCAGCTGAACTGATAATTTCTAACCAGTTTACAATAATGTTGTTGTTAACACTCAAAAGATACAGCTGGCTGTTATCTGGCTGGCCATCTCTACAAAGCTGTCCTTCCCCTCTTGACACAGTCCCTCAATTACACTTGAAAGTGGCATAAGTTTGCAAGGAGGGAGAGGGAGGCGTTCTCCCTGAGCGTGGTGCCCAGCAGCTCTCTTGTACCCATTCTGGTAAGTGTGACTTCCTTTGATTGCTAGATACCAGCAGGGTTTTCAGCTAGGCAGATGATGGGAAAATTAGAAATTGTGGGTTATGAACACAGCTGACTCATTTTAGGAGCAGAGGTTTTCCTCAGGGCAGATGCTGTTGAACTCTAGAGAAAGAAAAGAATGTGTGACTGTCATGAATCCCAAGTATTGGACCTTGGGAGAGTTCAGTTTTTCTGTTTCTGTGTTTTATGAAGTTTGGCTTTCTACTAACTAGCCTCTGAAATATAGGGAGCATGGCAAACTCATGCATGTCTTCTGAAGTGTGAGATGTAGAAAAATTACATTTTTATGAATATAGTCTTAAATTCTGCTCAGGAAAACCCTGTTCCAAATCACCTGGATGCTCTGGTGCAAGATCTGTGAAGTCATTGGGCTATAGTGAACTGCCACCAAAGAACCTGTGTGAAATGGTAGCATCACCAGTGAATGGAAGATGGTATTTTTCACAGTTGCCTAACATTTTGACTCAGGCTGAAAGACTCAATATAAAGTTTGTGGGAGTAGGCAAACTTCTTATTTAAACAGAACAATATAGTTTAGTAATCTGACACAATGGGATTTTCTTACGAAGATGGAGCTTTACTGTAGAGCACTGTCATTCATTTTAAAATGTAAGTCTCGTATTCAAATTTACAGTATAAAACCCATGGAAGCAATGTGAAGTGCAGTATATTCTATTCCCTGAAGCAATTTAGAGAAGTAAAGTAAGCTTTCTTTTAATAAGCAAAGGCATCCTCTCTCAGATAAAGAAATGGATTGGCTGTGCTTTTTCTTACCATCACAACGAAGCAATGTAGACCATACTGCTAGTTCATCCCGGTACCTGCCTCCTGCTTGCACAGGGAGGAAGAACAGTTGCATGTTCTGGGCAGAGCTGAACAATTATGACACTGACCTGAGATTCGGATGACTCAGTTCACTTGTCTTTTTGACTATAGACATTCTTTGTGGGGTGACAATTTTCTTTGTCTCTGATGTGCTTCAGTTTTATGTTTGTAAAATGGAATTGATACTGCTGTGCTTCAGAGGAATGTTCTGAGATGAGTGACTGTATTATGTATCTGGCACACTCTGAGCACCTATGGCTTCTGTGGAAGAGTCTGGTGAGAATATAGATCAAACTCTGTTGCTTGTATTCTTCAGCCCCTGAATAAAGAAGTATCACTTTGTGCCAGTTTTTATCCATTTGTGTTCTTATCCTTCACAGAGTTCAGCTGGATTGATTTGTGGTTTTTCCTCTTGCACTTGAGATTTTTGTTTTGGCAGGCGTCTCTGTTCTGACAATTTCTTTCTGACATTTGGCCAAGGAAAGAATGACACAAACAAATTAAAATTTATTTCCTTGCTATAGCAAACCCCAGCCACAGATGAGCTCAAGAGCTGTTATCTTTCAACCTACTAGAGCAGGGCTTAGATTTCTATTCTTCCCCTGGTTAAACCAATATCACTTTCTGTGACAGAGCTGAGAATTTAGAGGCTCAGCAAAAGCAGGTATCACGTACATGATCTGAGAGTTTTACATCTCCCGCGAGCGAGGGCTGAGCAGCCTGGTCGTATCACGCCGCTTCCTGAATGAGCCAGTCAGTCTCCTTCCCTTAAATGCATGAGCCAGCCTGGGCCACTTTCACAGCACACAGCTACATCTCCACTTAAAAAAGTGGCATTTGGGTCCTCACCAAAAGGAGCAGTGTGGGTTTTTTTGTTTGGTTGGGGTTTTTTTGTACTCATAGTAGTACTAGGTCATCTGATCGTCGCTTTATTCCTTCCTTTTCCTCTTACCTTCAATTTTTCTCCCTTTTTAACTGAGGTCAAATGCATATGTGTAGGTGACAGCAATCATTTCATACAGTTTGTCCCATTCCTCTGTTCTGGCTTAACCCCCTTGTGACATTCTGCTGTTCGGCCGATGACAAATGGGGCCTGGAGTGAGATGGAAATGAACTCAGGAGCGAGTTTATGGGACTGCGGGGGACCATCTGTTAATGTAAATGTTTAAGGTAAAATGCACTAAGGCCTGTGCGCTGACGAGACATTTCATTTGCATCCTGCCTCTGGGATTATTTCTGGCTCATGCCTAAGGGCAGCAGAGTTCCAGGGCAGACAAGTGTGCTTTTTCTTCTTCATCTTTTTTGCTAGTGCAGGTTTTACATTACGGTTAAGATGCCAGACCCTGAAATGTGAAATGTCCTGCTTAGATTCAAATGTGGGTTTGGTTTTAAAAATTAACAAGGCCTCTCCTTCCCCCAAAAAAACTCATAGATTCTGTTACACTTTTTTTTATTTAAGAGAGAATTTAAGTATCATTGTTTTTAGAAGCAGGAGAGACTTCTCTGTTCTTTGCTGTTCAGAATTTAAATGTAAGAGAGCTAGTGAGCAAGAAAGAACAGTTCATAAGGAGAAAGTGCAGTGGGTTGATACCACTCATCTCTTGCTTTGTGCATGTCTCTCATTCTGAAATCAATAGCATCAATAGGGAAAGCTAAGCTAGATTTTTCTAAAGTGTTCTGTTAGTCTCATGAGTAACTTAGGGGAAGACAGTTTAAAAAGGTCTGAAGGTGTGTCACTGCATGCCCATCAAGGGATAAGTCCATAATTTTAATCCTGACAGTCTCCATTTAAGTCTGTGAAGAAATTTTAGGTATTCCCAAACCTTAAGGGGGACATAAGTCTATTGTGTTATAAGGAATGTAGTTTAAAGTATGACACTTCTGCACTAGAAACTGGGAATGTTCACCATTAGGGTTTTTTTGTGCTTGACTCTAAGCTGCTCTTAGAACAAAATATCGTTGGTATGGATGTGAATCATGTTACATGGCATTTCTTTAGGAACATGAACTCTGAGAGCAGGGGGGCCTGAGAATTGGAGTGTGAGACATTCATCTCAACTCTAGTGACTTTACTAATTTTGAATTTATGGGATAAAACACAGACAAGGTCAYAGTACTAATAAACTGTCTGTTGATTACATAAATTTCCAATCTAGATCTGATAAGTCTAGACTGTAACCAAAATTTTTCTTGTTATCATCACACAGATAAATTGTTCATACAGTAAGACATGTAGATGTTCTATCTGGAGCCACGTAAACCAGGCACAGCTTAAAGCCGTTAAAGAGGATGGTGTCTGGTTTGTCTAAACATAGTGTAGACTGGACCTTACTCCGTTCTTGGCTTATCTTGGATATGCAACTCTGAATATGGCTAGATAGCTTGGATGTGGCTGGCACTGATACCAGCAGAGAGGAATTCTTGTCTGTCTTCCAGTCATAGGAGTGGAGAGCAAAGATTCTTACAAAAGAATTACTTCTTCTTCCTACCTTGGCAGTTTAAGTCTTTGTGAATAACAAGAATGACATTGGCAGTGAAGGCTGATGAAGAACTTTGCGCTAAGGTCTTGTTAGCTTAGCATATTTATTCTCTACTAATTCCTTGCGTGGGCATCCTGCACTGAACATGCCTTTGTGTGGGTTAGAAGTAGATTAAGCTTAACTGCCAAAAAGAACTTGAGGTATAGAATAAGGGAATTACGGACAGAATGCTGTTAAGTCACATTCTTATTTGTTCTGAAGTAATTTCCCTGTCTTGGCAAGCACTAAGGAAAAGCTTCTTGTCTTCTCATGGTAAGAGGGGAGAAAATCCAGTTTGGATTGAGCATGCCTTTCTTTTCTCCTTGTCTTTTAACTCCAGTTTGCCCTTTGTGCCGAGCTAGAGAATCACACGTTCACCTCTCATTCTCCAGCTGAAGAAGATTGATGTGCAATTAAGATCTCTAAGGAGATGTATTAAACCCTGCAAAGGCTCCAAATTCAGCCATGAATCTTCCTGTTATTTTGTTTTTCCTCTCCTTTCTGTCGTGTGTATTACTATCTCCTCACCTCCAGGACTGTGGTGACCCTGGCTCATACTCCAGTGAAAGGTGGGAGCTGAAGGTATTATGAAAACTGGTCACTGAAATGTGCCTCCAGTCACAAAGCTCTTTAAAACTGGCTTGGTATCATGCCTTTTTACCTCAGTCTCTTCTTCTTTCTCATGCTGGGTTAGGTTAAGATTTGATGAGTCACAGTTGCTGTGATGTGGCTGTATTCAAATGTTATCATAAAACTTGAAATTTTTTCTTTTTATATTGAAAGAACTTCTGAAGTTTTCAAAATCCTGTTCCATGGCAGCTTCTTCCAAAAAACTGCTAAGAAAGGTGAAGGTTTTTGTAACTTTTGGCTGATGACAAAGTAGGGCAATTGATAGAAAATCTTGAGACACCTGTCATTGTGAGACACCCACATTTATTTTCTGGATCCAGGTATTCAGTGTGTGTGGATTCCAAGTTAATTTATCTCGCTTCTCACTGATCTGCTTTCCTAATACTGTAACAGAGCTCCTCTCCCAAAATGAAGGTGTTTCGTTTCTTCACTTATATCTTGTTTCTTCTGGTTTTACATATCTTCAAGGTTTGTTTGGGGTGGTGTTTTTTTTTTTTTTTTTCCTTTCTTCTTCAAGCATCCTTCTACTTAGTTTTATTTAAACCTTCCTTGTGGCTTTTGGTGCAGGCAATATTGAGCATACCTGTGTGCATTAGGATTTCAGACGGATTCTTTCCACAGAAGATATTTCATCACCTTTGTAGGAGTTACTACTAATCTGAAATGTTAAGTGCATTGCTCCAATTCTTTCCATATGTATGATACTGTTGTTCTTTTGATGGAAGGAGTTTTTTCTTGCTATTGATCAGACTCATGATCCATGCAGACATAATAATCTAGACAGTGAGAGATGTCTGATTCCTCATCATACACTTAGCTTTTGTGAATACTTTTTTTTCATTCGAGGAAACTGTTATGCCTGAAAACACACCATTTTTCAGAATTGTTATGCTTAAACTGTGATGTAGCTATTGAATCTCTGATATCATTATTTGCTTTCTCTGTACATACCAAATTCTGAGACCTTTGCTTGTGTATTGGGTTTGCAGCCATTTTGTCCCTGTCTTGTATTATGGATTTGATTCTAATTTAGTTGAATGAAATGGAAATCTTTCTGCTCAAATCTGTGGATATCTGTGGATTTGGAAATCAGGACTTATATGATGTCAGACTAACTAAGAAATAAGGCACATTTTCATGTCTTGTTCCTTATTTGCTTGTTGTCTGAGGTACAGAAATCCTCCACCGTGTGTAGTTTCTCTGAGAGCAGATCAAAACCAAAAATATCAGTAGATTGCATGTCCTCTGTTTATAGAGGAGACGCATAATAGCAAATACTGTAGAATTTTACCTCTACTTTTATAAAAATCTGTGAGAAGGTTCCCTTAACAGAAGGCAGAAGCCAGAAGCCAAACCTTGGTTACTTGCAATCCACAAGAACTGTATAGTATGTTTAGCTAGACCAAAGCACTACTTTCAGTGTTCTGGATAAGTCAGACTACAAGTAATTATTAAGTTCTCCCTGCAATTTCGATTGCATTGAATATTCTTCAGTTCGTTGCCCGAATGATTGTAAAAAATTGTTGTGTTCTGTTAAATTCCAGTGCTGCTTTTTGTCTCGCCTGTTGGTAAAATGACCTGTCTCTTTATAATACCTGCACTATTGTCTTCTACGGTAGGAGTCCCTATAGCTGTGAGATGTTACTTTGTAGTTCATTCTCTCTGATTGGCATTTTGTATGCAACCATTTCAAAAGTGAAATAAAAGAAGGGGTTAACCCAAGAGGGCAAGAGGAAGTTTAAAGAGCAGAAAAAAAAAGATAGGCACCTTGTCTGTCTCCCGTTCCCCAGTCTAAAAGTGGCCTTTATGATTAATTTAGCAGTCTGTGCTCCTTAAAGAAGGCGTTACTTGAGCAGGACTTTGGCTGCTCAGGCTAGAGGGAATGCGATGGGCTAGTGCCTGGCAGTGATAACACAAGGTCACAGAGGTGTTAAAATGCCAGTAAGAGCATGAAGGTTAGTGCCTTCCCTGAGCAGCTGCGGTGAAGAGGAACAGAGATCTGGCAGAAGTTATGTACTGGATTGTGGCTTTATTAGTCCCCGGAGAAGCTGACCATCTAGATAAGTTGTCCCGGCAACCCTTTCATACTCCTGGTTATAAATGGTTATACTGCGAGTTCCTCCAATGCCATCAGCATTGCTGAACCTACACTGTTGAGGAAATTACTTTACTCCTCTGATAGTGCTATTACAATGTGTTTAGAGATTGCAAAGGCCTGTATCGCAAGACATATCAGTGGGGATCTGAGGCTATGCAGCAGGTGTGAAAAGTTATGTTGTAGGCACATTTCTGCATATAATTGATTTTCTAAGTCTCTCCTGAGGGAATGTGAAAGGTTGAGTATCCAAAGATACCAGGAGGTATCTTTGAGTGCTGGCACACGAGCTCTTGAACGGACATAACAGATTCTAAAGAACAGACACTTAAGGGAAATAGTGGAAATATTTGAAACTGGATTGAGACTGCTGCATAGATTCATCCTGCTGCAGAGAGGTTAATGGAGCTGGTTTATGCTTTTCACTAGCTCATGCTCCTTTGGAAAGATGTGCTGGCATAAGCTATTGGAAATAAACTGACATTGGTAGAATTGTGCCAACATATGACTTAAGTGAATTGAGCTCATAGGATAGCAAAGCATAAATCTGAAGACTGCAGACACACTCAGCAGCTATGAACTTCAGAGCACAGTCCTCCATGTTGTAGGGTGCTGAGCAATTGCGAGTCCTATTAGATACGATGGAGGTCAACACCTATAGTCTATAATGCAAGATTATGCAAAACTTTTAAAGCAAATGGGAGTGGTTGGAGTAGATATTAGATTTTTTATTTTTTTTTTTCAGTGCTGAAATCCTAGCAGGGCCAAATACTTGGTTTTCTTTTGTTTGTTTTCCCAAAAATAAGCTCTTTGAAGGCAGACTGGTGTGAAGAACAGCGTGTTGTGATGGTAAATGTGTCCATTTTGGCATTTATGACAGCAAAGCTACTGTTGTTTAAAGCCAACAAACGGGGTGAGTTCAAGACAAGAATCCAAGGCAGGCTATAGAGTTAACTTGGTCTTGGGTCTTTGTGTTCTCTCTTTCTGAATATTTTGCTGTTTCAGGAGGGAGGAAGAGAGCATTTTGTTCTTTGTTGTGCCTCATGTAAAGGAAGCAGTGATGTACTAAGGAACACAGAGAGTCCTGACTGAGCAGTGATCTTGAATAAGTACTTAACTTTACTAATATGAGYAATATTGATGCCCTCATGCGAATATTGTCACTAAAGGTAAACCTCGTGTATCCAAGAGTTGGAAGCATAAATAATTCTATTTTAACATTTATAATATATATAAAAAGCCATCACACTTTTTTGTCTGGTTAAGATATCTTTTGTAGCCTGGGATGTTTTATTTGGTGCAATTTCTTTTGCTTCAGAAAAGTAGTATGAATTAAACTATAACTGCCCCGATGGAACAAAGCTAATAGCCATTTAAATTAAACTACAGCCTCCAGTGGATTACCGCCTCACTCTCTTTGCTCTAAAATAGAGGCATTTTATCCCCTAGGTTACATAGTCTTTCCTTGTCGGTCATGGGAATTTAAATGTGATGCATTATCCACAGGAGGGCTCCCTTATTGTTCCCTGAAGGTAACAGAAACATATTGGGAGTTTCAAGGGGAAATTTCAGTTTCAAAACGCAAATGCAAGCAATACTGAATTCAAAGAAAGTCTTTTCCCTAGTTCACACCAAAATCTGGCTTCATGAGAAATTTTATGCAGACCAGCCTTAATGTACTTTCTGTTTTGCCTCGGAAACTAAAATCGAGGTTGAGAATAATGTCACTGCATTATATTTGTACATTTCCAAGTAACTTCTAAAGTGGTTTTGTTTTCTCTGAGATGTTAGTGTTAAGTCTGTGGAGAACTACAAAAGCAGCTCACATCAGGGTGGATGAAAAGAAGATAAATACAAACACCATGTTGCAAATGAGATGTTTACAGAATATGATGAATCCTCAGATGCTTCTCCAATTGTTTTATATTTATCTTATCTTTTTAAATGGAGGGTGTTGGGAAAGGAATTGGACTGAGACACCTGGTAACAAACATCCTATAATAATCTCCAAAACAAATCCTTTGTGAACCAATGGCAACGTCAGTTTTCCCCTTTTTTCTGCTCTGGCCTTGCACCCTTAGAATGGAAGAGACGCAATTTCTTTCAGTCTTTACAGACCATGGACAGTCTGCTAAAGTTCCTGTGATGGGGAGCTATTTCTGATGTGTTTAGGGAGAGAGATGTGAACATGTGTCCTATCAGAACTGCAGCTTGCCAACTTGTTTTAGTTGTTGAGCAAAAACATATCTGGTGATGGAGCAGTGTAAGAACTTAAGTCGAGGTCTCCTGAATCTTCTGTTTTCTTTTCCCATGTGTAAATTTGGAGCTAAAGAATTAGTATTGATTAACATGGTAATTTCTTCCCTTGATGATGTGCAGCTTGGGTTCATGTCCATCAGTTGTTCTGTCTTACCATGTTTCTAGCTAGTCCATATTGCCCACTCTAAGGAAATGTGCCCCTTTCAGGCTGATGTTCACAGCATAAGCTATTATTCTGCATAATATCCCACTTATTCCGCATGAGAACATTATATGAAGAAAATGTCAAGTGCCCTGGTGAACTCTGAGCTTATCTAATAACTTTTAGCCAGTTCCATTGGACAAGAAAATCTCAAGAGAGAATTCTCAGGAGATAACTCAGGAGAAAAGTCTGGCAAACTCAGTTAGCAGAACAGGATTAGATTACAGCTGTTTGTTTGAGAAATAACTAGCTATTATCTGATAACGTTAAATGACACTATGAAGAGATGTCAAGCTATCTGGGAATAATTGGAAGTTGCCAGTGGCTATCTCCAGCTTAGATGGTTTTGTTATATTTTTCCCTCAGTGTTAGATTGATTTTTCTTCTGCTGCTATGTGGAGAAGAACTTGGGAGAATATTTAGAAGTGGGAACTACGAAGTTGGATGTGTGGCTACTGTGATGAGGACTGAGAGATAGTACGAGATAATAGTCAAAGTATGGGTGTTTAGTGGTTAGAATTCCTGGACTGGATTCCTAGTTCTGATCTCATATTCCTCTAGGAAGGTCAGCCTGCTGCAGGTGTGAAAGTAAAGGCTAATGCTTGTATACTTCATAGGGTGTTTGCAAGGTTTCTTTAGCATTGACGATGTTTTTGAGATCTGTGGATTGGAAATGGCATGCGAATAGGCAGTATTATGGTTAAGCTTCAAAGTCTGTGCTCTGGGATTGTGCTTCAGGTACATTGTAGATCTTAAAATAAGATGTGGTCCTCTGAAGAGCAGTCTTCTATATAGTGTTCCTTTCATATTGCTTCTCAGCTGTTTGGCTAGTTTATGAGTGTGGGTATCCTTTGTCTCTGTGTTGCAGACATTTAGGGTCATCTAAGCAAGTTCTGACCATATTTAACAAAATGACAAAAATTATAGACGAGAGGACTGTATACAGATGTTCTATATGATTAGTTTCAAGCTAGATTTCAAGGTCTTAAAATTAATACTGAAGTTTAAAGGTGGTTCAGAATAAACAATACATTTGACTAATTCCTCTTCTTTCTTGAACACAAGTTAAGAAATTTTTGTTATGCTATGCTCTTCAGGAACTTCTTTAGCAAATGTTTCTTAGTGAATCTATTCTCTTTCTCATATTTTCTCCATTTCATTGAGCCTATCCAAATTTGCATTATCTCTGCAATATGCCATTTGAAATGTGCATCTTTTCAACACTGGAATATTCCTCTAATAAATACCATTTGCTAGAACATCTGAAAATGCAAAAAGACTGCAAAAATAACCAAATCACATGGGATGCCTATGAAACTACAGGAATTGGATGATAGAGTGGTAAAAACATAATTCTTATCTACAGCTCTTACTAGTACTATTTTTGTGCAGCTATACTGATGATGAGTGATGACCTTGAAATTTCTTTTCCTCCTGTTGGTAGGGAAGAGGTAAAGCAGGGTTAAAATTTCTGTCTGTAGTATTATATTCTAAAGTGAATTAAGCACCTTTTCTTACGCCTATGTTGGATTTTCTTCTGGAAAACACCCATGCAAACACCCATGTAAACACCCACATAGTTCCTGCCAACAGGCGTAGTAATAGCTTGAACACAGGCTGAACTATTATTTTGACCTTCCAGAGATGTGGTCATATGCTATTGCCATGTGTGTGTTGTTTCTCTTACTCCAGTGGAAGTCGGTATGTTGAGTATATTAGTGGTAGATTTCTACATGAAGTCTACTGTGTAGGTGAGGGCCCAGCGTATCCCACGGACCGTCTCTTCTTTGAAGTGAGGCAAAGTTTCAGAATTTGAGAAAATAAGGCACTGCATCGTGGTGTTCTCTATTTCTGTTTCTCTTCAGACTGGGGCCTGTGCGCATACCATTCATCCTTTCAAGCATTTCTGTGCATCCACAAGCCGTATTTCTTTGTTCATGAGTAAACACTGAGATCTCACAAGGTGACTTTAAGGGCTGAGTTTTGTCAGAGACATGGGATAAAGTGTCAGTGCTGTGAAACTGGAAGGAACAATAGTAAGATCTTCCCGTTGAGGACATTGCCTTTACAGTTCTTAGTGGCATCATTTTTAAGGTCATTTGGAGATGTACAGTGCAGTTCATGTCGAAGCAGTACAGACCACCCTCAGTTCTCTGCTGCAGTAGTTCTAAATGGAAAAAGACTTAGTCTCGTCATAAGGACACATCTATAAAATGTCCCCGTATTTTTTACCCACGCCCATTTCACAGAATTTAGGAGGAATTAAGAAAGGTGCTTTCCCAGAGACAGATCATAATTTGTCATGTCCCTAGAGGACCAGTTAAACTCCTGAGTGTGCCCAGTTGTCAATTATTTGTGTGCAGTGGCCTCTTGTGGATGAGTGAGACTTGCATTCATCTCAGCTACTTTATTTTATCATGTTGCTGTTTGTCTTTGCCTTTTGTGAATCTTTTTCTCTTCCCAGTTGCTCTCAGATGTGTTGGCTTTCATTATTTATCCCTGTACCTGTTGTTCTGGTGAGTCTGCAGCTTCCTGATCTGCAGCTAACATGGGCTTTTGCTTCAGTTGAAGTGTACTGGAGTGTGAAAAAGAGAGGCCACAGGAGGGCAATTCGGGCTTCCTGCAGGCCCCGTGGAGACCAACTGTCAGCACTTCCAGAGGACTTGTTAGTGTGTGTGTGTGTTGGCACAGCAGCCACCAACCCTCTTCAGTGGCGTTCTGTGGAGGAAAGGCTGCACAATGCCAAAGGGTACTCCTCCTTACTCTCTTGGCATCACTACAACAGTGCAATGCCCAGCTGTGCTTTCTGCTTGTCTGAGAAATCGGGAAGTGCTTATAAAACTGAAGGTATCTTTTGAGTCCAGTTTAATGGGATAGTGTTTTGGTGGTGTATCAGTGTAGTTCTTCAAGAGTTTATCTATCACAATCCTAATGTACTTTCAGCATATTGCAATAAGAATTGTCAAAGGTGGCTGAATTGCATTAAATGTAAGAGATTCGAGGGGATTAAATGACAAGTCCTTAGATTACTGGATTTCTCTTGGGTTTTTTTTATTAAGCTTGGGTACCTACTTTTAATGCAGCTACAGGATTTAGCTGTACTGTTTTATGCTGTGATCATCTCGTGAATGATAGCAGATTCAGTAGAATCTCTTCTTGGATGGAAACATAACAGTGAACACCTTAAGGTGAATGAGATGTTTGTGCTGAGTGTCTCTGATTAGAAGGACCCTCTTTCTGCAGGCTCTACCCCCAGTTGCATATCCCACACAGCTTGCATTGCTCCCCACACTTGGCTGCTGCTGCTGTAAGTTTGATTTCTCTGCAATGCAGAGTTGTAGCAAAGAGTGTCTCACTACTTTCTGTTGTACAGAAACCCACCTTTTTCCTCTGCTCTTTATAATTGGCTCTGTAGTTTTTCCCTCCTCCTGTGCATGCAGAGGGCTGACAATCCCAAAAGGCCAAAGAGATGCATAGGGACTGGAGACAAGTGAAAAACCTTTTGCTGAAGAACAGGGCATTGGTGGAGCCCCAGAAATCCAGAGGTCTTCACTGGTGTTCACTTTCCATGGTTGTCTGATAGCCACTTAGAGGATGTATATTTACACTCGTCAGATACTGAAACACCCTAGTTAACATGATTTCCTGTAACTTCTGTCCTATAAGTAGTTCCTTAAGGCATTGAGGATTTTTTTTAAAAAAGTCAGAAATATAAATATGCATGAATGAACAGATACTTGAGTGCTCCACAGCATTCATTCCAGCCATAAAGTTTGTGGGCATGTCCCATAAACACAGGGTTTGACATTTTCTAGAGGTGCTTATAACTTCATGGCCTCAGTCTATGCAGCCAGGGATTTCATGTATTGAAACAGGCAGAAAAAAGTGAGCAGGGCACGGTGTGAGAAATGGACAGGGGAAATTATGAAATGATGATGTAATTTGGTGACATCTGATAGAAAACAATGTCTGGTTGTATTTGAGGAATTGGAATTTCTTGCTATCAGCTGACGACGCTGTCAGAAATCATATAGGCGTCATAGGAAATTCCCCATTCTCCTAAGGATTTAGTAAGGTAATTGTAGAGAATTGATTACCAATCCCCAAGCAGGGATTTGGCTCCAGTAGGTTCAAGGATGAGAAGGTACTTGCATCTCTAGGCAGTGGGTGTGTAACAGCCTCAAAATTCATTAGCCAGTTGGATTTCTGAGGCCTCTGCCTCATGTCCACTATCTTATGGGATTAAGGCTGCCCAGACTTGCCTTGTTAGGGGGGTGAGCTATTTTATATATTCAGAGAAACACTTGAGGTGAGGAATTTAATATCTAAGATTTGCCTGTTGATTAGAGTGTGGATATGTGTATTAGCAATGTCTTTGAATGGAGGCTTTATTTTGACTCAGTAGAAAGAGAGGACCAACCTCCTGTGTGTGTATTGAACTTCCCAAACACACTAAAAATGTAGTTGTCCATGGAGATATGTTTTGGGCCTGTTTATGCGAGATGGTTTAGATGCTGTATGTTGATGCTATAATATACTTACCTTATCTGAGCTTGCCATGTAGTTGTTATACCTTGACAGGGTGAGGGAGTGACCCTCTCCCAAACTTGGCAGGATGGGAGGCCTCCTCCAGGACCCTCGTGGGTGGAATATATTTGTGAAGGGCAGTCTCCCAGGTTAGACTTCCTTGCTGTTGTGCATGTTTTTTGTTCCTTCCTTCTGAAGTCCTAAACTGAAGTCTGATGAGAGCCAAATGTTTGAAAAAAAAGAATAATACGTCTGTAACGAAGTTAATGGATAGTATGCAGATATCCTGCATCAGAAACCCAAATCTCTTGGGTTTGTGTTAGACATTTGGGGGAGGGGTGCGTGTGTGTGTATTTATTTTTCTTCTTTTCTTTTTTTCCCAGTGAGATAATTGTGCCCGATGATGGAGTTTGCTCACTCTGTTTTTTTGAACCTGTAGTGCAGCTGCTGCTCTATTTTCTACATGGCTGGGCTTTACTGCAGACCTGTCGAGCCATAGCTCACTTTGATTGATTTTTCTTTTCTTTTTTAAGAAAAGAGATTGCCATAAGCCAGCGTTATGGCAATGCAGCCCAAATACATAATTATCAGGGCAGGGAGACCCCTTGGGCAACCCAGGCTGCCTCCATTTGGCATAGCTGGATTGTCTTAGCTTTGCTTCTTGAATGTTTCTCACAAGAGATCCRAGCGTTTCCGTTTTGTGATGAGTTTGTATGATCTCTGTTGTTTGTTTACTTATTGGGGCTTTTGGCTTATGTTTTTATTTTGTTTGTTTTGTTTTGGGGTTTTCTCTAAGTGGAGGGAAATGAGCAAGCCAAAGAACTGATTTGAAGAAAATAGTCTTGTTGACTTCAGTGTGCTTGTGACAAGGTGAACTTCATCTCTGAGTTCAGAAAGTGTTACGGGTGAGTACTATCTAGGAGTATTTATGGTTGTCATGTAAGTTTTATGAACCATGTTGTGATCCTCAGCTCAGCCCTAAGGTCTAATCTTGGGTGATGCAGCCCAAAACTCAACAGAAATGCTGTATCTCCATTCTCCTTACCTCTCTTTTTGTGGCAGGGCAGTATATAGTTAGTGCACTGTACAGTGTACACATGAAGGGTTGCTAGGAAGGACGAGAGGGATTATAAGGGTGTGCTTGTTGAAATAGGGAACATGTACTTGAATAATGGTAATAAAATAGCTGTATGAGGATAACACCCTGAGTTGGATGTTCTTTTACTACAGAGTGAGTGTGTCACCTTAAAGTTTAACTGGTGAAGGATTTGGATGCTATATCACACTATATTGTGTTCGGTGAGTTGCTTTAATTAACTGTTTGCACACTCTTCATTGGAAAGGCAGGGTAACACTTAGCTTAAATCTCTTTTATGGTATCCTGTTCAATTGCAGTAATGTGATAGTACACCTAAGAATAGTCTGCTGTAACCATGTCACATAGATCGTTGTTGTTGTATACTGTTGTCAAATAAAAACATAAAGTTGGAAAGGCTGAGAGCCTTTATCGATTTCTCAGTTGAGGCATAAAAGAAGTAGACAACCTTTCTAAGCTCAGTGGCTTAGATCTGGGGAAGAAGAGGGAGGAAAAAAGGGATATCTTTGACATAGATGACACAGGGACAGCAGTTATGTTTCTGACATAACCCGATAGGCCTGAATGTTGAGAATGCTGTGTCTGCTGGGATGAAAGGAGAGGTGTAAATGCGGGAAGAACTGGATGGTGCTTGAAATATTTGCTGGCATATTTTAATGGGGTGTGTCTCATAGATATGTATTCTTTTAAATGTTTCCCAAGCAGATGGATGAGGCTGCGGACAACCTATAAGCAGTGCCTCTGAGGGATGTTAAGACTGTCTGTTTGTTGCGAGGGGATACAGCTCCAAAGCCTAACAATATTAACTTTAAATATAGGCATAATTCACTCTTTCACAGCTGCTTATTTTGGTGGGAACATGTGGCGAGTTTGAAATAGAAGTATGTGAGACTTTTGCACTGAATTAGAGTTGAATGTCATCAATTTCCTTTGCAGATTTAATCCTCTGTTGCTGGTGGTGCTTTAAAAAGACCTTTTAGAGTAGATGCAAAGATTTCTCTGAAGAAAGGTTTTGGGGCTTCTCCTGGCTCTGTAGCTTAGGTTGTCTGAATCAAATAATTATTAACTTTTTGCTGTTGCAGCACTTTGCTAATGTTGAGTCCTAAATGAAATGTCCTAAGTATGATTATTAATGAGGAATAACTACTGCGTTCCAGATATTTTATTTGGTAGATCTGTAATAGCAGTGATCCTTAATGTTAACATTCCTTCTATGTTTAGGATAGCTGTTCAGTCCTAAAGAGTGAAGGGTAATGGGGAGTCTTTAGGCAACATGGTGGCATCGTGGAGGGTTCTGGTTGCTGTTGTCTGGTTTTTAGAACTTAATATTTGAATGTGTGGAAGAGGTTGTCTTATGCATAGAACTAGATCTGATTTAATCTGTCATTTTAGGTAGGATGACTTCAGAGTAGTAACCATCAGTCATTGTCAGCAGCATGCTCTTATTGCAGTAATGGATGCTAGATTATTTATTGCTGCTGCCTTCCTGTTAAAAACTGTGCTCCTTTTCATTACAGCAGCTAGCCTAAATTTGGGGGATAGTGGTTTATTCCAGTTATGGAGAGGAAATGAATTGGATGGAGTCAGGTATCTTTAAAGGATTTTTGTTATTTTAAAGGAATGTATAAAGACCTCCATGCTCAAACGAAATAAAATATGAAACATAAAGGTCCTTCTCCATACTCAGAGCACCAGTTCTCTCTGTATGGCATCCTTCCCCCCAAATGCTCTGTCCCACAGCCACACCACACGTCAGCTCAGCCTGAGCCGAACTTCTGTCGCTGTCTCCACCTGGAGAGTGTGTTCTGCTCTTGGGTGTCTTCCGAAGGAGTTGCCCAGCAATGAGGTGTTGTCTTGTGTTTGGTTTGGTTTTTCTTTTTACTTTAATTACTCAAAATCTGAAACAACATTATATTATCCTTTTGTCTGAAGTGGAAATTTGTTTTCAACTCTCTCTTATAAGTACCTTACAAGTACCTGGGTAGCAATTAAATCTACCAATTCTATTGAGATGTAACCTCTGCTTATTATTATTTTAGGTAGACCTTTGTCAATTTGTCTTCAACAGTAAGCCTTCGGTCTTTGCTCTCCTCTGCCATCAGTTGCACCAGTTTAACTTAGGATACTGTTTCCAATGAGCTTCACTGAACTAGTGCACTCACTTTGATTTTAACCTGGTTTTCATCACTTCAGCTGAAAGCAACAAAAAGCAGTTTAAATACAAACAAGAAGTCAGTTATTAAATTAAAAGAAGCCAACCTTTAGTAGAAATAAGAACTTTTGCATATTAGTTTCTCCTAGTTTAAATTGAGACAGACTTGTTCATAGGCACAGCTGTAACGTTTTTAAGGAGAAGCAAAGATAAGATAGACAAGAAACGGGATAAAGGGGATGGGTCAAAGGGGGGGATGACATAAACTCAAAGGAAAGAAGATCAGCAGGTTGTTTTTTTATGTGACTTTGTGTAAGCACATTTACAATCTGTTCAAGCTTTTGTTCAAGCTGTTAACTATTTCACGTCACTTTCATTTTAGAAATATTGGGAAAAGGGAAGTTATTGAGTCTTCCGGGGTGGCAAAAGCAAGATGCTAATTGAAGCTTTAGGTTGTTCTTTGTTTCTTGATCTTCACCCAAAATAGAAGCCCCAGTGTCCTCACAAAGCTAAGAGTTGATGATTTTGTTAGAGAGGAGGAAGGAGAGAGGAGGAAGGGGACCATGCAGGGACAGTTAAAGCATTGCTTTTTTTATTTCAGGAAGCATAAATCTCTATTCCAAAAGGACGRGCTCTGTGCGCATGAGAGAGAGTTAGAGTGAGTGCAAACACTAATGCATCATGGAGGACAGGTCATTCCGCTGAACGCAGTTCAGTTCCTGAGTGTTTAGAGATTAGAGGCAGCAATAATTTCTGGCTGCTGTACTTTATGTTAATGTGGCAGCCCATGGTTGTGTATTTCTGCTGAGATGGCCATTTTTTGCGAGGCTTAATTCTGACCGCAGTGGAAACCGCAGGGGTTTCAGGTATTGGTGTTTGCCTTTTGCTGATTTAGCCAGGCAGTGAAACAAACAATTTTGTTGTTATTATTTAATATTGGAATTTAACATCTGTTTTTTCTGACTTCTGTGGGGAAAATGGTGAAATGAGCAGCAAGGAAGCAGTAAGTGCTGCCTCTCACTTTTGAGTAAATTACCATTAATGGAGGATCTAGCACTCCTTCCAGTTCCAACGGGCAGAAGGAAACATTCCTCGAGGAGCTTGCCAGTAATCCCTCAACCCCAGAGGTCTTGCGACACCATTGATTTCCTGCTCCAGACTCCAACTCTCCCATCATCCTGTGTACTACTGCAGTCTGTCCCATCAGCAGCGAGAAAAGAAGTACTGGTCAAGGTCAAAGAACACACTGTGGAAAGACTGAAATAAGTGTCTAATATTGGAAAAGTGGAGAAAGTTCAGGGGAACAAATGAAAAATGTTTTGGAAGTTTAGGGAATTGTTTTTAGAGATAGCACTGGAAGAGTTTTGTATTGCTTGATTAAGTGATAGCTGGGGAAGAGAAGGGGAAATACAACTCTGCTAGTGTTTGAGGATTGTAAATACTTGGAAAGAGACAAGATATTTGGATGACTACAAGTAGAGAATAGAAAAAATTAAGATAAGTATCAGGGAAAACTTCCTGTCACAGAGATGTGTCCTTGCACTGTCAAGCTTTGGAATCATTTCCCAAGGGAATAGAAGAGAAACTCCATGGCTTGACAGGTTTTGAATTAGACTTGGAAAAATGTTACTCCATGCAGCATGTAGAATAACCTTCCTCTGGCAGTAAGATAGCATATGAAAGGAGGAAATGATGATCTTGCAGAAGAAATTATGGTCTAGTGATTTATGTACAGAAATGGGCATCAGGACACTTGATTCTTTTCCGTTTTTATCACTGATTTACTTTATAATACTGGGCAAGTCATTTAATCCCTCTGTGCCTCTGTGTTCCCATCTGTAAAAGGAATGTTTCATCATCTCAAGGATTTACTCCCTGAACAATGTTTTCTTAGCTAGACGGTACTCTGGAGTGTTGTGATTATTTTTAAAAATGCCCATAGTCTGGAGGAAACTGCAAACTCCCTGTCCCATGTGAGTTACTGCCTTACCTCAAGACCCAAACTGTTGGTTAAAGCATCCAGTCTTTCATCTTCTTTGCCCTGACAGATTAAAGTCTGTATGGCATAGCTGATGGAAACCTTCTAGTCTGCCCACAATTTTGCTGCATTGCTTTTGTCTTTTGTGGTTCCCACCGTAAATTAACACTAGCTTGGGAGACTAAAAAGAGAGGAAAAATCATTAGGCTGTGTTCATTTACACCCAGCAAGGCCCCAACCTTTGCAGCGTGTGGATCAAACCCAGAATGGAGCATGACATCGAGGCACCATTCTACTGCCTGGTCATTACAGCAGATTGGTGCCATTACTGTTTTCCTCTAAGCAGCTTGTTTTTCCGAATTACTAGCTCAGTCTCCTACAAGAAGCCACTAGCAATCATGCCAAATTCATCACTGCTTTTCCCTTCAAGAATCTTTCCTCATCCCTTGATACGGCAGTTGTGCAGCACTGTGCGCCCAGCCTGAGCTCTCTGCCATGGAAGGACAGAGCACGCTTCTCTCCACCTTGATTAAAAGCTCCTAATGCACATTACAAATGAGATGTGATCTGTGCTGTCAAAACTCTGGCATCCCGTGCTAGGCACAGTAAATGCATGCCTCACTGGGGTCTCCACAGCATTTTGCTGGCATACTCGCTGACTAGCCTGTTACCAGATTTGAGACTCTCAGGGTTTCTTCAGCAGGAAACTACAGCAAGACTAATAGATCCAGTGGCCCCCAGGCAAGCAGTCAGCTAACAAACCTTTAGAGAACTTGCTGGGCTTATTTGAGAACACCTGGGGCTACTGTTTGTTTGTATAAATAATATTCCAAACACCAGCAAATCCAAAAATCTCATTATTCAAATTTGGGTTTACTGTCTCTTGCTTGCATTATTTATTTTAAATTATTAGTTGAGCCACTGAAGGGGCTACATTAATGCAAGGGCTGGTCTCCTCACCATGGACCTGCTGTTTTCTTTCACACTGATGTGACTTCTTTGAGATCAGTGGCATTATTGTTTATTCATGCCAGTTTAATTGAAGGGACAAACAAAAAGACCCAGGCTATCTATAATCCTGGAAATGGAATAAATCTGATTATTAAATCCAGGGACTTTCAGCCCTATTAAAAAGCTTCCTGATGTATTTGGAGGAATATAGGGCCTTGTAAAAACCTTTGTCTAGAGTTTACATGTCAGTTTGCTCGTATCTGCCACAAGATACTACTTTAACCTGGAATGTAATAGCAGAATAGCCATAATAAAGTTAGCAGTTAGGGACCAAGGAAAATAAGATAACTTGAATATGCTAAGTCCCCCTTGTGGAATACCCTCTCTACACTGCTGAGTCTGCTCTGTGTCCAGGGAATAGTGTAAGTATTTTGCATTTTGGTATATTTTCCATTTGCAAAGGATGTCACCTGCTCTCAGTAGTTTCCAAACTAGCCTGTGAGATAAATCTGTAGGTTTTATCCCCATCTTGAAAAAGAAGATACAGAAGGAAAAACAATTGATAGGTGCAGGAGAAGAGCTCAGGAATTCCAGTGYTTTTGAAGTACAAGTTTAGCAGCAAGATATCCTTGCAAAAGCAGTTTTGTAGCACTTGTTTCTCAAAGTCCTTCAAAGGAGAACACACCCACTGCATATGCCCAAGCTGTCTCCACAGCTCCACCTGCTCTACCACAGCCTGCTGGAGTGTGATCCTCCCACTCTGTGTTAACTGACTCATGCCACAGAATGATTTGTTTAAAAAAGAATAAATAAAATACCAACATGAAGCAGGCTCTGTTCCTTTGACATAAAAATTTCTTCTCCCTTTGCTTAGTGACTCCGCAATTCCCATGTAAATAATTTATCATAACAAGTGCACAATATGACACAAAGGTCCAAGTAGGAGGGAGCTAAATTTGAATCTTAAATGAGGGCATTCTCTGTCCCTGTTTTAAGATGTAGAATTGTGAATGGATGTTGATCTTGAGTCTTTCTGTCTGTCATTAGGGTTTGGGGCTTCTTTGTCAGAGATACCAAGCAAATAAATTCTAAAAGAGAGCAGTTTGCAACCCTGACTCATCATCTCTTTCCTCCAGCCTATGCTCTTCCTACAGATGCTCAAGAGGGCTTCAGCGGACCTTATTAGTGTTCGAATAATAGGTGTCACACTGACACCTGATACAAAATTCATGCATTTTTTCTAACATTTATAGTATAGGTTTTCTAAAGTGCAAAAATTACTTAAAGGTTTTGTGGGAAAGTCTGTCAGGGCAGCTACAGTAGGGAATAAATCTTCCAATTCTGACCTGGTAAGGGCTTTGGAGAAACGAGGTGAGAAGTAACTAAGGGGGAGGAGTGGGATGGAGCATAAGGAAAGGAGCTCACTACAGAGGTGCTGTATACATGTTCTTTCCCTGGCAGGCCTTCTTGACAGCTCTGTTGTAGGTTTTGTCCAAGGCAAATCTCAACGAGCAGTTCAGGGATCCTCTGTCATAGTTATGTTCCTATAATGATGGTGTCTTTCTTCTCTTGACAAGTCAGCAGAGTGAAAGATTTGCTGCTATCAATAAAAGTGGAGGGACCCTGTAAGAAAGAAAATCGTAGTGAATGTCATTTCTGAGACGGTCTTTGTTTTACTTATTTAAAACCCAACTGGTCAAAGAACAAAAGAATGGTCTTTAGAAAATAATTCTTTTACGTTGAAGAAGCCAGTGACTAGCCATTATGTGACAGTTTACCTAATTTCATCACTAAGTACATGGTCCCTCACACACCTGCCTACTCATTATTCAAGTAGTAAAGGCTTTTACAGTCTGTAGTTTGGAGATGTTGTAAAGATAAGTAAGATATAGCAAGGTGCATTTATCCCCATTATGAGAACAGGATCCAACAGATTTGTAAGGATGTGTTATGTGCTTAAATTCCTTTAAAAAAACCTTGTCTTGAAAGATTTTGTGTGTAACACACAAGAAATCTGTGGTGTGGTAACGAGCTGAACCTAGGTTTTACAATGCATGATTTGCCAAAGGGTGTCATTGAGGTCAAGAGCTTAGCGAGATGCAGAGAGCGATGACATTTATGTAGATAATTGCTGTAACTTTGGATATTCTTGTTAACAGGAACAGAGAAATTGGAAAGGGTACTAAACCTTATGCTTTAGATCAAGCTTAGAGATTAGGATGTTACCTTTATGTTAGAATCTGATTGTTTCATTGCTGCCTACAGCAGAATCTCCCTGCACGTTCTTCTCAATGGTTGGGTCTCGGCAACTATTGCTTCATGAACCAGGCTGCTGCAGCACACCAGCCTCTATGTTTGCGTCTCTCCTGAGGCCCAGGTTTAAGCAGATTACTAGTTGCCTACTCACTAGATTATCTTCTCTTTCCTTCTTTTTTGCCTTCTGCAGATGTTGGTTGCAAATTTTCTTTTGTTATTACGTTGTTATGCTATTCTCCTGCCTCAAAGTGGCTTCATTGCTCTCTGTAGCTAGTGGTATATATACAGGTGGAACAGCATATGACAACTAATATCTTAAAATGATTACTCCCCCATTTTCCTTTCCCTTTTCTTGATTTCCATTCCATATTGCATTTCTGTAGTTTTGGTTTCAGTGAGCAATCTCCTTCTCCACAAAACAAAACCTTATTAAAATATAACTACCCAGATGTTTGTATTTAATGTAAATAGAGATTAATTTCTGTATTTAAAAGTTAGGTCACTAACTAAGTAACTTGTAGATTCACAGGTTGGCAATCACAGTAATAAAAGTATTTATGAAGATACAGTCTGTATTTAGGGAGAATAGGACAAGAGGAAATGGCCTCAAGTTGCGCCAGGGGAGGTTTAGGTTGGACATTAGGAAAAATTTCTTCACCGAAAGGGTTGTCAAGCACTGGAACAGGCTGCCCAGGGAAGTGGTGGAGTCACCATCACTGGAGGCGTTCGAAAAACGTGTAGATGTGGCGCTTCAGGACATGGTTTAGTGAGCATGGTGGTGTTGGGTCGACTGTTGGACTGATCATCTTAGAGGTCTTTTCCAACCATAATGATTCTATGATTCTAGAATTAAGCAGGTTTAGAAGTAAAATCTGTATGACTGAAGGAAACGTTCTTGTTGTCTTTTAGAGAAAAATAAAAAATGGTGCTAGTGGAGACAGATGTCACTATCGTTAGTTAAAAATCGAAGGACACATTTAAGACTGAAATGAAAATAAATCACCTAAAAGCATTGCTGCTTCTTAGACTGTATCTGTTCCATAGATAACACAGGACATCATCTCCAGGGCTGTCAATCTGAGATGTTTTTGTGAGTACCAATCTCAGTAAAAAATAATTAAGTTGACAAAAGCTACCAGGCTGGATTATTTCAGTGTCTGGAAGCCTTTCACCTCTGCAGAGCAAGGTTCACTTAAGCCCTTGATTATAGGAGAAAATGAATGTGTTGGTCTCTTTCTGCCTAGTCCCTATTCCTATGCTTACTAAAATCACAGTGATAGTTCAGCATGTTAATTCTTCTTGAGAAGAATACCCAACTTTTCTGTAGTAGTAGCAAGTGCTGCTGCTGTGTTGACTGGACTGATCATGTGAGGTCCCAGACCTACATGGGGCCAAGGTACCAAAGAGCAATAACAACACAGTTTAAGACAGATCAGAACTCTGCTCATGGAATAGGCCCTGTGTAAACATTGGTGGTCTCAGCAGTATGAACATTTATATGTGACTCATTAGCATAATAAATAGAGGAAGGATATATATTGGAGAGCGTGACTGAAGCCAGGAGAGATGGTTTTTAAACCTTCTGCATGATCACCAGTAATTTACACTGCCTCTCTGTATTTCCCAATCAGTTGAATGGTGTAAGTAATAGCGGCCAGCCACTTCGAGAGGTTAGGAAGCAAAATGCATTTGTAGGCTGATTTTTCAGGCGTTGAAGGTGGTACCGATGAGCAGAACAGGTATAGCTGTAATGATTCCATAGGTGAATAGAAAACTGGAAAGCAAAGTCAAAGGTAGCTTTTTAAATTGTTGTATGTAGGACTGAATTGCAAAGGCTGTTTTTATAGTTTGCTGATTGAAATAGAAAATGGAGTGTTGGAAAAAGTCAAGCACTTTTCTTTTTCTCTCCCCTATATAATTAAAATATGCTTTAATGTATTTCTATATGTGATAGAACAAGAGTTTAGTTGCTGGTTTTGCCGACTTTTTAAAATCTAGGCAAATTTGAAATTGAGGGTTTCACTTTTATATGAAAATATAAAGGCTTTCTTTTGAGACACTATGTAGCCTTTTTTAGGTTGTACTTGACACTATTATTTTGGCTGGAACAGTTTGAATATGATTCTCATTTGGAGTAGTTTCAGTTAGATTGCATATGCATTTTTTTGGGGTGAATGAAATATGCAATTAAATGTTGTATACCTGTATTAAGGATTATTATATGAATGGACACTCTCTTTCTTTGTAGGAGAACAGAAAATGTAGAGGTATCCAACCTATTTTCATTCTCCGTCTGTTCAGAAAACTCTTGCTGTGATTGATATGACCTCCTCTAAGCCTTCTGAGGAAAGGAATCCAATCAGATGTAATCAGATCAGAAACACTTTTAGAATGGACACAAACCCAAAAAGAATTAAAAGCATTAGCAGAACAATGAAGTGAAAGCTACGGTCAGAGAAGAATCATTGTTAGGGAGAAGCCACGACTGCTCTGTAAAACATGGTGCTGCTTTCCCAGTCAAACATTAGTGGGATGGATGATATTGTAGGAAAGGAACATTTTCCTTGAACATCCCAGATAAAACTAATTGGGAAGCAAAATTTTTCCATCTCTTCCACTCCCTGGGGATTTGCCAATGGACCAACCTTGTATGAAGGCATTTTCTCGGTATTATGTCCAAAGCCAGAGTGTTTCAAAGGTACCTAAGAGAACTGAAATTACATAATTTGAATTCTACCAATATGTAGTCTAAAAGGAAAGAGCTGCTCAGGAAGTGAGACTTGGAGTCTTATTATGAAATTACCTTTCTGGATATTGCTCTGACAACCAATGTGTGAAAAAGTCCTAGCCAACTTCCTTGTGAGTTGGTGGATCTCAATCTAGTTGAAAAAAAGGCATGACTTTAATCATGAAGCTCAAGAGCAAAATTGACTCCCTTTTGGGAATCTTAGCAGCTGGAATAATTAAGCAGTGAGGAAAATTAAGATGACTTGATGTGAATTAATCAGAGTAACTTTTAAAGTTTTAATATACACCCCCATCAGTACGAAAAAAGGCCCTGCCTACTGGCCACAGTGCTCGTCTCCAACCCACACACGTGCTGAGGGGTACTGGAGCTGATTACAATCTGTATGAATATTATTTTTAATGGTTATAATAGTCCACTTCTGAATAATCATTAAATGCACCTTTTTATTTTTTTTATTAAAAAAAACCAAACTGGAATATATGCAGATGACTAAAATATCAACAGTTCCTTTCTTCCTACGCAGAGCTATTATGCTCAAACATTCCCAGTGAAAGTGTCTGCAGCAGATCACAAGCAGGATTTTAACCATTCAGTTGTCTGATGTTCAGATTTCTCTGTTCATTGTTTTGCAGCTTGGGGAATGGGTTGCCAAGGTAAAATTTTCAAAGGCTCATTACCTTGCCTTGGAATAATTGAAGATTCCTTCTCTGGATGGCCCAAAGATATGTGTATGACACTAATCCAGTCTGCCTTTAGAATTTTCTATCAGCCCATCACCTTTATATCTGAGCACCTCTCGGGTTAATGAGTTGGCATTCTTCCTGCTCTTCATGGCTGCAGAGGCCAGGAAAATGAACGGAGGCTGTTAAGAAGTTGAGTAACAAAGAGAATATTAAATGTGCCCCAGAATGGGGTCTGTGAAATGAGTTAGGAAAGAGAGGAAAGGGAAGGAGTGACTGGTTGAAGATGGTACCATGGCTCTGTATTTTCTCTAGCATGTATCATCTATTGACTCCCTAGTTGGTGGAATGTTTTTATGTCTAGAATTGATTATCTTCCACATTTTAGAGACAATTAAAGGAGGTTCACTTTTGGCTCTAATGGTGAAAGTCTGCTTTTCACACACTTGGGTTTTAGCAGAAGGTTCTATTATGTGCTGTTCAGAAATAGTTACAGAAAGAGTTTAGAGCTGTTGAGGTGTTTTTTAGGTCTCAAATATGTTCTTTTTGTGTGTTGTATAGTACAAATCTTATTTGAAGCAAATCTCTCTAAAAGCAAATATGTTTATACGTTCCTGGAGAGGAGGCTCAGTCTTTCCTTCTCAACCCAGATAAACCACTGCAGCTATGCTAAAGGCTGATGCAAACTGATCTGGATTAGCTGCTCAGTGCCAGTACTTGGGCAATAGTATCTTACAATCAGCTGGAGTAAAGAAGGCAGGAGGGAGTCACTATCTGTGAAATCCTTTGAATGAGGTATCTCTGCAGGTCCTTAGTTCTCTGTTGCTCTTATTATCGTTCTCTGTAGCTCCTGTTTTAAACTGGGATGGCTCCAAGAATGACCATCCTGTTTCGTTCCGCCAGACTGACCCCACATGCAGGCTCATTAAGCCCCAGCTTGCTTATTGTTTACGTTCTCAAGACTAATGTAAGTCGAGGGAGAGATCGGTGCTTGGCTTTGGCTCAGAATGCAGAACAAATAGCCAACTGGTTTCTAACTCACTCATTTAAAAGAAGAAAAGCAAACTCTGTTTTTAATGTTAGCTTGCTCTAGTAGCAATTTTTCCAGGGCATTTGTCTCTGTTGGATGGAAATACAGAGCAAGGTTGAGTGCAGTAAAGAGCTTTGGTGTCTGTACTTTCAGGCATTTGATAGAGATAGGAGTGGAATAGGAATCCCTGACCTAATTAGCCCTGCAGAGAGAGGACCCCAGATTCCCTGTCCCACAATGTGGCAAATGAAGGCCTGTATGTGGCAAACCCTACAAAGCAAATATGGCAGACAAGGGCAAACAAAGTATCRCTCTTCATAATGGTAGAGAAAGCAACAAGGTATTTGGTGACATACTGCGCTGCTGAAAATTCCCATTTCAGGTCCATTCTTGAAAGGAGACCTTCCCTTCATCTCCCTCTTTCCCCTCATACATGTACAAAGAAATCCTTTTAAAGACGGAGGAGAAAGCAAAACTAGCCTGCTGCTTCTCCAACCACTCCCTGGAGGGCAGGATGATGGTAAAGTGACACAGCCACAGTGACAGTTTACAGCCAGTGCTTAGTCTCTTCCCCTGGATTTCAGTGTGGAAAACCTCAGCTTGATGTTTCCTGAAATACCTGTATTCTGAGCACCTGTATGGGGAAAGATGCAATCATTACAGTTTTGTGAAATGTAAAGTTTGCATGTGATGCAAAACCAAGGAAAGATCATTATTTTTTCTTGATTTTATTTTAAGAGCATGACTTCGATGCAGTTCCAAACTGTTGAGGAAGTGGAAGATGTTTGCAATCTTCTGTCAGCTGTAACTAAATATTCCAGAAAAAAAACCCCCACAACATTTATTTATCCAGCTTCTCGCAGTTGCAGCTTTGCTTTGTTTTAAGCCTCCTCTCAGGAACGGACAGTTGAGTCACACTGAGGGTTATCAGTAACAGATTAGGGAAAAGAATAGGGTGCTCAAACCGGCCATCTCTCTCACCTCGAGCCAGGGTGTTAGCATGAGTTATTTATTTGTCTGCTGAGGAAGGATCAATGGGAAACGAGAAATGCTGTCAATAGTAGACATTGAAAAGGACCTTCTCTCCATGATGCAAAGTGAGTCCAAAGCACTCTGTGTATGTGGCAGCGGACAGTGGAATTCATTGCTGCAAATCCAGAGCTGGATTATTAAAACGAAGTCTTGGATCTTGGAGGGGCAGGCTGAGGGAGCACCTCACCATTGGGCTGCAGAAGAGAGGGGAGTTCAGTTATGGAAAGTGGGAAAATGAGCAAAGGATCCCAGAGCAGCAGTTTCTTGAAGATTTAGTGATACATCAGGTTTTGGTAGTATATTCAGATGGCTGTGAAAGAAAAACAAAAGATACATGTCTGAAACTATAGCCTTTGCTCAGCAAAGTCACCTTGTCTCTGCATTCAGTGGCAATGTGCTTGTAAGATTTGTCGTACCTTCCTGTGTATGTGTTTTACTACTGGAAGATCGTACATCTATAATCGTGCTTTCTTTAAAGACATAAGACCCTCTCATGCAGTATCCTTTTTCCCTGCATGCATAAGTCTTTTACTTTTGCTACAAACACATTGTTCAGAAATGGAAAACTTATTTTATGCTACTTCAGACATCAGTGGGGTCCCTACAGGTTTGTTTTCAATTGCTTTTTCCATTCTTCTGTATTTTAATTTTAAGTGTCCTTAGTGATGAGGTTCTTATCCTCTGAGAAATGACACTGTTACTTTGTATTTGTGATCCAGTTTTGAGGTTCTGTGACAAACATTATAAAGAATAAATAATAATCCCATAGCATCTTCTCACTTTCTGGAAGATTTTCATGCTCTTCAGTCTAAATTTTTCTGCTTTTAATTTGATTTTGATCTTTCTGCGTCGTTTTTTCCATCTTTCCTATGCATCTCATATTTGTAGTTTTTTATTTCTTTTCTTAGTCAGCATTGGTCCAGGATTTTCATACTCAAATTTGAAACTGTCTTCCTAAATCAGTCCAAGACAATCACAGATTTTCTTCGTGTCTATTCCTGCTTAGAATTGCTGAATGGAGCTTTGCAATATTTGGTAGGCAGTCTGAAGAAAAATGAAGGAGGAAATGTCAGAGCCAAACCTACTAACTAAGTAAAAATTAATAATCAGTTCTTTAGATACTTCTCTAAGCTTTTGTGTGTTGCAAAACAAAACAAACCAAACCAGGTTAGAATTCTATGTGGAAATCAGGCTTCTGTGTAAGATTTTAAAAATTACTCCTTTCTGAATTCTACCTACCTGAATTTTATTTCAATAACCTTTCTCTCTCTGCGTGCAACATATAACTGTATATTTATTTATAATATATGTAGTATATTTTATATAGTATTTTTTGTCCTGTTCTTATATTTTGATCATAAATCGCTGTTCATCCACAATCTGAGCCAATCTGTCCGAAGCATGGGATAGTTTTTAGTCATACCTATATTGTAAATTCCTTTCAATGTAGAATAAGCTATTCGACAGTGTCAGTAGAATTCTAAATTAGATTTACACGAACCGTTCACTGGTTCTGGTTGCCTTAAAATCTGAAATAACACTTTCCTGCAATGCTATTTCTGGGAGTGTGTTTTTTCTTTGTGGAAGCCCCTTGCAAAGCTTTATGAACCGTATTTTCTCTGTCATCACAGCACAAAACATTATGACTGGTTAGTGGCAAAATACAGCAAAAGAAAGAATATTGTCTGCAGGGGAGTTTTATGTAGCCAAGAATATATTTACCCAAAGAAGATTTTGGTCAGACCACTGAAATTCTTGCACTATACTTGTGCCAGATCACGTATATCGGACTTAATGTTTTGTGGCGTTTGTGATCATTTTTGAGTGCTGCATTCAGGACTGCTCTAGCTATCTCTGGTATTTGTTCCTCAAGAATTTCTCTACTGGTAGGGTGCATCACAGGCCTCTTCAAATCCCATTTAGTTCCACTTATGTTTTCAAAACAGTATCTTCAGTGGTCACGCATGTAAGGAGGCTTGGTTCCCACTTGCAGTGTGGTGGTTCTGCACATCCTTGTCTCCCATCCTTTTCTCCTTTTCTTCATCTCCCTCTCTCAGCCTTCCTATTTCTCTCTCTGCTCATTTCCCTGTAAACCCACAGTGGGATGCAGGATGGAAATCCCTGGGGTTTTAAATCCCAAGCCAAGTCTGAGTGAGAAAGGCAAATATTGCTCCCACACCCTCACTGCAACCACTGCCTTGATTTGTAGGTGAAAACAACTGTTTTGTTGTAGAGTCTTATCACCTTTGACTCCTTTGCAAACCCCAGCATCTTTGTCTTTGCTGACCATAGAGGCRTATATCATTGTGTGGATCTGAAGCATCAAACTGCTCAGTTTCTGGTGCTCTCTATCAAGATAAGCACTCAAAAGACTCTTGACTTTAAATGTCTGTACTGAATCTAATTTTTAAAAAGAAAAAAGCATAAGAATTCAGGTTATTTTGGGAATAAAAATATTACTTTATTTTTTGTTTTCTCTCCCTCTCTCCCTACAAAGTGAGCTTTGTAGTTGGACACATGGTTACTAAGAGAGTCTGGCTTTACAGCTGCAGCAACACAAAAATAGTTGCAATTAAAAAGATGTGAAAAAATATAAAAGTATCACGTATCACAAACATTCAGTTTTCTTAATAAAAGTGTGATATTTACAAAGACCAGGATGGTGCAGTTGGGTGTAAAGGTTTTGCAGCTAGTCAGTTGATATGACCTTCATGAATCACTCTGGGCTTTTCTAGTCATGAATAATACCCATCTTGTACCAATAAAACCTGTATACCATACCGAACAATATTTTGTTGTCTTTCCATAATTAAATGATAAACTTCACCTAAAATATTGTGCAAATTTCTCCATCTGGACCCTGTTACCAGAGTAGCTGGAAATGACTCACTGTCTACAAGGGTTTCATAACACTGAAGTCAGGAGATGCAATCCACCCCTATTTTAAAGGTAAAGAGTGGAGCCATAGGGGTCTAGCGACTTTCCCAATGTCACGTACTAAGTCAGAGACAGATCTCCTGTGTGCTGGGCAGGCAGCCTAATGACTGAGACATCCCCTCAACCCAGTGGAGTTTGTGACCTAGATGAACACGTTTGGTGCATCTGGCAACACTTCAGCTCTGTTTCTGCTGGGTACATCTGTAATGTTTGGCTGTCTTGCAGGTATTTTGCCTCTGTGCACATCTGGAAAGCTGGCAGGTGTGCAAGCATGGCCATTGCAACTTTCTGGTATCAACCAATAGTTAAGGTTTCAGTGAGTTATGCATTATAATATCCTTGCAGAACTGAGCTGGGTTACCAGTAGTAGCTGCAGTGAATTTGCAGAGAGCTTTGGATAATGGAAATCTGCCATAAGCTGTGCTGTCAGTAGGTAGAAAAGGTCAGCTGTGTATTCTGTTGGAGAAAGAAAATTGTGGTAAAGGTCAGAAGGATTAAGACATTTTCACTCTGCCTCAATCTGCCAGTTCCTCTGGTTCTTTACTGCAGTGCATGTTTTACGGAGTGCGGTATATAATTAGAAACCCAACAATGAAAGCCCATCTCCAATTTTTATCTTTAGCCCTTCAAGCTGGGATTAAGTTCAGGAAGGAAAGGAGGTTTTTAATACTACCCCCTCTCCTCCCTCCAGAAAAAGTAAGCTGTGAAGCACAGTGTGCTTTCAATAACCTAAGTGATGTTAATCTGAAGTGAAACACACTATGTTATTGAACACAGCTCTCTATAATTGAATACTGAAATCACATCACTGGCTTTATTCTATAGTGTGCACTAGGCTTCTCTTGAGAGCCAGTGGATTTATTCTTATTTTCTTGTAAGTAAAGTCCTTAAGATGTGCTGTTTTTTATTAATTACATATCTTTAATAAACACAAGGAGGCGGCACATTGTCTAATGCAAGGTTATAATATAACAAATCAGTGCATATTTGCAGGGGATTCCCAAAGAAGCTGCATATTTGAAATCTAAGGAAATCCTCTGTTTTTCTGTACATAATGAGCCTCTGGAACTCACTGCTGTGCAGTGTTGTGGAATCTTAAGTGTGTTAGAAATCTTAAGTGTGTTAGAAATGTTATATGGAACGCTATGTGTAAGTAATGAGCAGTCTCACTAATAAAAGTTGGTTAGAAAACCTTGTAAGAAATACAAAATCCAATACTTTAGAATATAAACAAACCATCGAGTAAGAAGGAAATCTGTATTTAGACCAGATATTCAGTAACTACCTACCAGAAGTATTCTTGTACTGGAGCATCTGTTACCAATAACTCCAAAGCACGTTCTTGGTAATACTACTAATAGCTAAGTGTCTGTTCATTCTTCTCCTCTGCATTTCTCAGGAACTGCACATTSACAGTGGCACAGGCCATGAGGCAGAATGGAACACTGGATATTAGCAAACCATATTTCATGCAAAGCTTGACCAAAATTTCAAACCACCTCTTTTCAATATTCACTAGCTTTGATCTGCTAACAGTTGCCTGTGCATTTGCTGGCTTTGATATTAGCCAAAGGGTCTTTCTTCTTTTCTTTTTGTTTTTAAATAATGATATAATTACTAAATAATAGAGCACATGATATGTATCTCTTCTTACTGTAGCTGTCTGCCTCTGTGAAGAGGGAGTTGGCACTTTGAGGGTGCAACAGGAAAGGCAGAGTGTTTGTCAGGATAACAGGGTTGTGGTGAAGAGCACAACTCCACAGTGGCCGAGACGGCTGCAAGTCACTGTCTCTCTTAACAACAGCAGAGATACCTGCAGCAGCACAGAGAGAATGATAAGAGCTAATGAAAGGAGCAAATGAGCTTCATAAACTCAAGGTTTAAAGTTGATGGTGTAGTCCTTAGGGACCAGCGGATGCATTGCTTAGCAAGGAAAATCTTTAGGTTTATTAAAATATAAAGATGGAATTGTATATGGCAGAGGAATCTGAGCCTTTGTCCATAATGTTTTCCTGTGGTCCCCATTACACCTACTGCTTCTGCCATTGAGTCTTTTCTTGCAAGAACATTCCTATGCAACTTTCGCTGGCGTTCTCCTGAGTGGAAGTCTGCAAAATTGAGCCCAGGGTTTTGAATACAAATACTTGCTGTAAAATACCTGGAGCTTGTATTGCTATGTGAATGATAGCATCCTAGGAACTTGTGCCATGCAGAGCTACCAAGACTCAGAGGCAGCTTTTTCCTCCTGCATTGCAAGCCATAGAGAGCGACTCCTCTATCAATAATGGATAGGAGCCGTTCAGCAGAATCTGTAGCTAATCATGCTTTCCTTCCTTTGGCCCATCGCTAGGTCTGAGCTCCAGCTCAGAGGAAGGAGAAGGTGACTGGGCACCTGTCACTCATCCAGTTCTTGGTCTGGCACAGCCAACAGCCAACAAAAGATCTAGCTTTCCTGACTAAACCCAATCTTCCAGCCAGAAGCTTTGTTCATACTTCTGTTAATCTCTTGCACTGACTGTTGTGACTTTCTTCCTTTGGATATCCTTGAATGCAGTTTGTGCAAGTGGCTGCTGGAGTAGCAACCTGCAGCTGTTTCTGTATTTGTGCCCATTGTGCTCTCTTCACATTTCTTTCTGAACTGCCAGTTGTTTTACATTTCATGCTCAAATCATATCACTTGTCATCCAAGGTGCTGCAAAATTCTTTTCTTCCTTCCATTTCTGCCTAAGTGCTTCCCGTGATTCCTGTCCAGCTCTCATCAGACTCCAGTATCATCATCTCTTTTTTTACTCTTCTGTTGTTACCTCTTTAATAGCCATTTGGCATGAATGCCATGCGTTCCCCTGTCTTTTTTTGTGTCTAAAACACCACTTTCAGCTCATTCAAGTATTTCCTGGCAGGGCCCTTCCCATATGCTCTTTTTCCTGGGTAAATCATTGGGGAAAAGAGAACTGTAGCAACATGTGTGAAAGGGGAAGTTTCTGGACAAAAAGTAGTTTAGAGCCCACTTATCTTCCCATTCATTATACCTTGGGAATTTATTTCTAGTTCATGCGTCACTGGGCTATGTAGCAGATGAAAAAGAATTTTTGCTATAAAGACCTTAGTGATGCCACCTTTGCACTAGAGTATTTTTGGCTTACATGAGCTAAGGGTAAGTTTGCAGGGTCTTTTGCTAAGAAACATGCATTTGGAATTGCCTTGTATTTGGCCAGGTTGGTGAGTAAACAGGGTGGTCTGGAAGCCATATAACTGGTCCTATGCTTGAACAAATAATCTTAGCCTCTCAGCAGCTCTTCAGCTTCTGGGAAGAAGTTGGAGCAGTGAGTAAGCAAGTCCCTCCATGCTTTGGATTCAAGAAGCGTATAAACATATGCTACAGCAGAGATAGCCCTATTGAAATATGAGGGGCCTACATGGGTAGCTCACAGAGGAATGTGGACTCACCAGATGGGCTTGGTGGGGCAGAGGGAGTGACTATGGCTCCCTGGTAGCAGTCATGCCTGGATGCTCTGTAGGGGGTTAAGCTAAACTGTGCTCATGGTTGTGGGTGATCTAGTAGGTGTATCGTTCCCTGGGAGATAATGTTGAAACATTATATTTAAATGTCTTGGCCAGTTTGGATTAATTTCTTATGTTAATTTCCCCTTGCTGTGTCTTTGGAAAGAGGTGGTTTACTTTATTTCTGGCTATAAATTCTTGGATGATGTTGTTTGTGTGCCATTGAATGGTGGTTGTACCCGTCCCAGAAATGTTYGTAGTTTATTGTTAAGTGAAGGAATTTGTGATCAGATTCTCACATGTTCGAGATAATGACAGCTCTGTTATTAATGGAATACCACCATTTTAGGATGTTTGAGAATTTGACCCTTTGTAAGCATACAGACCGCATACATTAAAAAGGTAAACATGGTAGACATATGGGGAACCATTTCGATAAAACAAGCTATGAAAGTATGGTTGCTTTCATTGCAATTTTAGTAAGATGTTGACAGATATGATGAATGACCTCATATTCAAGATAATTTTGTGTGATTCTAGCATGCCCATTCATCACAGAGTGCTTTCCAGCTGTGTGGGACAGTATAGTTGTATACAGGTGCGGTAAGTGTGTAGAATATGTTGTCTTTGCTGCTGTCTAAGCGCTGAAGCTGCAGGATGCAGCAATTATTTAAAAATGCTACTGAAAAATGGAGAAGGAAAGTACCCTGAAGACCCTGATTCATACTGAGAATTCTGTTACAGAGTTTTTCACGGAGATAATGTCATGATTTTGGATTCAGAGGAAGCAGAGAAGTTGTATCAATGCATTAAAATAAAATCTTCTATATATTTGCTATTTCACTGATGAATCTTTCCTTAGCATGTTTTTCCCTTTAAATTTTGTCTGCTTCTACCACATCTAGCACAGGGGGAAACCATTTCCGTACTGGGGCACCAGCATACCAAACAGTTTTGTATATGTATTTCCCTTTAATTTCCCTAAGCTGAAGGATCTGACATCAGTTTCAAAAGATGTTACTGAATTCTACGTGGTAACATTTAAGTAAACAGATATACCCTATTCACATGTTTAATAAATGTGATTGGCATTGATAAAGTATGGGGTCTATTCCCTTGCGTTGCATGGATTTAAACATGGAAATAGGTGGCCATAGGAGGATTACTCTGATAGAGAGGAAGCTCTTCTTTAATTTGACTAGTGCAACCTTACATCGTTTCCATCCTTTCTTCTGCTGGAGACTGAGGGTAGATAAAGGGAATATGGGCCAGGTCAAGCTGCCACAGTTGTTCACTGTGTGCTTTTGGCCGTCACTGTAATTTGCTGCCATAAATACCACTAGGAAATTGATGAAGAAGGGCTGTGGCTATGTTTGTGGTCCTGCTCTGAGCTGGGCAGTGCACTTTTCAGCTGCAACTGAAAATCTGGGCCAATTAGTACAGTATGTTTTTTGAGAATGTTGTATATTTGTGATGGATTATAGCAGGTCTTGCAKGGGTAGTAATATTTTGCAGTCAAGAATATAGGTGCCTAAACTTAGGCTCTTGAATCTGTTTTCAAGCACCTAAAGATGTGGCCTGATTTTCAAGTTTTGAGCATTTTACAGCTCTAGGCAATTTCAGCACTTCTGAGAATGAGGCCACTTCTGTAGATGCTTGACTATGGATTTTGGAATGCCTAACTTTGGACATCTATTTTTGAAAATCTTGGCCTACATTTGTGGAGACAATCTTAATCATTAAAAGATTCCCGTAAGACTCTCCTTGTGCAGGTGCATGCACAGATATACATGTGCATGGATAAGTACTTGGCACCACACGCAAGTTCTCGTTGCTAGTGCTAGCCTGGCCGTGCTGGATGTTAACTCAGTCCTCCCCAGAAGCCCCTTCCCCAACTTAATCAACAGCTATGATTCTGGGGCTGTCATCAGTGAATGTGGCATCTTTTGTGCTTCTGGCTTTTGTTGTCAGTAATACTAATGCCAGTGCACGCACGTTATGCCTGCGTATAAGTAATGAGAGAATTAGGACCAGGAAATGGGAATGTCATTGTAGTGAGCGCTCATTAGCTTTTGCTTAACTAACACTGTTGTTAAGAATCTTGCTTGCAAAGTCCACTGAACACCCAAATCATTTGCTAGCTGTTTACTTACTGTGCTGCCATGAGGAAATCATTGTACTCAAACATGCTAAGTGCTCCTGTCTTGAGACAGCAACGGTCGAAATGAAATCTCTGTCAGAAAGAAAATGGGATGGAGTTGTGTTGGTTAAATCTACATTCCCTCCCTTAAATGTTACAGTCAGAATYCCATGACTTTTGAAGAGCTGGTTTATTTAACTGGGAGTTGCATCCTGTGAGGAACTTTATGAGAGGAAAAATTAAGGCTTCCTCTGTCTTTCAGATCCACATCTGTTAAAACCTTAATTGATATTTTGAGACTATGTGTTTTGGTTCAGATACTATTGGAACTGTTCTGAGTGTTTGTACTATATGTGGGTCAAATTGCTAAAATCTTTCCAAGATTTAAAAATCCTAAGTATTTTCCTTTTAAATTACCGTCCTCCTGGAAGCAGTCTTTCTGCAATTTGCATTTAAAAGAAATAGATGGCAAAGCTTCTACAACATCAATTTCATTCTGAAATAGAAACTACGGTGGTTTTTCCAACTCAAGGGGCTGTCTGTAACCCCAGAAAATATAGACAATTTTTAATAAGGCAAAAGTATTTTTGAATCTAAGGTGTTCCCTGATGGCCTAGCTCTGCAAGTAGCTAAGTGCCTGTAATGCCATAGGAGCAGCCTCGTTCTTCCTTCTCTCCCCTTATTGCTCTTCGTAGAAGCCGGGGGTTTTACCAGATGTAACTGTTCTTCTTTCTTATATGCGTGTATATTAATAATAAGGTAATAGTATCTATAAAGGTCTCACTAAAAAGAAACAACCTGTAACATATACAGCATATAAATGAGTGTGTATGTAGCAAAATGACCTGTAACAGCAGGTTCTCTAGTACGTTGTACTTCTATCCCTAACTAATGCAACATGTACCCCAACGTATATCCATTTCTATTATTCTCTGTGCTCTGAACTCTTTCCTCTTCATTGTTGCTGGCCCTTTGTTGCATTGTTGCTGCAAACCTTTTATTTGAAGAGGAGGAGGGAGAGGAGTGCGTGACTGTGCCTGTGTGTAGCATTGGTGTTCAGATTGAACTCTGTAAGTTTGCCTGCGTCATCATTTTCATCTTTGTTGGGGGAGTGTCTTAGGTTTCTTCCATTCACCTGAGGTTCTGACATGGCCTCCTCTTAAATCAAGCTTGAAGGGAAATTGATTGAAAAGAAAACACCATTATGGGAAAACAATTTATTCCCTTCCCCTTGACAGAAGGCAGAGTTTTGTCTATACTGTGGAATAAATATTAGCTGGCTTCTTGCTTTAAAAGTGGAAGCTACTCATTCCCCTATGATGGCTTTGATTTGAAATGGGATTTTTCTTCTGCTCTGTACAGTCATTTCATGTCAAGACCACATAGTAAGCATCAGATACCCCATGCCCTGCTGAATACTCACCTATTTTTTTTCTCTTGCATGTGCATGCGCACAAATGCACCTGCATGTACGTACATACCTACATAGGGGAAACCATTTTCCAGACATTTTTTTGCTGCATGATTCCTCTTTATTTGCCCTTAACTGATCCTGCAGTCTCTGCTGCAGTAAGGTGTCTGAGGAAATGTGGACTTGCCTCTTGGTATCCTTTAGTGCCCACTCCTTCATTTGGCTCCTGGAATGGTCCTCTTTGGGTAGACAGGGCCCAGTACTGTTACTGTTCCTCAGACATGATTACTTTTAAGTCTCTGGGATTTTTTAATTTTTTTTTTTAAGTTTTATAAGGCTAAGACCTTGTGTGGAGGCTGTTGATTGCTGTAGAAGACTTGTTCCATCGAAGGGCAGCTCTGGAAAAATGCTGGCATTGAAAGAAATGCTCTAGGTTCTCAGCCATCCTCCTGGTTAAGATTAGCAACCATGGCAAATTTATATTTTATCAATGATTGCCTGAGCCCTCATACTGGGCTTTGGAGGCTGGATACTACCACAAAAGTGCTTGACAAAAGAATTATGTACAGATTGCACAGGTCTACAACTTTGCCAATAAAAGCCCATTGKGATCAGATCAAGAGCCCTAGAAAGGAGATCGCAAAATGAAAAAATGGCAGTTTAAAGCAAATCAGGCACCTACTTTGCCTCTAGTATGACAGATAGGTGACCCAGTGGGTCCTGTCTCCAGGGGTGAGGAAGGGGTAAGAGCCCTGGGAAGACTGAGGGTAGATGGAGGGGCTGAGGAGTGTGACTAGGAGAGAGTGCTCTCCTCAAGGGGGAGCTTGAAGGGTGGCAGCCAGGCTTCTCTGTCAGGGACAGGGAGATAAAGTTCAGAGTGCCAGRCTGAAAAGCCAGGCATCCTTTATCAGGACAGGGTAGCAATTTGCCCTCTCTTCTGCAGACTTCACACAAAGATGCAGCTGCATGGGACAGATATGCAAAGGGAACTTGGAAATACTTGGCAGGTAGGAAGGAAATGCTAGCAATATCTTCTTCCTACCGTGGGAAAGTTTTGGAGGGACTAGTATACTCAGAGCCCACAGTGCTGAAGGCACACATATTAACAGTTCTGCAAGTCCAGTGCGTTTTCCCCATAACATTTTCCTCCTCCTCTTTGTCTGAGCAGTGACTCTGTTCGTAGGCTGTGTATCCTGGAGTGTTTCTGCTGGGTGGCTCTGCTGTAATTCTCCTAACTGTTTGCAGAGTATCATTGGTAAATTCTATGTAAATTTGCTCAGGGTAGCAATTGAGCAGCTTTCTGTTGACAAATGAAGGAACATCTTAATAGCAGAGAGGCTGCTTAAGTCTCTTTGGAGGGAGCTGAAGTGGCATCTTGAAGGTCATGGGAAAATCCAGTTACTGTAATGTGGCTAAGGGGAGCCCTCTCTGGAATGTCCTGCTTGACTTGGTGCTGCTGTTTCTCAGTGAGATCTCCACTCTGCCAGCTTTGCAAGATGGTCGCTAGGGTGAACCTTTCAGCCTGCCATGATGCTTTAAAATAGTGATGAGCTTCAGCTGGAGGGGAAAAAAAAAATAGAAAGAAATTGATGGAGTTTGAACTTTTTGCTTCCTGAAATTAATTCAGGGAGAAATGCTGGGAGGACTCATTGTAAACAGAAGTTTCAGTGGAAGGAGAATGGTTTCACCCATGACCTTAAGCCCTAAATCTCCTTAGAGCAGACGGCGTGAATGACTTGCTTCAAGTGTGAAACTGCACTAGGAAAGAGATATACATGTATGTACTCTTCTGCATAATCTCTGTAGATTTTGCACATCAGCTGACAATAGCATGCGTATCCTTGTCTCCTATTTTATTTTTGGGAGAAAATTTGGATTATTTTTATTTGCTTCTTGTGAATTTGGTTTGGTTTTACCTTCCTTGACTCTTTGGTGTACCTCATCGAATTTTCTTTGGAACAATCACAAAAAAATCCATGGTTGAAGTTATAAAGGTCTCTACAGTAGATTGAGGGCTGAGTAAGCTAAAGGTCAAGTAAAGAAACAGAAAATGATTTTAAATGTTTTGGAAGATGGAAGTTTATAAATTGGATATAATTTTTTTCTTTTTTCTTCTTTGTTCCAATGTGGATGGTTTTCTTGCACTTGTGCCCTCCTGGAAGGCAACTACTAGATATTCAGGCATTACCACAGATATAAATAGCTATAATAAATTGCCCAGAAAATTATTTTGTATTTTTCCTCTCCCAATGCCAAAATCATTAATGAGCAGATGAGAAAACAACTTACCTTTATGGGGACTCTTGGGTACTAGTGGAACCCTCAGGTATCTGTATGCAGCATTCCAGTTGCTGCTTCAACCACATCTAAGTGAAATGTTCTCAGATGCTTACCAGTGCACAGAAAATAGGACAGGAAATGACAAAGAATTTTTAATTCAAATTACTACTTTCTTATCAGGTCTTTTTTTGGTCACTCCCAAATTCCTCTCTCAGCATCAGGGTCCCAATGTAGTACATGTTGTATGATGCCCTTAGGAACTTCCAGTCAAGTATAAGAAAACAACAATAAGAGTACAACAAACAGGAAAAAAGGAGAGTGAGAAAAACTGTGATAAGTACAGATGTAGAGATAAACAATGTGAACAAATGGAAAGTTCCAAATTATAGATTTATTATGTGCTTGATAAAACAAGATAATGAATCTGAATCTTGTACAGACCCCAAAACAGGCATGCAAATGAAATAGGAGCATTATATAAACTGACAAGCAAAACTAACAAGAAACTACTTCTGCTGAAAAGCTGAAAAACTCCCAACATCTTCCCATCCACACAACTTCTTTTACTCCAACGTGTAAGCCAAACAACTGATAGGAGGGAGACAGAAAGCCAGTGTCTCTGCCCAGTATTTTTACTGATAAGCTGCCAAAATAAAGCCACAGCCTCAGCTTTGCAGTCAGTGATACTAATGTGGCACTGTGCTTCTAGGATATGTTTAACTCAATTAGCTTAACAAAACAAAATACAAAAGAATGAAATGTCTATAATCTAATTCAGTGTAAAGCAAATAGACAATAGATTATTTAACTAGTTAAATAATTCATGCAAAGGCATTTTTAAACTGATAATGTAACGAAGAGAAAAATAATCAGTTGAACTATCAGTTCACCTCTTTTAACTCATGTTCATTCATGTCAGAGTCCATAAAAGTGCAAACACACAACTCAACTGAGCAAATGTTTTCTTGGAGGCATATGGTTTGGCTAAGAGAAAATTAGAACCAAACTACACTTTGACTAAAAAAATATCAGAAAAATAAAAAAAGAAATTCCAAAGCTGGGATTTCTTAATTACGAGCAATTTTATTGTCAATGTTTGTTGGGTTGTTTTTTTTTCTTCTGGTTCACACAGTCCTGAAAGTAGAAGTGCTGAGATCTCAAAAAAAAAAAAAAAAAAAAAGAGGATTGTTATTGCATCTTGCATGGAACTAGGAGGTACCTTAAATTTTCTCAAGCAGTCTACTTCATTATGTTGTGATCCAATTTCACAGAACAGAGAGGGGCTCTGGTGAAGTTTGGAGAGAGTTTTGAAGTATCTTGCTGATATGCACGTTACCACGATCCTAACTTGACAAGAGACTCTTTTGCTCAGCTGTGTGTCAGAGGGTCTGAATTACTACCAACAGTTAATGAAGATTCTGCTGCAGGTCCCATGGCACACATGCACTTTTTGAAGACCTGGATGGGATCATGACTTTCCAAAATTCCACCATATGCATTACAGTAAAAAAAAAAACCACAACAAATGACCATGACTTCTGAACCAAAATTTTTAATACCTCTCATCAGTACATTCCTCGCAAGTCTAAGGGTGCATAAGTCTTCAGGAGTCAGTACTGACCCCATCTGCAGATTAAGATAGTCATGATTTGGTTTTGGCTTTCCTGTTTTATCATTATTACTGCAGATTTGCATGACCAGAGTTTCAAAGCATTTATCTCGCTTGGGGTCATCTCTTGATTTCTCAGAAAAGGAGGAAAAAGGATCTATCTTATTTCACAACTGTTGAAAGTGAATTTTTACGTGATCATTCTGATTCCAAAGGGGTGAATCCACATAACAAATGTATATGCCTTTTACCTGATTCAGTGAGTGATGCCAAAATTGTGGTTTATTAGTTGCTAGCAACCATGCTTTTGATAGTGACAGGCTGCAATTGTGATTTAGTTGTGATCTCATAGCGTGATGGTGAACCAAACATCGAAACATGGTATCCCTTGTGTGTACAGACAGGGCTAAATTTAATCCCTGTAGTGTCACAGTGGGCATGATTTGGATCCCAATCTCCATGTCCTATGGTGACCCTTCTACAAAGGTTGAATAAGCTTTAAGTGCTTCTCCTATTAAGTGTCATACAGTGCAATACCAATACCTAGATAGTACAAAACGAGGCACATAAGAAATGCCTGAAATTATGCTGATGGATAAACCAGTGACTGTACATGGGAGGGTAGGGGAGGTGTTTTTAATGTGCCTTTAAAACACATCTGAAATTTGATTCCACAGCTCTGTGACATGTCCCCAAAACTGCCTCCTTTCTCAGCATGTAAATGTAATAAGGAGCCTAAGATGTGGAAAATAAGAAGGTAGATTAAGAGAGTAGGGCATGTATTCAGTTTAAAGTTAGCGGTCAGTGTAGAATAAAGAGAACCTAAGGGAAACTTACCTGCAGGGCAGTAAAGACATCCCATAAAGAGAGTAGATTACCAGGGAGAAAGGAAAACATGAGCTCTCCTTCCTGAACAAGGAATTCAGATTCAGTACTAGTGAAAACCATTTCCTTTTCAGAATGTTGAGACTGCAGAAGGCGGCATTTGGTATAATTATAATAAATAGGAATATTTTTAGATGACCCAGTAATAGAGAGTTGTAATTGCAGATAAAGGACACAAATAAAGCAAAGCAGAAAGGAAGAGCTGGGAGAAAAAACAAACCAGATGGAAAGAACTTGGTCATTAGGAAAGTGAAGCCACGAGGCAAAAAGAGGAAGAGAGAAGACAGACACCAAGCAATAGTTCACAGTCCCAGTGTTATGCATCATATAATGATTTCTTCAAACTGTGGTGGCAGCAGCCGGGACAGTTCAAGGAGGCAGGTGCTTGCAGGTGGTAGCCCACTAAGAGTGGTAACACAGAGTAGCTCTTTGCATATACTGGAAAGGAGAGGAATTAGGTGCTGGGGTGCCATGCACTACCTGGACTGCAGGTTTCTACCATTAAATGTTTTGTGGCAGCCGAGCAGCCTGGCTTTGGCTGCAGCCGTGAAGCAGGAGGCTGGCTTGTGCAGGGTGGTGGTGCTTTCTATAGACACCTACCCTCCCACCAGAGATTGCTTCTGCTATTGTCACTCCAGTGCCCTCATGGGATGGGAAGGGACAAGGGTGGCGTGCACAAGCTCTTGTGCTGACTCAGCATTCCCAATCTACTCTATTTTGCCTTTCAAATTTCAGTTTTGGTAGTTCTGCTGAGAAATCTTGAGCTAGTTTTAGCAGGTGGAGGGAAGGATTGTAAGTAAATTTTGCTGCAGCCATGTTGCACAAGAAGTTTGCTTTTGGAGAAAAAAAACATGCAATTTATTTTTCAGCTTTTTAAAACTTCTATCCTTCTTTTGCAGCTGCCCTTTTCCCACTTCTTCACTCCTGTTCTAACTTCTTGCTGTTCCTTCTCATCTCCTTTTTCCGCTTCTATATTTCTCCCATGTTTTCACCTTCCATTTTTTTCCTCTTCAATATATTGCTCTTTTCTTCTCCCACTTCCTCCCCCCAGTTCCCTTCCTTCTCTGCTATATGTAGTAAGTGATATTTTTAACATTTCTCAGCACTGACTGCCTGGACTGTGAAGATTGAGGATTTGCTGGCAATAGGTAATCATGTGCTAAATTGCAAGTCAGCCTGCAGGTAGCTATTGTGTTGATGAAATTTGGGTCTGGCACAGGTTGATTAGTAAGAAACAGTCCTTTTCTCTAACAGAATAAAGATATTTATTCTAACAGAACATGCCTTAAACAGCATCAGTCAAAAGTGTGAAACTCGGGCTGTTCTGCACTATCTCCCAGGATCCTCGCTCTCCCTGGCTGTGCATGGTGGTGTCTCTCTTTATCAGGACCTACCTAGCTGTTTATTAAAACACTGTGGTAGAAAGGTAGGCTTTAGCTGCACTAAGAGGTTGTAGGGAAAGTGACTCAGATATAGATAGCAAATGGACCTGGAGATAGGTGAAAATACAGCAAATATGTCAGGGAATGGACAAAAGGTTACGGCTGATTTTTCCAACTTCTTTTCCTGGCTCTGCTGTTGATATGTTGCGCTTCAGTTCTCCCACCTGTGAAATTTCTGATTTTTTTTCTTGTAAGGCTTTTCAAACATTTGTGAGGCTCTTGAGTGAGAAGCTGAAATGTGAAAAGGAGTTTAGCTTGTACCTTCACCAAGTTGCCAAGCAGATGGCCTCCACTTCTTTCCACTCACAGTGAGGTGAAGGGAAGTGTCTCCCTGAGGTTTGGGAGCATCCTTAATTTGGAGTTTGATGCCTTCCAAAGCACACACTGAGGGTGGGCTCTCCCACAAATAGCATAGCTACTGCCCATTTCAGGTTTAGTCTCATCTGGACCTTTTCTGCTCAGGTATTGCTGTGCTGATCAGTAGACAGACCTGCTGTATCTACTAAAGTTGAAACTTTAGAAATTGGAAAGGGAGGTGTCACAGTTCTTAAAYAATTACGTTTACCTTTGCTACCTCATGCATCAGTAGATGCAGGCTGAACAGCAAGAACCTTGTACGATACTTGAAACATACAGTTTTAATCCCAACTCAACTGATTTGCTGATTTGATTTATAATAGCAAGATTTTCCTTTAAACTTGCAAGAAGTATCTCCCTGCAGGCCTGTTCATTGAACAGCTCTATATCAAAGCGAGCCTCTTAATTTTTTTTTTTTTTTTTTTTTTTTTGGTCTGTTCATTATCCTAAACAAAGACTTCTGTTCCCATCAAGCCTTTTTTGGCTTTATTCTGTTAGAGGCTCTATATCTATTAGGTTGAGCAGAGCCATAGGAGATAGAAGTGATGAAGGAGAGCATGCATGGTGTATAGAGTTTATATGGGAAAGGATGGCCCACTGGAAAGTATCTTGGATATTTTATTTCATTCTCCTCTTGACTGTGCTGTGAAAATGAGTTTGTCATTAAGTGCATATGGCACCAGACATCATAGACTGGGAGGATTGATGCTGGCAGTCGCAATGCCCTCCCTGACACCTAACCAGGCTGACTCCAAGCTCCCCCCGATGGTGCCATGGTCCTGATTGTGCCTCATGTACAAAGTAGCTGTGGCAGCCCATCGCATGTTCCTGGCAGGCCTGGCAGCCTCCAGCTGACCTCCCTGTCAATCTGCTGCTTAGCACCCCACATTGCCTTCCTTGAAACCAAATCCATCAATCAAAAATTATCTTTGTTTGAAAAAGAGGATCTTCATAACGTTGTGGAAAGGCATGAGAATACACAACTTTGCTTTTGTTTTGCTTCTACAAGAAACCTACACATGTTGTATAATCATTTTAACATTGCTCAGAGCTATTCAAATTGTTTTAGATGCTTAAGAAAAATCTTTTGTTTCTCTAATCATTTTAAGAAAAGTAAAGAAAGAAAATGAACTAACCTATTTTCCATCAGTCTTGCTGTTCAGTATTGGCTTTGCTTTTGATAGTAGTTTATCCTTTACTTCGGTATCAGGTTATGAAGTTTCTATTCAAACCAGCTGGGAGTACGTACAGAGAACAGTCTAACTGGCATGGGCTGGAGGGTGGCCTCTTTTGGGAATATCCAAGCCATCTTCCACCAGTCTGATTTCTTACCCCTATAGGTAGGAAATTGAGGACAGAATATGGCATGGTGTGTGAGCCCAGCAATATATAATGCTACTTTGCTGCAGTTACTGTGAAAAATCACATTACATTTCACTAAAATAGTTGACCACTTCATTACTAAATTTGGAAAATGTGATTCTCATGGGGATTCTTCCATTAGATTTTTGTGCCTAATTGTTTTGAGCTGGATATTTGAGTCCTGGCAAAACTCTGAATTAATGAAAAAGAAGGTTGCTGCGCTCTTGTGCGGGATTGAAGTATCTGTGGATGCTGCAGGTCACATCCCAAGTGCAGTGGGAGGGTGGTGGGGGATGATCACAAGGATAACAGAGCTTTGCAAGCACTGTGGCAGAGCTGTTACGAAGGAAGCTTGTTCTTCATTCTCATTGTTTGTGTCCAATGCAATTACCAGTTACTTCTACTAGATATTGGAATGACTCCTAACCTATGGAAAAATCTGAATCCCCTACGTCCCTCCCTTCAGCAATGTTGCAAGTCCTTCAGGTCCCTCCCCCTAATCCCATCACACATACAGAGGCACAGATGTCCATACTAAAGGCTCTAAATTTTCTTTTGTCTTTCCTTTAAGCTGTTTCAAGATTTATTAATTTCTCAGAGGGAGGGATATGTGCCCCTTATTAGCATCCAGGATTGTAAAGACTAACTTTTCTGTAACATAGACTAAATGAGATCTGAAGGGGCTGGCACACAGCCTCATCTCTTGCTCTCTGTCTGTGTCTTCCACCCTCATTTGCTTTATTTATAAAATAAAAATGTCAACTGACTCAGAGACAAACTGTGATCAGCATTTCTTGTGTCATTATAAAAGCTGCCTTGATTATTCATCAGGGCACACTGAGTTCAGGAAGAGAAGCGATGACATGTCACTCGTGTGTAAGCACCTAGCACGTTCCCTTTGAAGTTAGCATTGAATCAAAGTCCCCATCAGCCCTGGTGCTTAGAGTCAGCCCTTAACTGTAAAAAATATTTTGAAAAAGTAGCGTATATTGATGACAAGATGGAGGTGGGGAGCACTGTATTGGCAAACAAGAGGGAGGATTAGAAGAGCAAGGTGGGGTAGGGTAGCTGGGCTCACAGGGACGTAGGAAGTTTGTTGCCTTTCGTTGTCTTGATTTTTGGCTGATTTCTTCTGACATTAGTTACAGCATTGAGTTTTTCATGTTTATTACTGCCAGTTCAAAATAAAAATGAAAAGACGACTCGGAAGGAACAGATTCTGTTACTATAGATGGCTAGAGTGGTACTTATTATACCTATCTCATTTCTGACTTCTGTCAGCTCAAACAGGTTCTTGTCTATTCCTCGCCTTAAAAAAATCAAGTCCCCTATGGCAAAGTCACGGCACAGCCACACCCTGTCAAACTTAGTGTTGCAAAAGCTCTCCATCAATCAGTCACCCAAATGTCTCTGTGCAAACATTGTGACACAACAGCATTCTGCTGCCATGGGTGAGTTGTAATCCACTCACTAAATTATATAGTATAGCACCTCTCCTTCTGGCACAGAAATAGCATAACCAACCTTTAGCTATTGAGGTTGATACCAACACATTTTTGGCCATCTCCCTTCGTGATTATCATTATGCTTCACACTGTAATTAAAGAGAACTTTGCAACGATTAGTTCTCAGGTAGTGAAAAAATGTGGGTGGATTTTTAGCATCATAGCTTTGGGAGGAAGATGAAGTTACTCACATATGTATACAGCACGCAAAATGGGAGAAGGAAGTGGTGGTGATTGCCAGTAGTGAAGGTGCTGAACCTGCTTAAAAATTACTGAGTTTTCTTGGTTGTGGCTGTTCTTTCCATTTGAAAAACAACAATGAATTCTTCAGTATAGTATCACTGCTTGAGAGTTAAAAAATCTCACTCTTGGATATTAAATTTGCTGCTTAATACAGAAAGGCATTTGTAAATACTTCTTAAATTAAAGCACTGAGTGTGACTACCGCTATATGTGGGGTCAGATTACTCCTTTCTTGCAGGTATTTGTAAAAACATTTCTCTATTTTATAGGTTTTATAGACTTTAACGTGAGCATGTAATCATGCAGTCATCTATCTTAGAAAGCTATTTATGAACAGTGATTTAGCGTTTGCTACTTATCACTCCCTCATTTAAAAAGTTTTTTTGCTCTAGTCAGGAACTGGAAACAATACTGTGCTACCACTTGCACACTGTGAATAGGCAATAATTGAAGTGAGCAGCTCGCAAGTGTTCTGGAGGCGGAAATGTGCTCAAACGAACTATCTGACGGATGTTTCTGAATAACAAATCCATTCACAGAAATCTGGTTCAGTCCGTGAAGAATAAAAAGGGGCCAAAATTGCATGGAAGTTTATTCTCAGTGAATTATTTATCTAGACATAACCATTATTATTTAATATTTTATGCATAGTACTGATGTAAAAGGCTTAGCAAAAGTGAGAAACACAGAGAGTGTACAACCTATGTTGGTCTTAAGAAAGAGCGGGTGATAAGGCAGAGCTGTGCTGTTGAGTGTTTTCCACATGTGCATCAGAACCTTGTAGTTTGTACTAGTAAGGAACCCTCTGGCTGCATCTAGGTGTGTATTCCAAGAAAAGAATTGAGCTATAAAATGGCAATGCAGGTTTTTAACTATTTACCCCTCCATCAGAAAGACTGGGAAGGCTGGGGTTTGAAATTTTGTTATGATAAATACACAGCTGTGTAGAGGCCTTCAGCAGTGTTTGCCTTCTGCTTGCACATTGACAACGGAAATAGATCCAAAACCCCTTGAATCTGATTTGGTAGCAAGGATTCAGAAGCTTGGAGGCTCATCCTTACCACAGATGAACGAGTATCACTCAAAAAACTTGTCACCAAAATCTGCTCCACTGCATTTACAGTGCTTTCTAGTTTCATCTGTGCCATATATACGTAAAGGGCTTACGTATATACGGCACAGAGTGCTTTTATATACGTATATACGTATACATAGTGCTTTGGTGCTTCACCAAAAGGAGCAGAAGTCACAGAGGTAGTTGCAAAAATAATGTAGTTTGTAAGGGTTTTACTAAAGAACTTTGTAAATCTCTTTAAAGAATCTGTTTTATTGAATTTGGAAAATTAATCTGCTATTTGTCCCAAATATGACACCAGTTCTACATGGATAAATTCCATTCTTTGTTGCAACTTTTGAAAGGTAAGCTCAAGTGAAAATTAAAGCCCTATGTTTTCATATGACTTCACAAAATTGTTTTTAGTTCAGATCCTACTTTGGATGACTTTGTAACTGCAGCAGTGGTAACGTTGTGAGCTGAGAGCTGAAAGGGGCTGAGGTGGGATGGTTTTCCAAAAGAAAAGCCTATTTTCCAGAAGCTGACGTTACATTAACGTTACCTCTCTTAGTTGCGAAGACGACTTTGGCTTGTGAACTTAGTGTAAAGCCTCACCAGTTGTCTCAGAGTGCATTTTTAATTTAGAAAATTAATGATTGTAATTGTTTTCATCACTAACTGAAGAAAAAGGTATAACAGTGATCAGATCGTGTCACTGGATGAATGGTATTCATGAAGAACTCTAGTAAGATTAGCCATATATTCTGCGAGATAACTGGTTGTGGATAAAACCTTGAGGGGTGCCTGTTTCCAAATTCTCTCATGTTTTGGTACTGTGATTTATGTCCAGTCTCTGTGATCTGAGAATGGGTATTTTCTGTCAACACCTAGGATTTTTACTCATGCTGTAGCCAAATTCATCTTTTCATTACCATCTATGAATTCTAGTGAATTTAATGGGAGTGATAGAAGAATAATGGGGGGGGGGAGGGGAGGAAAAAAAGATTTCCACCCCTGGGGGCGGGGGGTAGGGGGTGCGGGAAGAGGAAAAAAAAAAAAAAAAAGAGAAGAAATTACTTCATGGAGCAGAGCTTGGCATTAATGCTTAAACAGATGGCTGTGATGATAGGACTGCAAGCACCAGCAAGTCAAGGTAGAGCGGACAGAGAATATTTGTTTTGTACATGTGCATGATAAGTGGGAGCAGTCACATCGCTTGTTCTTTTTATAATGTGAGTCATGACAAAATTACTTTAGCTTTCAGGAATTTGAAAGAGAATGAGGGGAAGAAAACACTTGGCATCTGCAATTTAATGCTTTTAACCGTAGAAAGAGAGCTAAGCTAATACTCAAGTGTTTCAGGTGTTGCAGGCAGGCACTAATATACCCAGAGGGTAGTTAAAGACTCCTTGGAGAAACCTCACAGCCACCTCATTCTCGCCTCATCACGACAGCCTCGCTTCCCACAGCTTAAAAAAAAAAAGAAAAAGACACCCTGAGTTGCCACTAAGGTGGGAGATTGTGGATCATTTTGCAGTTCTGCTATTCTCAATAGCTCTCCTACTGTGACTTCTCTTCAGCGGGGCCCTCAGATGTTTAAGTCATTATCTAATGATTTTCTCTATGTAGTGACACCTCAGGTACAATTTCTTTCAGGTCAAAAGAAATCCAGGGTGAGTTCCCAACTGTCGCTCTCCTACCAAAAAGAAAGACCCTTCAGTACAGCATAATGGCACTGGACATAAATCTGGTCCTGTTCTTCCAAAACCCAAAGACTGTCACCACCTGAGTTAAAGGAGACCCTCTGCTCCGTCTTTATAGTCTAAGCGTATGAGCAGTGCTGCCTGCTAGAGCAACTCTGAGTCCATCCTGTGGGAGCAGCAATATAGGCAGGTACATCCAGTCTCCCATAAGCAAGTCAATTACAAATTCACCGTTTAAAAAAAAAAAAACAACGAAAAACCACCACACCAAAAAGGGAGAAATGTAGTGGCTGTTTTGCTCAGAGTATTAGGTTACAGAAGAGACGGAAAAGCCATACCATATTCCATTTAGTTGGTTTGCCTAAGCACAAAGCAGAATTATTCCCCAGCAGGATAACCTGCAGGGTTTTTTCTGTTGTGTATAAAGATAGCATTTATTACATATTTATTACTGCAGAGCCATGGGATTTTCATGTTGCCATTGCAGCTAATGAAATGGTACAGCTGTGCCCTAAGCTCTGACCTAGGCAGCTTCTTGTGCTCTTGTCTGTTTTCTTGCCAGCAAATCATCACTGGCTAACTTTGCTGTCCTGAAGGGTTTGCTCCTGGATTCAAAAACACTGAAGGGAAGAGTTATATGGATGAGAGGAAACAAAGGATGAAGGAGGAGAAAATTGTTTATATGCTGGAAAAGGTAATACAAAAGGTGACTGCGGGGAAATCTTACTGGCAACTAATTATTCAGTTCACTGGCAACCAATTAGTCAGTGTTGTGAATACCTCAAATTCCTTTAAATCATGGGGCGCTCGTTAGCTTGCAGGATTGAGTCTGTGGTACTGAGATTCATAAACCTTAATTATCAGCAATTCCTAGACACATTTGGCTGTGAGTCATGGCAAGCAGGGCAGTTCTGGGTTTATCTTAACAAGTTCTGTCTCTGTGCCTGTGTACTGAAAGAGACTCTCCCTGCCATGCATAATGACGATGTTTCAGTGGCACAGCTGATCCAGCTTTAGGACGTCTCAGATAAAAACAGAAAAGCTGGGCCACATGGCACCAATAAATTTATTCTGCTTTCTCAGATTTGTTCAAAGGATTTTGGTGTGTGCTGGTAGACTTTGTGCTGGATCTTGGACTGTCTGTTTCCGCACCTCTGATTCAACCCCAGCTGGTATGACAGTGGCCTTAAATGCTCTATCATATTCTCTGGCTAATTTAACAGAGGTGCAAGCTGTGGGCCTATGCCTGATCTGTATAAAATTAGTACTGGTAGGCAGTGTAGATGTCTGGTATTAATGATTGTGCAATCGTGCCCTCCTGTCAGAGAACATTCAGGGACAGCCAGCAGGATGTGGTATGAGAGAAGTGACAGGAGTCTCCTTTCCAGGATAAGGGATTAAGGATTATTAGAGATACTCAACTCTGTTATGATTTTGTCTGTCTTGCTTTGCCCTGTGTCTCTGCAATCCGTGTTAGAAACTTTATTCTCTGGTCCAAGCCACCATCATGAGAGTGTGCTTCCAGGCACGTGAGTAGGCTACATCCAGCTCCTGCAGCCAGGAGTTCAGCTCCTGCAGATTTTCAGAGCCTGCTCTGTGGTCTCAGAATGCTCTTATGCAGCATCCTTGCTTTCATGTATCGGAGAGAAAGTGGGATGTGCAAAGGATACCTCTGAGGAAAACAGAAATGGGGAACTTCCTTTTTTTGCTGTAGGGGAGCATCAGGTATGTTTAGTATGTCGGTGGTTTGGCTTAGCTCAAGGCTTCCATGCAACTCCATGCAAGCTGCAGATACCTTTTTACACCACAGAAATCATCTATTAACTTAGTAAATCAGGTTGGTATTAATCTTTAAGAGGCTTTTCGGAAAAGGGTAAGTATGGACCTGGATTCAACAGACAGAAGTTCAGTTTTTCTTTTTTATCTAAAAATGTCTTTTGGTGTCAGAGTCTCAAGTGGTGCTGGGAGATGTGCTGATTCGTCACAAGCCTTTAGTCTGTACTAGTGGTTCCTGTTGGACTCAGTTCAGAAATGCAGGTAGGTTGTCTTATTATGGAGTAAAACTTAAGGAAGGAAGGAGGTCTCATTGTTATCTCCCCCCTCGTATATTCATGAGACACAGTGATATGATGACCTCTGATGGTGCATAGGGGTGCATTTGCTCCTTCCTTTATCAGGGAATTTTTCTGGAAGTTTGAGAGTCAAATCTCCTGAATTATTTTCCTTTTCGTTAACATGAGTTGTTTCATGCTCTACATTATAGCTGTAAAGAAGGGTTTAAAAGCACATGCGAGGCATTGGAATGCAGCTATTTCTAAGTTGAAATGTGACAAATTTTTAGATTCACAGGTTCTTTTTCTCTGTCCAGTGAAGTTCCCATTTTGTTCTCTCTCTCTGGTCTTTTAAGCTTTGTGAGTTCACTCCGACTATTAACCTTTTTCTTAGCAGCGTTTTCCTGTCTCTATGCTGCCTCACATCTAACTGATCTTCTGCTCACCCTTTTTAGGACTCATCTTTTTCTCTTGACTTATACTGTTGCCTGTTGCTACAGTATCTGAGCCAGTTCTCTTTTCAAGAGTAGAGGGAACAGCTTTGTAAGCGTGAGAAACTCAGAAGACTAAGAATGACTTTTCCGGAGCTCACTTCCCTCCACTCTTAAACTGCCAGAGGTTTCATACATGGTTACACAGGGCAGGGAGAGATGGTGGGAGAACAAACTCTGAAGGATGAGGGAAGCAGGGGCAGAGGAAAAGAGACTGCCTCCTTCCTCCTCTAGGAAGCTTTCCCCCAGGATTGGGATGACATACCTCTGCATAACAGAACAGACCAAGAGGGGAGAAATCTCCAGGGGACTGTTGGGTTTCCTGTCTCTTTTCATCCTGCAATGCACAAAGCTTTGCTTGAGGCAGGATCTTTGTGGTGTTTTCTTGCTTTCTGAAGGTGTAAAATAGTTTGAGTTCTGAGTTTCATTCCAACTGTAATAGAAGAGCTTTCTGAAGTCAAGTTTTTCCTCCAGTGCTCAAGAGTTTGTCCTCCCTTCCACACTGTGCCCTCAGTTGGTGTGCACGAAGCCTCTGGCACCCTGGAGCGGAGGAAGTGTATCCTGGAAAGGTACTTCTTAGTCTTGTGTACGTATAAAGCTGTTCCCTGAAATCCTGAACAGATACTTGGCTATGGTCCCAGCTGGAGATGAGAGCATAGTAAATTCAGTCTGTGAAAAGCCCACTTACACAGGGGGGACAGCATAGGTCGCTTACAGTCTTTTCTTCCTTTTGCTGCTGCGATGCAAAGGGAATAGCAACAAGTCATCGGAGGACCAACATCCTGGGATGAACTTGGATCTAGAATTGACCTCTTCTCCTTTGCTTACTTTCCCTTCTCTCCTCCTCCCATTCTCTTCTATTATTTAATTTTCTAAACAAACGTCCCCCAGTGTGCACTGTGTAAATATTGTCACTGAATTACTGTCTGTTTGCTTAGCTCATTAGAGAAAGCCATGATAAGCTTTTTAATTACAAAATTACCTTCGCCAAATCAATTTCTTTCATTTAATGAACTGAAGAAAACTGCAAATGGGAGGGGTAACATTCCCTTTTCCCCCGAAGCATAAATTCTCTACCTCCAATCCCCAAGTTCCTACATAAAATCAAGGTAGCCAAGAAATAGATTTTCTAAGTTTTTAAAAAATTGTGAGTTGAAGAGTATCTTGAGCCTCCCTTTGTTTTTTGTCTTGTGTAGTTAATCCTTTTGGGGGGTTGGTTTGTTTTCCTCTCTTTTGCATTTTACTCTATGTATTTATTTTATCTTCATCTTAAAGCAGCAGTCACAAAACTGAATGTGCTTGAAAGCAAAACCATTCATGTAGCTTTCATACCATGCTTCTTGGTGAAATGTTGCTTCTCCGTGCAAGGACAGCACTGGTAGAAGGAAGCTTCTTCAGCAGTTCCAGAGGGAACTGGTTGGATGGAAAGAGACTGTTAGTGACTTTACAGGTAGTTCATGTCAAAAGAATTGCAGTGCAGAAGGGAAGGACAAAAGACAAATCGATTTAATTGCTCAGTGGCCTGATGGATATATTTGCATACCTTAGTTTTGCTGTAAGACCTTGAATTGAAGAGTTAAATGTTGAAGATGGGATAGCCTGAATGATCCTATGACTATGGCAGATGTAGGTGTATTGAACATTGTCTTTCTCAGTTGTGGACTCTATCCCAGTGCATATGGTTATCATTTTTGTCAGTGGGCTGGCAGAATGAGTGGAGTGTCTGCATTTTCGTGACTAATTCACAGTCTAACAACTGAGATGAAGCYGTCAAAGAAGATGGGTTTATGCTAAGATGCTGGTTAGGACTGTGACCTGGAGCAAATAAGGCATGGACAAACTTCCCATTTTGTTGATTTACTTTTGAGGGTAGTCCTCTCCAGTGAAGTGGTGGGAGACGGGTGTGTATAGTAGTGTCTTAAACTGCTTGAGTTAAATTTGCCAAAGCTTATCTGTCAGAACTGTCTATTTACTTGATTTTTCAGAACTGGGACGGGCAGTAAGAGAAAAGGTTCTCTGCATATTTGTGAAAGATTTCCTACTATTCTTGTTTTGGTATATTGTCAGAGTGGGTGGTGTTATCCCCAGGTTCTGCTTTGAGCCTAAAAACAATTAGATATTCCTGCTAATGTGATCAGAAGTGAAGTAATTCACAAAGCTAACACTTAACTTGTCACCTGTACACTTCAGTGTCAATGTTCTGCAGAACTGTGTGTGGGCAACCCACACCTCTCATAGCCTGCTCATTCTTACCTATCTCTCTGTGGGCTCTGTCAGCTCTGCCACTGGGACAGATTTTCTTAACAGTTCTGGTGACTTTAACCTTATTATCTCATCCCTTCTCAGTTTACCACCTGTAGAGAGTTAGGAAATACTTAGTGCCATGGCACTGAAAAGAACCAAACTCTGAACAATATTTTTGAATCCTTGAAAAAATAATTTTGAGCTCAGATGCAAACTACAGCCAATCCGTTTTCGTTCAAATTTCTTGCCACTTTGGTTATTGTTTAGATGAGAGAGCATGAGGGCAACCACGGGACTTAAAGGGAGGAGGAAGGGGTAAAGCCAAGTGTTCAAAGCTTCTGGAAGAGTTTCCCTGACATATAGAGGAATTCCTTTCACCATGCCACTGAAAACATGCGTGGACGTAGGGAACTGGCTGCATTTGTTACTGTGCACCAGCTCTGTTCCCTATGGCTGGGAAAGCTTCGGCAGGAATATCAGAAAAGATGAGCCTGGTTCTCTCCTGATCAGCATTGGATTGGACTTGTTCTTAAACATAATGAACTAAGTTCTGGAACATTTGTCTGGTGCTTTCATAATATAAAGTTGGTATGTGTTTAGTGTATTTATTTATCATTAAATTCAGTTGTCATAATGCTAATTTCTGGCTGGCAAAAATGACGCAAGATGGAAATGCTGCTGTAGAAGAGGTGGACATGGCTATGACTGTTCTCAACTTCTTACTCCTAATTGCAAGGATAGCTCTTTGAAACTATAAATAGGATAAGAGCAATCAAAGCAGCTTCTTGTAGACTGAAGGGCAGCAGTTAGCCATTTCTGCCTTCCACCCTCAGACTGTACTAAGCATAGCTCTTCTGCTGCTCACAATAGAACCAGAGTGTGTTTGCCAAGAAAATCCATGTGCTGCAGATGAACAGGTGTCCCTTATGTCAGATTACAAAACATCCTAAAGCTGCAAGGCCCATGGTCTCCTGGGGAGCAATAAAGAAAGAAAATCTAATCTTCTGTATTTGAGCAGTAATAAGAATCCTCAGTGAAGCAGAACCCTTTTCTGTGCCTTTCTCCTGCTACCTGCTGTTTCGCATAATGATTATACCTACTGAGATGATGCACCCAGGACTTCTTACTACAGCAGTCTGGCTACAATGTGGTTAAGGCAGGGTGGATCCTTGCTTTCAACCCTTGCTTTGCTGTGCTCCCCAGTAGTCTAGTGATCAGAAAGGTGAACAAGGAATTTGAGCGTATTTGTCCTCTGGAACTCAGTTGAAGGCACCTTGATTTAAAGCGCTGTGGAGTCTTTAATAGCAAGTAATAGTTGTGAGAAGCATGTGAAGGTCAATGAACACCCAATTACTATGTATTATTACTTTGTATATGCAGGATCCAAACCTACGTTTGGTGTTTCACAAATACCCAGAGGCAGACAAGTTAATAGGACGCAACTGGAGCCATGCTTCTAGATCAACATAAAAAGTTCTTCCTCCACTTAGTATAGGCCTTGCTTAAAAGATAGTTCCAGAGTGACTGAGCCTTTCTGATTTTATGTACCTTTTCGTGGAGAACCATGCCTTCCAGAAAGAAGATCCCTGGCTTGGTGAGATTTTCTAGGAACCATTTCAATTAAGAGCTGGTTAAAAGGCATAATACCAAAAGGGTGAATAGCTAGTCAGAGCCTGCTGAACCATAGCAGCAACCCCTCTCGTTCCTTTCTAGTCAAGGTAGGGATGAGTTACTAGGAACTAAAGAAGCCACTTCCTGTTGCTTAAAAAGAGAAAATTTACAAGTAACATGGCCGTTTCATTGTGAAAAATCCCCCAAGGATTTGGAGTTGTCTGCCTTCGCAAGGGACCAGATCGATCCATGGCGTAAGAGGTTGCGTTGCCACTGAGTTCACGTGAGTTGCTCCCCCGAAAGGAGCCGGGAGAGGGCCTGCACTCGCTCRCCCCGCTCACACTCCCACTTGCCTGCCTGTGCCTGCTGATATAAGGCTGCAGCTTTTCCTCCCCTTACCCTGCCCGCTGATCTGTGCCTGAGGGGGGGTCTGGCCTCCGACACCACAGCTCTCTGACTGCTGCACTCTGTGCTCTTTAACGTGACAATTAAAAAGGATTTACAAATGGTCATTTCGGTTCCAAATGGAGAGCAGCAAGAGGCTGTGATGCTCGCTGGGGTATCAGAGCCATCCAGCCATCTCTCGGCAGCTGCTGGCTGTGCGTTCACGGCTGGTTTGTCCCCAGGGTTTTACGTAAGATGCCTTTTCTTGAAGGGCTGCTTTGTGAGAGCTCTCTATAGGGCTGGAGGAGTCAGTGGAGCGGAGTCAGCCTCCTGGAGATAGTGGCCTGTTCCCAGTAAGGAGACATTTGGTAGGTTTTTGGGGCTGTTACATGGATATACCTGTAAGATGGGAGAAGACTATGCAGGAGGGCAAGTGCTGGCATGGGGACTGATTATTAACTGTCAGTCAGGGAAGACTGAATAGCATTTACTGTTTGTTATTGTYGGTCTTTTCCTCTCAGAGAAAGTTGGGCCTGAGATTGATCCATGAGTATTTTGGAAGGTATTCATGCAACCTAATTTTGAGTAACTAAACTGTAAGGGCGGAATCACTGTACAGTTTGTGAAGAGAAATTAGATCCATCACAGAGTTTTGGAGCACCGATGTCAGGCACCCATCCTGAATCACCTTCTGAAGAGGCTGCTAAGTCCTGCAAACACAGTATGAATTCCTGCTCCTCCCCTCTTTGTTATGCTGGGTAGCTTTGTCTGCCTAGTGGATCTTATTTGGGCTTGGGGGAGGTATGACTGATCTTTGGTTCCCAGACCTGATGATCTGACACTTTTATCAAATACTTTCGGTTTGTTAGGGTCAATTATATTTTCATTCTGTGACAGAATCTCCTAAAGAAGTCCTGTGCATGTTTACCCTGAACCCAACCCCTAGCTCTGCAGCCACTGAGCTGTATTATGATACAGGTATGCTCTGCAGGATCTGGTTTGCTCTGACAGGAGGGATTTTTTCAATCATTAATATTTTTCAGTGAAGAAGGAGCTGCTGCTATGATATTTTGTCCACCAACAGTGGTCAAGTCAATCCATGGAAGTGAAGGTGACTACAAAGTGCTAATGATACTTCCCTTCCTATTTCTTTCTCCTCTTGCACACTTTAGCTCAATGTCATTTCTTGATTTAGCTCAATAGGAAAGAGCCCATCCTGAATTTTGCATCCTCTTTACAGTAAACTCTCCTTGCTTACAATTCACTGTCAGACACTGACCAGCATCGTCTTCCTCTACATGCTGCTCTGCCCATTGTCATGACTGTTCGTTTACTGCTGGGGTGGGATTGACACAATATTGTGGGATTGTGGGCAACCCGGTGTCCCAAGGGGATAGCACTGTGTAGTGAGTGAGAGGGAGCCACCTAATCAGGGTTGCTGATGTCAGTGTAATGCTAAAGGATCTTCCAATCAGTTTGATACTAGCATGGGACACAGCCATGATGTTTCTCAGAGGCGGATACATGATAACCCAAAGTTAATTGCTGCTACCACGCAGTTCAGCAGAATCTGTTCGGTGTTTTCTCAGCTGATTGTGCTATCTTCTGCTGCCAATGACAGATTAGCTCTGTTACAGAAAGATTTTGCTGCTTTTGAGTACAGAGGTGGATGTCGTAATTGATCTTAGTTCTACCCAGATGGATCATCAGTGGTCATTACTTCAAGGCTTGTTCACATAGAGCATTTGTGAGCTACAGGAAGTTTATTTCAGCTACATACTGCTCCCTGCTGCTCTGCGGGAAAATGGAAGGAGTGGAAAATCATATTCAAAAGAGAAATAAGGAAAATAAGATATATATGTGAACAAGATCTGCATGCCACCCTGTCAGGAAGCAGGTATTCTCGTGTTGTAGTGGCCACACTCTGGCCTTCTCGGAAAATCCTTATTTTGCACAGTGAAAGCAAGAAAGAAAATGGACTGGAAAGAGATTTAGACTATATTAAAACAGTAAGCATAGATGAGTTACAAATTTTTCAGTTCTGTAGGTATGGGGTCAAATCCTGTCCATAATGGAGTAAAAGAATCTAGTGATCTCAGACTCCTCTGCTATAGATTCCAGCCCCAGAGGGGATTTTTGCAAGTCTGGAAAGACTAGAAGAACATGAGGTTCAGCACAGCTCCATTGATGGAGTTGGTTGAGTTACCTTGTGGAATAATTGCTATGATTAGAAGAAGGAAGGGGATGAGTTCTGAAGAGGGTGGCAATATTATTGTAGCGCCTAGGCCTCAACCCTCTGGGGAGCTGAAGGTCAGGACAGAAGTGTTTGAGAAAATAAATTGTATTGCCTGTCCAAAGTTTGTGTAGTTCTGCTTGATGCTTTCAGTCATTCTCTGATATAAGCTCTGGAAATATTTTCCATATTTAAGGTAAAATGATGGATAAACTGCAATGTTATTTTAAATGAGAGAAAATATTCATCTTTAATTTCCCTTTTTTTTCCCCTATCACCACCACTGACTTGGGATGGAGTATTTTGTTTTCGTGCCATATAATATCATGTGTAATCTGACATAGTCTGATGTGTCACATACCTTGACGTGACAGAGACTGACATCGTGGGTCAGGACCATGATTAGCACAATTGTTAAGCTAATTTAAAAAGTAAATAAAAAAGTGAGGCAAGTACTGGTTGTTTGACCTGATCTTTAGGCTTCCGTTAAAATGCCATTTTCCTGACAACTTTTTAACTCTGGACTTCTCCAAAGTACTCATTATTCAGATGTCTTTGAGTCCCAGCTTTCAGAACACTTGACAAAGATGGAAGATGCTGCTACTGCTTTAAGGAGCAGGAAAACAGGAGTCGAAAGAAGTGATGTAATGTGCCCCAAACTGACCCACTTGTAGAATTAGGCATATAACTTGTGTCCTCTGACTTGCAGCTCTGTTTTCAATCCCATCGTAGTACTTTTCAACAAAAGGGATGGGGAACCTCAGATCTGCAGCAAAAAGAAATGGAAATCAAGCAGTGGCTTTTAGGGTGGTGACTGAATAAAGGTGATGTTTATGGCAACTCCTTTGCTAGCTAGAGGTCATATCAGGTGAAGTTGGGGTTTCAGTGTACTCCTTCAAAAACACTGAGTTTTCCATATGGCAGCTTTCCTCCTTGGTTATGATCTGCAGGTAGGAGAGCTTCTACAGTAGCTCTGTGTATGTAGACACTAGGCATGGCTCCATTTCAGTTCTGTTTTAGTGTAGACACTTAAATCCTTCTGAGCAAGAGTTAAACTGTATTTCAGTGCATGTTGCTCAAATCAGAGGAGGTAATTAATTCAGAGAACGACTCATTTTTCTGCTCCTCCCATTCCAGCAACATAAAAACAAGATCAGTCTGTAGAGCTGAGGCGTTTGCAGCATTCACAAGTGAAAAGTTGTCAGACATTSAAACACAGGTAAATGCTTCTGAAATTACCCTTAATTACAGTGTTGTGTGTGTCTGTATCATATACGTTCCCTCCCTACCACGCAGCCTTCTTCCTACCTCCTCCACCTCAGCTGTGCTTGCTAACTTCTGAGAGCCAAGGTATGTGCATTGCAGTCAACAGAACCTTTTCCAGCTGCTTAGGCTAAGGCAGGATTTGCAGAGACTTTGTGATGAGGCTGTTCATTGTGGGTTATGTTAGTCATACAGGGAATGAGAGAGCCAGATTGTGCCTCAGGGCACGTCTGGGTCCAGCAGCCATCATACAGAGTCTTCTTGTGTAGCTGTAATGGGTGAATCTTGTTTTTCTACCAAGATGATGGCACAGGCTTGCCATCTCATCATTCCATAACACCCTCTTCTATACCAGTACATGTGTCACAGTCAGAGCGAGAAGAGACAAAGCACTTCTCTCTCGCAAAGGACTCTGAAGAAAGAAAGATGTAGTTCTGCTAGCTAGTCTGATGATCTGAGAAATAGGCCAAGTTGTGATAAGAGTTTAGTGGCCTGACATCAGAGTTTCATTTAGGCAGCTGACATCATCATCTAGTTGTATCTCATCTCAGATATTTGAAAAGTTCCTACTCCCTGTGCTGTAACTAAGATCTCAGGAACAGCTTTTTCTTGCTCTCAGAAGGATTTACTTTGGGGAGGAGCTATCCTGATCAGACCCACAATAGGAGCAGATAGTATTTTAAAATGTGTACAGAAGAGATGGCATGTTAGCAGGGCAGTGTGTTATTTCAGGCTGCCTCATAAACATAAACCTTACACCAATACTACACTATGAATCAGCCTTGGCTTGGGAGCTAGTTCTTGTGCTCTAGTCCCAGGCATATTTGAAAACATGGCTCCATTTACGGGGGAGATCATGGCAGACTCGGATTTACTTCTGCATTACGGAGAGTCACAAGATGGTCAGAAGAAGCAGGGCTAAGGACAGGGGAAGCACTCTGCAGGTGGGATGTATTCTGTTGTAGCATAGATAGGGCCAGTATCTTTTGCATGGCTGACACATGAAGAAAAAATGGTATACCAACTTTCCTCTTTTTCTTTTCCCCGTCTTAATTAGCTCCCTCCAAATGACCCTTTCCCGGTCAGACTCATCGTGAACCTCACAGCCTGTGGATAGCACTTTTGAATATGCATGAGCTGATAAGAGAATCTAATGTGTGAATCACACTTAAAACAGACCCACCCACTCACTCCCTGACATCAGCTTTTTCAGAACTGTGAAGTGAGAGAGATTTTAAAATTAGAAAGCATGTCATCGGGAACTTTTATCAGCCCTCAGAGAAAATAAATAACCTCTCAGGATGTGAGAATGGATTTAACTAATGCAGTTATTTATTTATTTTTGCTTTGCAGTTAAAAAAAATGCTTTCATATTTCTTCAATATCGATGTTCCTCTTCAAAAAAGTGAACAATAATTGTAACGGATGGCAGAAAATACTGTCATCTCTAGTTCTTCTTCCATGTCTCCTGAGATCCTCGTATGTAGTTTCTGGGGGAGTTATTTCTCATGTGGTATACACGCAACTTATTTCATTGGGAAGAACAGAGAGAAGAACTGATAATCTTTTTTCTGGTATGTGTTTTTCTTGAACATTTGCATTTTAAAAGTAAGCAGTCTTGTGTGCTTTTTAAAGTGGGTGCATTTTTAAGAGGTGGAAAAAATAACAAACCAACTAAGAACTTAAATTGCCAAGTTTTTGTAGAATAAATAAGCAGAGAGGAGAAGAACCTAACATCTTATTTTTATGTTTGTTGTAACTTTTCAAGTGTGGCCTGTGGGGTTTTTACTTTTTCATAGATTTCCAAGACTGAGCTATGTGCTAAAAAACAGGATGGAGGCTCGTCTACAAATGAAATCAGTTGACTTCCTGCAGCCTCATTGCCTTGCGCTATGGTCTCATCAGATTTTGCATAGGGTTAGGGCTTGAAGGAAGATCTCCAGAAAAAAACCCAAGAAACAGGTTTTTGCAGGAAATAATAGAGATGACTCAGTAGATCGTCTTTTGCCCCTTGAAGTAGTACTGATTCCACTGCCCTTTTGGGATAAAGCATAGGCCTATTTCAAGAATGTTGGTGTTTGTAAAGATCTTCTGTCAGTTTTCACAATTGTAGATATGTTAAATCCAGGGTTCTGGTCTAGTTCCAATCTGAGGAGCTATTTTCTGCTTAGTTTCTGCAGCAGATTTGTATTGGCTGCGATCTCCTCCTCCACTTGCTGTCATACATTTTCATGTTTGCTGAGCTCTTTTAAACAGCCACCACATTCCCCTTCTGTGTGTATTAGCAACTTCTTCTGGAGTGGAACATGACAGCACAATATTATACTTCGCTTAAGAGGAGATACGATAATGCTGTAACAAATCAAAGCCACAAAAAGAAATTTAAGGTAGGCAGAAACTAATTACTAAGCTGGAATTTTGCCAGGGTAGTGGGATTAACAGGCTTATACAGAAAGACCAGAAAGCACTTAAGGATGAAGTGAAAGATGCCTTAGACACAAGAAATCGCAAACACCTGTGCCATCTAGTCCTTCGCTTGGCATTTGCTGCAAGTTTGTTCTTCATGTCACATTCAACAGTGATACATCCAGTCTAATTATAAATGACTAAAGCAACACAAATTCCACCATCACTCTGCAGAGGGTGTTCCAGGGGACTCGTCACCAAACAGAAATGCATCTCGACATTCCTCCTGCGTGTTCCTTTCTGTCTTTTTCTTCCTAATTACACAGCCTGGAATTTTCCTTCCCCTTCTTCTCTCTCTCCCCACTACAGTCTTTGCATTATGTGCCCTTCAAAGGCTCATAGATGTTTACTGTAGCAGGCTCTTTTCTGCAAGCTTGCCTTTCCAACCATCAGGCAGGTTTTGTCAAACAGCCCCTACAACCACTTGTAGCCTCATCTACAAGCAGCTTGAGCCGTAACATTGACTTAAAATCACTACCTCCATTGGATGCTGGAGTCATTTACCCAAAGCTGGAAGTACAGGGTCATGGTTATGAGGCACAAGAGGGATCCTATGCCCAGGGAGGCCAGACTTATTCACCCACTGGCCCAGGTTCCTTTTCAAGTGGGTTTTGTTCATGCCAGCTTAGATGGACTGCCTGTTAGATCACTTTGGAAGAGACGGGCTTTTTAATAGAAAATGGTTTTTGAGATTTGTTGGCCTCTCAGGTTTTCTGGAGCTTTGCTATTAGCTGTGCATGTTACTGACAAAATATTTTCTCTGTGTTATAGGGAACTTAATTTTCCATTGTGTGGCTGTTCCACTACTTACCTTATGTAGCGCAAATAATAAATAAACAGCTGTAAATGTTGTGATTAGGGATTGGATCTCATTTTAGACTCAGGAAGTTGGAGTCGTTTACAGAAAGGGTTTTAGTGTTTCAGTTGGAATGCTGTTCCCTTTGTGCTCTGTTCTCTCAGGCTGTAGTGTCTGTCTGTCCTGAGTATGCACATCCCACCCATTGCCAGGGCTCATAAGTGAGATTAGTTTTGATTTATGGAAGGTGGCCATATTTGCAGATTTTCTTTTCACATTTTATTCTAATATTTGAAAAATATGCATAGAGGGAGTTTTGCATTCTTCAGCATGTCTTGGTACAAGTACCAAAAGCAACACATACATATTTCTCAGGGCAGAGTATGTTTTCCAGTATGTCAGGCCTTCATCCTGCAGCGAGCTGTTCAGGGGAGGCCTCTACATCTGCAAACCTTAGTAGCTACAAGGTCACATTATGTAATTACCTATGTATTCTGAGTTTATGTAATATACTCAATGGATATTTTTAATATTGTTTTGGGAGGAAAAGAGCGTCTGTTTAATTTCTTTCTTCTTTCTAATTATAGCATAAATTAGACTTTGTTAATCATTTGTCTTTAGAAAAGTGATAAAAGGCTGCAATTACTAAAAAGAATGCAGTAAACAAAAATGGTTTTGATTGCTTCTCCTGACACATTGTCTGAAACAGAACTTTAAAGTCAAAATAGATCAGATAATCTGACAAAAAGCCAAAACTGAACAGATTGACGGCTTTGTCTGCTTGGGGTTTATATTAATTTTCAGAGTGTGTGTGATGGAGTAGGACTGGTCAGGAGCAGAAGTAGAAGGTAAGATGAAGTGCAAGTCCACAAAGGAAAAAGAAAATGAAAGCTTTCTAAGTGTCTGGAAAGTAGTTCTTGAGATATTGGGAAAAGATGAGGCATCCCTGGGAAGCCTGGGAGACTGTTAGTAAAACTAGAACTTTATGGTGTCTTCAAGTTTTATTTTAGAACAATGCTATCAGACCTCAATGAAACCCCAGGGAAATTTCTGACATTGCATTTGTTGCAGGTATGTCCTATATTATTTCTTAATTTTGCTTTTCAACCTCTAGCATTAACATTTAGAACATTACAATCCAAAAGACTTTGTGTTTGTGTTCTACAACTGGAGCTGCCAATCAATCTGTTGTTATCAGAGGTTTCTTCCATAAATGTTAGACAACTGGGGCCCAATTATCCTATCTATTATGCAGTGTGAATTTGACAAATAAAGGTGCAAGTTACAGTTAATCTTTCCAGAGTGAGTGAGAGTTTTGGGAAGATGCTATCATGTGGTTTCAGAAGAGCCAGGGAGTTTGAAGACACATAAAAGATTCAGGGCTATATGATATGTGACCATGCTGGTCTTTAGACAAGGTGTGGTCAGACCCATATCCTTCATTATTTTTCTCTCAGATTTGGATTAAAAAGAGAAGAGCTAAAGCTGCTTCAGATCTGCTTTCTGGGAATTGCCTTGACTGGCAATATGGGAATGCAAAGTATATTGCTACACTACTAATGCAGGATTCTGAATCATAATGCTGTACGATACACTTATCCTTCATGCAAGAGGTGATTGGTATTGTAGTTAGGAGTTATGCTGGCAGTGTACGTATAATAGAATTGTTTATTTAGGAAAGCTGAACTTTCAGCAGTAACTGCATTGTGTAGCTGGGTGTGGGAGCTGGGAACTTTGTCTAAACTGACTCATTCCAGAACACATTTTTACTTCTATATTGGATATTTGAATGCACAATGTGCTTTTTAAAATTAATATTACCACATGCGGTATCTCAGAGAAGCACACCAGTGAAAAGACACCAGTCTAAAACAAAGGTACATTCCCAGATTCAGCAGATGCAATGCTGATATTTAAAAAATGGTAGACCATAAAATAGGGTGATTCACATCTGCCCGTTCTCATCCAAGCCAGCTAAGAATTTCTTCTCTGTCTCTGATGTAGCTAATTTATTACAGATGATTATGTCTTACAGGATTTAGAAGACATGCCCATTGTGCGTTCAGTATTAATATGCTAAGCTTATCAGTGTCATGTTGTACCATCAGCAGCCTCTGCACTGTGCTATGAAACCCAAAAGCTGTTCATGTATACCTGCAAAAGGTCTTCTGAGTTTCTCATAGGAATAAGTAAAACTACCAAAGAAAATAAAAAGATCTGGAAGAAGATGGTCTGAGAACATGGACCACTTCCTCTCTGTGCCATTCTGAACAGGTACATGGACATTTTTCTTAACTATCTTCAGCCCTGCTGACACCACCTGATACCATCCAGAGGTTTGCAGGGGTCTGAGATGCCAGCATCTCACCTCCACGTGATTGGGTGAGTCTGTGGCTTTTCCTGGTGGAGTACTTAGATCACATTAGGGAGTTTTTGAGATCACTGTTTCAGTACCTACAGGGATCCAGTTCCCTTACCATTCCCTCTCTTTTTTAGGTGAGTCCACAGTTTGCTGATACTTATCCTTAGAGACTTTTGAGGGAATAAAATACCTTAAACTTCAAGACATTGACTTCATGCCAGCCCGTAGAGATTTTACTCCAGCTTGACTTGAAATCTCCACGGCATTGCTTATTGGCCTGTCCCCTGGAGAAGATCGGCTGGTGCTGCATGGCCACATTTCTAGCTGCTTGGGACCTTATCAACCTAACCCACTGGGACAAGCTGATAGTCTTGTATGCTCTGACTTTCCTGTCTACACAGATGTAGCATGCAGGTAGCTCGCACTGAAGTCAACATACCTGTATGTTTGGGCCCCACACCTATAAAACACAGTGTCAAGCTTTTTCCTTCACTTTTTTCCCTTTCTTTCTGCACTGTTCTTTTCATTTCTTTCCCTCCACTTCTCTCTTTATACTATTATGTGTGTCCTTTCTTATTCTTCATTTACACTAGTAATGGGACCTGATTGCACTGCACAGCATGCAAACATCAGGTAAAAGGACACAGTGTTCAGAGAAGAACATGAGGTGACCAGAGCATTAGAGTATTAATACTGAGTAGACTTTTCTCCATTTATCCTCCTGCACCTGTCTCCACTCTGATATCACGGCTCACTTTCTGCTATGTGTTTGCGGACTAAGCTCCTCTTTTCCCTACATTATCTGTTTGTTCCCTGGCTTTTTTGGTTTTGTTTTTATGCTCAGTCAGACAAAAACCTAATGATCCATACACAAAAATCAGCTTCCTGCTCTGGACTGTAAATGCCAGCTCTTTCCTGAGAATTTGGCATTATCAGAATTACTGTTGATTATATACAAAAGCATTCTCTAGGTTGATGTGGTGTTTGGATAATGCTTTAATGATGTTGGCGTAAACAATTAGTTAATATATTATTAGAAAGACTTAGCAGGTGCTCATGTGTGCTGGTGGGATTTTTTCAGCTATTTGCTTTACAGAAAAAAAGCAGCATGCTTCACTGTTAAAGATGTTTTGGAGTTAGGTCTCCCTTCTTCCTCTCTCCCATTCTCTGTTTTTCTCACTTTTCCTGTTTCTCTTTCCTTCTTTCTTTCTCTTCTGCAAGCATTCCCCCCCGACCCTTTTTTCTTTCCCTCAGACTGAAAATGATGTTTGCTGCTTATGGGGTATTGATTGTGTATTATCAGTCAGGCTCACACATCGACAATTACATGTAGTGCCAAGGTAGCCGTGACAATGAGGACCCGTTGCCATGGCAGTGAAAGAGGCCTATTGCTGCTACCAGGCGCCTGCTCTATAGCGATAATCATGCTGCTCATTTCATTTTAATTGAAATTTGAAATCATATTCTCTGGGAAGAAGCAAATGGACCTTTTTCTCAATTTTTTTTTTTACCCACCACCAAAAAAAATATTACAAATATGAAAGATTTGAACATTTCTTACAGCAAAATATTAACTTCCTGGCAGTCAGTCAACACCGAAAGACTGGAGTCAATGCAGAGCTTTATAAAGGTAGTTTTTCAATCTTTCTCATTTTGTTCCTAATTAATTTCCAGTTTTCATTTTTCACTAGTCTTGTGTTCCATTTGCTCTGCTGTGTTCTTATTTTGGTACCAGCTGATCCAGATAGTCAGCTAGTTCTTCGCAAAAGTCACCATATGCTGCAAGCTACAAACTCAGATTTGTTTTAGCAGTGAATAACAGAACTTGTCCATTATTATTTGTATAATTTTTATTAAGTTTATCGTCTAGTATAAGCAAAGTTTTCCACTGTGTAAACTGACACACCTCCACCAATGACAGTGAAAACACAGTAACTCTTGGTTTCAGAGAAGTGGAAAATTAGTGAAGAGGTGTAGAAGCGAGTGGGGAAAAAAGAATTTGAAAGCTTAACAGTAGCGAGAGAACGGGATACAGAAAAGTATAGCCTGATGGCAAGAGGTACAAAGGGAAAAGTTCTCTCACTGACAATGTTAACTTTGGTAGAAGGACCGTGACAAAAGCTGACAAAGAGAAAATTAGACCCTCTTTTCTTGGTGCTGCTTAGACGAGGTTAACCTTCTCAGAAGCTGAGAACTAAAGTAAGACGCCTGCTTGCTTTCCTCCACTTTGGGTTCTGCACAGCATGTGTGGCTTTCCCACAGTCTTTCAAGGTGGCCAAAACTTGAATGTATATATTGAAGCTACCACTGTTACCAATTTGCTTTGCCATTTGGGACCATGGATTCAGGGAGTCTCCCACATGAGTGCCAGTCTTGCCATCTAGTAATGATAAGTTAGACATATTGCACCTAACAATTCGATTATTCTTTTTTAAACGTTCTTTTGGTTCTGTTTGGAGTCTTGTGTCTTTTCAAACCAGGAATGGACCCAACAAATAGAGAAGTATACAGTTACTAGCTAATGTCTTTCAGATGTAGAGAAAATGTGTGTGAAATGCACTTTGTCATTTCCTGTTACATCCTTGGTTGATTCCTTTCCTAATAGGCATCTGAAAGGCAGTCTTCAAATTTGAATCCCAGACTTCAAAAGGTTAAGGCTTGTCTTTCATCCAAGGCCCTCTGAGTTACACTGCAAAATTTGGGGAGTTTAGAATGGAAAGGTATGAACGGCTCACAGGGACTTCTGCGTCACAGCTCTAAATGTGTTACTGTTGTGAAGGAGCCTGTCACTGGCTACTTTCTTTGCAGTAAAGCATTTGGCCTTCCAACTCTTAATCAGTCTTTGCCACTACTGGAATTGAACCTGAAGCTCTGAATCTGCAGTGTAACCAGGCATTTTAATGAGAATCTGGCTAGTGTATGGTCAAGCTAAGAGTATCCCATCTCTTGCCTCTGGTATTGCTTACCTCTGGCTTTCCATGAGAGGAGCAGCAAGCAGGGGCTGCGTAGGTAGCTCCGTGATGTGGCTTTAGCAACTGAAATGACAGTGGGTGCAATTGCCATGTGTTTTCTTTAAACACTGATAAACTAGCTTTTACCCAGGCAGATTCCAGAAGTTTTTGCTGATTTGTTTTTGCTGTTTTGTTGTGGGTTTTTTTCTTAATTATTTGATTTTGTTTATAAATGCCACTTTCCTCTCTTAAATTATACAGTTTTTAAGTAGCTCACAGGTTTTAATTTCTGCTCTGGGGTCAGATCAAAACACCCTGCCACCAAATGTACTGATCCAGGTTAAACTTACTTTGCTGGTATAAAGCTATTAAAAAAATGTTAGTGGGTTAACTTTGCAGTGAATGGCAATATTTATGCTAGATCAGATACTATCTGTTCGTTCTTTTCTAACTTTATGCCGGAATGAACATCATCTGTCGTCCCTCAGCCAGGTGAAATCCAGTATAACCATGAAAACCAACATAAGCTCTGAATTGTGTGCACTGGTCATTCAAAAGAAACGCGACTATCTGCTTGCCGTAGACCTAGATCATAGTTTGTACTGCTGGGTGATCCCCAGATTGCCCTGGTTGGTAGCAGTGTTTTTCAAAGGAAMGCCTTTACCCTGCAGCTAGCAAGTACCTGCAGGCACTGTGCTCGCTGGCAGGGAGGCTGGGTGCTGACCCAGGGGAAGTACACCCTCTCTGGGGTTTCTCTCACCGTGGCAGCCTGACTTTTCTGCAGAGGTCTCCTCTCCAAATGCTGCCTGAACCTCAGTCTGATTAGTGTGTGAGGTTTGATGCACTTTCAGCTTGAAGTGTTACGCTTTGAGCCTGTCTGCTGCAGCCTGCTTTGGAAACATCTGTCTGAAAGTAGATCTAAGGCCCTAGAGGGGTTTTGAAGCCATTACTGGTGGCAGGGCTGAGATTAAAGTAATAAAAAAAAMCCCAACTGAAGCAAGTGGTTAGAGAGACGGATAAAGTGTGAGGTAATATTAAAACTGGAAGATGAGCAGGGACAGTGAGGGAAGTGGAGGTCCATTTGTGCCAGGAGTTTTAACAACCTGCGTTCTACATTGCGTATACAGACACTCAGCTGCCCAACATCTCCCCCCTCTTCCCTGAATCCTCACAGACCAGCAGAGTTCTTAATTAAGTGTCAAAGAATTGATTAGCCAGAGCTCTTGCAAGGCAATTCCATTGATGAAACCATTTTGTCAGGCCGGCTGATATAATTAGACCAAACAAGATGTGAAATCTTCAGTGTTTTGGGCTACAGCCCAGTAATTATTTAATTTGTAATAAAAAGGAGCTGGGTAGGGAGATGGAACAGCAGCAGAAGTAAAAAAACTGAGGAAAAAAGTTTACAAAATGTTTTTCTTTCCCTCCCTTCCCACTGTTCTTTCCTCTCACGGGAGTTTGAGCATTTGCAGAAAGTTGCTTAATGTCTGTGCAGAGGAAGCCTTGGTGAGCTGTCAGCACTTGTCCATTCCTCTTGAGACATAATATCGCCTTCCTTGCAACTCATCAAACTGCCAGGCCTGATTTATACAGAGCTAAACATACTAGGGCTGTTGGGATGATCATCGTTATTAAGATTGCGCTGTTCGTTTTCTAAGCTGCTGCTAGTGTGTCTGAAGGAGTTAGGACAGAATCATATTTTTAACAATAATTAGCACTTATCTGGCAGTTTCCTGTGGATCTTTGTGCTTTATGGAAGAGAGCCACTACATGCCCATTTTACAGATGGAGAAATTGAACTTCAGAGGAGTGGTGTAATATGATCGGTGCTTCACTGGAGGGGAGAGGCATGGCTGGGAGTAAGACCAGATCTCCTAACTGCCAGCCCAGGCCTCACACTACCAGACCATGTTTGCCATTCTTGTGGGCAGCAGCAGGGTCTTCTCTTCCTTCCCCACCCTTTGGTGAGATAGTGGCTGAGCTACCATTAGTACAGTATGGTAATGGGCTGCTGCCTCATATTCCCGGGTTCTCCACACTTGCCCACTGTACTGACTCTTTGAAGACCCCTTTTTGCCACAGCACACTTCCTTGCACAGTGCATTTGATACTGCTTCCTAAAGGCTTTCATAGATTAAAATGGGTGAGGGACATTATGCAAGTAGGAAATATAGGTATTCCAAGTTCTTACATCCAAAGCCTGGAGAGCAGCAGGCTTCAAGCTCTCCCTTGGACTTTTACTATAGAAGGTGACCACACAGCAAATCCACAAGAGAGCTGAGAGCTCAGAAATCCTCCATCTCTGTCTCCTATTTGAGCCAATTTGTGTTAGCTGCTTTCTTGAGCTACTTAGCTGGATTTTAAGAATGCTCTTCTTTGTGAGGTTTTTTTAATGTGTTTGTTTAGGTTTTTTCTTTCATTGCAGGAACAGGACATAAAAATCTCCACTTTAATAATAGAAGGAAAATATTCCCATGTGCTACAAGTTGGCGAGAGAAAACCAGGGAAAGGAAGAGAATATAAAAGAAAATCTGGTTATCAAGTGAAAATCACATTCCAAAGATGTTGCACGCCTTGCAGTGCAAGCTTTTCTCCCTGAGCTGTGATTACTGGATGATAGCTCTAGCCCTACTCCATCCCCCGCACACCTTCCTCATGCTATTACAGAACAAACACGCACTGCCTTCCTCCTCTTCCTCTCTACCGCCCCTTTCTTGTATTCTTCTTTTCTTAAGGGAGAGTTAGATGTGCACAGGTCTGTGTAGTGGAAAGAAATGAGGCTGTCAGAATCAGAGACTGAACAGAAGTATCATCTGAGTTACAGATGATAATGTTAGAACAAATCCCCATGTGTACTTCTGAGAGTGATGCACCATTCTCCTAGAGGCAAGGGGCTGCCRTGTTCCTGTTCCCCCATTTTCCACAGGGCAGGGAAAAAACTGAATAGTGCATGAAGAAAAGGTGGAAGGTGAACAATGTATTTATATGGAAGGCAGCCACAGTAAGGCCGGAACAAAATTATTGAGCTAAGATAAGGTGATGGGTAGGCCAAGCTGCAGGGAAAAGCAGTGCATTGTCATCTGCCCTTCTGAGTTGTTTCATACAGCAAGGTCTGTGCTGGTTATTAAGGCAGAGGGCAGAGCCCCTGTGGAAATGCCGAGCTGGTCTCTTTCATAGTGAAATCTAAAATCCAGCAGTAACCGGGTGCTAAGGAATTTCCTTGAAGACCCCAGGTATGGAAACACATGATAAGCTGCTAGGATGCAGTCATAACAGCAAAAGTCTAAAAAGTGTGAGGATGCTGTTTGTCATCCTTTAGAGGAGAGTGCTTTTCACTGAGCTGTGGCCACAAGCATAGGAATCTGGAGATACATTTTTGTGGATTATGTATGGGTTGTGGCTATGCAATTTATTGGGATGCAAGACCCACCCTGTCAAGGCTGTAATTAGTTTCTGGAAATTGTTGAGTAGAGATTATATATCTCTGTGTGTGTATGTGCATACATATATTTGTATACATGCATGCACAGACACGTAGAGAATGTACAGCACAGCTATTGATTAGTTCTGAGGGGGCTGGATCTGCTGAATGTTATTTCTGTGGCTCCCTTTTAGTCTTTATGCAGTGGGACAATCCATCTGCCCATGGGTGCTTGTCTTGTGTAGTCATGCCATCAGCTTATCACAGGCGGCCCCAGAGTATCCTGATGTAGTTGCCTATTCACCTGGTACCACCATGTGATGTCCAACAGAAATACTTTCATGCTGTGTGTTACAGCATCAGGACAGGAGAGGGGTGGATTTTGCACAAGCCCCAAAGAAGACAAGTCTGAGCCTTTTTAGCACAAGCCCAAAAGATGAAAAATCGGAGCTCCCTTGCTCCTCATGTTTATAGCACCCCAAAGAACTCCTTAAACATGAGGAATAACATAAAAGTTACTTTCTTCCTTGCTGTCTTCCTCACTCTCTGCTGTCTGCAGAGCACCATACATTTCCTAACTGTCGCTACCACTTCTGTGGTGGAATGGTAAAATTTTGTCTGTTAATTAAAGAGCTAAGGCCAATGATGAGCATGACAATGACCTGCAGCCACTGCCCCGATTTTCATACTCTGCTTCTTCTCTAGTTTCATAGCCCATGCGCATTTCGTACATTGTGTCAAGGGATGTTTGTTTCTTTCTGTTTAGGCATGTGAAGCTTATAGATCAAATTTTGGAAGCCATTAAAAGTACGTTAAATCAGGGACACCACTGATGTCAGGGCATTAATGAGGGGCAGCCCATGGTGTTTGGCAGTATTGATTCTACTGTTAAGTGGCTGTTAAAAACATTAAGCATCTGATCCGTTCTTTTTACCAGCTTATGCAGAGTGGGGATAAACATCTGAGCACACACTAAATGACAAGACTTTGATGTTGCTTTTGTGGGTATTGAACCTAGCGGATGATACATTTGTCTTTCAGCCTGTGTTCCCTGGAGTTTGACACCCAGTGCAAAGAGCACTGAGAGTTTATGCCTGCTCAGCATGGAAGAGCCATAGGGCAGCATGGTATGGAGAGATCGTCCTGTTTAAGCACCAGGACTAAGTGATAGAATAAGATCCTCTCAACATTTTTGCAGAACTTCTTTACCTTCTTCTGTCAGTTAAACACTATCATCTAGGTAATCATAGTGGACTTCCAATGTGGAAAGTCTTTCTTGTACCTTCTCTAGTATTTCTGGCTCATGTTTGGGCAATTGAAACAAGGAGGGTTTTTTTGGTTTCTTAGGCATTTTTTGCTTCCCACTTTCAATAGTGACTGTATTGTCAGTTGCAAATAYGGAATAATAATAGGGAAGAACCCAGAGTGTTTTCCAACATGTAGAACATTTGGTTTGAGCATTGGGGCAAGAGGTAGGAAGGTCTTCCCTTGTCTGATGAACTGTGCATTTATATATAGCTTCCTCTACTAGCTCGAATAAGAGTCTCTCAGCTGTGTCATAACTCCTCTCCATTGATGGAGATTCTCTATTAGTTCAAGCACAAAGATAAAGACGTGTCATACAGTGTTTTGAATTTGCACATAATAAAATATAYGCTTTCCGCCTCAGCAATCTTGTGATCTAAATCTCATTCCTGCTGTTGCTGTGGAGCTGTGAGATGGCCATAGGGTGCAGGAGAGTGCCAACCTGGTGGTGGCACATCTGTTGTGTTATTCTGCCTCAGACCCTTTGCCCAGGCCTGGTTTAGAGCGCTCAGTCAGAAGCTGTCACTGTGTAGCCTAGACAGTGGTGGGATTCCTGTGGGTGTAATATGTTCAAGCTGTGAGTTGGCATGTCACTCATAATGACTGATGACTTCAGGTGATTAAGAGAAAGTGTTGTCAGGCTTCATTGGCAGTCCAGGAAGAAGGATAGCGGCTATAACTTGGAGGCTTATCTCTTTGGAGGACAAAGTATGGATGCCTGCAGGGAGGGGTAAAGGGGAAAGCCACTCAGGCATTTGGAGGTACATTTCTTTTTCTTTGCTTGAGAGCAGATTTGGGTGCTTTCAGAGTGGAATTGATGGGGGGTGGGGGGGGCAGATCTCCGGAGCTGTACTGAGGCACCAGCTACAGAGAGGGACGCTGAGAGCCGATGAACATGAAAAATGGATGCAAAGTAGAACAGTCTTTCAAGCTGGCTTTCATTATGAGGAATCAATGAATAAAGTGTGTCAGGGAAAACACAGGCCCCTAGTAGTAGTATGTATTTTCTGCACCTTGAGCTGCAATTTAGAACCAGGTGAAATTAGAACCATTTAAAAAAAGGCACAAAACTTTACAGTTTTCCTTCTCTGGATTTTGCACCTGCTCAGATTTTGCTTTGTGAGAAACCCTGATAAAATAGGCATTGTAGGTTTGCATGAAAATGGTGCTGAGGGCAATGATTTCCAAAGCTTCTGAAGGAAGTTTACCTTTACTTAGAAAGTGACTCATTTTTACTGAGAAAACACACGCGCTTTGAGGGTGACAGTGTTTATGTTTTGAAGAGATGAGACCATTTTTAACATGATAATTGGGGCAGGAGGGAGCAGGGGGATGAAAATGATGCCATTTTTAGGAGTTTAGGTTTTGCACATTTGCCGGAATTTCTGTAGACAAGTAAGGTGACCTTGAGCGGTGACTGGCCTTCCTGTGCTGCACAGCCGAGCATGGTGCAGGGTGCATTGGCCCAGTTCCTCATAACTGGTGTCTCTGTAATGTGTAGAGCAGATCCGTGCAGATATGTGCTGTTCTCCTCGCAGCAGTGTTGTGTTATCCATATACAGCTGTTGGTCTCTCCTCTCAGCAGGGACACTGCTTTCCGGATGTGCCGCTTCTGACTCTGATGCAGCTTGGATACAGCTGGTTCATGGCTTTCTGAAAGATACTCTTCTGTCTGCTGCTTTCTTTTCTGGCCATATTGTAGGGCTCAGCTGCATCCTTCATGTTTTGGGAGGATGCATACATTGAAGGTTGTGAAATATTCTGCTAACAGGCAGGTGGGAAGTCTCGATTCCAAAAGCTTGTGGTCAGGATCCACAAAAGCACTATGGTGTTTAAAGTGCAGCTTAAGGGATACTGAAAACTCTGCTTAGGCAGCATAGCTGCCTGGGACCTTGTACGTATCTACTTTTTCTGGTGAAATTTTACTGAGGCCTCCCACTCTGCTCCTGTGTGCGCCCAGAAGTGCTGCCGACTTAGCTGTGCTGTTTTCTAGCATAGTTTTCTATTTTCTAAGCTTTTTGGGTGTCCTTGTACCTAATTCCTCAGGTGGAGATGATGGGATGGGAGGAGAATGGGAGAGGCCACATTGGTAGGTATGCTTTTTAGACCCCCTACACCTATCGAGACCCTTTCTGTCTTTGAGCTCAGAAAATTTTCCCTCTTCCAAGGACTGTGTAAATACAGTGTTCACAGTCCAGGTCCTCTGTCCCTGAGTCCTTTATTCTGGGTACTGCAGAGACTCATACTTAGGAGCCCCTGGGCCTCTAGACATTTGGACTGTGTATGTACTGGGAAAGTGACCTGTCATTTAACGGTGTTTGTCATCAGTTGGTCTAATTCCCACTCAACCACTGTTGAAAGCAATTTTACTTCTAATGAGCATGGGACAAGTGGTTTCCAGTAGCTGCCACTGTGATTGAAACCTGGTGGAATATGATCTCAAGCCTATTTGCTCAAATAATAATGGAAACAATTTTTAACCCTTTGTGACTGTGGAATTAGCACTGCAGCATATAGAAATTAAGATGCATTTGAAATATTCTTCACTCTTATTAAAGTCAGCAGAAGTTTGAGAGAAGAGAGATACATCTTCTTTCATAGCTTACATGTTTTTATAGAATTGTTTAAAAAGTCCAAAAGTGCATTCTTTATTTCAGATGATGTGTGAGCTGGAAAGGTGTAAACTTCAGATCACAGGCTGGCAATTAGGGAAGGAAAAAAACACATTTTTTCTTGAATGTTAAGTGTACATGATATGAGACCCATAATGGCATTTTAACTGAGCTGCTTTCCTAGCATAATTGCACTCTAAATTATTTTAAATAACATGTAAGGAGGGATCAGTTATTGGCAACTTTAGCAATACAGGTAAGTTTTTCAAACAAAGTCTTTGTCAGCTTTTAGGGTAGAGATCAGCTAGAGAAAAAACATCACAATTGCATGTGATTTACACTTTGAAAGTATTTAAAACCTCTTTGCAGCCATTTCAGTTTTACACAACAGACTTGTTCTCACAGTCTGTACATGCAACGTGCGTATTGGCAACTCCATATGCAACATATTGCTTACTGTAAGGCCAAGGCCACCGCCAGTCCATGAGATTTGCCCATCATAGAGGCCTGAGGCCCAGAGCAGCAGTGCTCTGGGAGCACTGGGGAGGAGTGGCGGGATGGCTCTGCAGGTCTGTGTTTTCAGCCTGCAGGTCTTTGGGATCCAGGCGCTAATGGTTGCCTCATTGAGCTGATGGTTCTCAGGGAAGTTGTGTTTGTGCTGTGCGTATATAGCAATAAAATTCACCCTCCTCTAGCTTTCACTGTCACTGCCAAGTCTGGTAATTAATCAAGACTGTACTGTGGCCTACTCTTTCTTATTTTCCTTTCCCCCTTTCTGAAGTGAGTAATGAAGAACGATGTCTTCACTTCTTCACCTCCACATCTTCTCGCCTGCTGATCACTTGAACTAGTCCCTTTGACAAGCAGCCTGCACCAGGGAGAAAGTGCCACAGATGACAAATGTGGCTTTGGAGTTCGGCAAGCATGCGGTTGGCTTCGTGACACTTCTCCATTTGCCACCATCAATCTTTCTCTGTCAAAGTCCTTTTTGTCCTGTCATTGTTGCTGTTTGTTTCACATTATGCATTAAGTTCTGCCTCTGCACGGGCTGGCTGGAGACTGTACTTGCTCAGCACACTAGGAAAAAACCTCTTCTAACCAGTGGGGCAAAGTGGCATAATGATGGTTAATAGGGGTCAACGCTGCAGTTCTGAAGTGGCTATTAAGAAGGAAGACAGAGAAGAGGTTCTCTGTGAATTTCAGATTCTTTTCAGCCGCTGCTCTCAATCTTCTTTCCCTGCACAATAAAGTTAAAAGAATCTTGAAGGTTAAAATCAAGTCACAATCTAAGGTCTGCTGTAGAAACCAAGAGGTGATTCTTTTTTTTTTTTTCTTTCACGCAAAAAAGTTGGATTTTAAAATGTAAGAAGTTGTCACTGTAATAGCAACGTCTACTAATCATTCATAGTTTCTACCCAACTATCACAACTCAGATGATTTCAAGTCATCTGAGAATTAATCCTCAGAATCCCTCTGAGGTAAATATCAACATCATCATCCTCATATTTGAAAGGAAGGGAAACTGAGTACTGGAAAGGGAAGAGATTTTAGGTTTCATGAAGAATCGGTGGCCAGTCTGGAATGGGAAATGAGGTCTATCAAGACTATGGAGGTATTCTGTAGGCAACAGTTAACTGAAGTATAAAGAAATAAATTGTATAATTGATCCCTAGTGCCGTCGCAATGTAAGAATGGGTTTCCATGAAAGAACCAGCGCTTCTAATCTGTTCTTCATGAAGATCCTTGTTTTTAAGTTCACTTGTTAAGGCAGCTGTGGTTTTGGGACATTTTTGAAGACATCATCATGATTTGATGTGCAATGAAGTCCTTTATTAACATAGTTTGCTAGACTAAAATAAATTTAATTGCTTTCTAGTAATTTGAATTATTCACAACTGTTAATTTAATAGAATAACTTTATAAAATCAGAGAACTGGTCATTTCACAATGGTGCTATGTAATTCAATATGTTAGGAAGTTCCAGAGAAGATGCTGCATAAGTTGAAAAGAGTATGTATAATTCTCTATACACCTAAAAAGCCTAAAGAGGAGATCTGGTTCCTGTCTAGTATTTCCCCAGGGCAACCATTGCCCCAGCTCTTGTTTTAATGGTGAGTTCAAAAGGCAAGACTTGACATAGACAAGTAGACATAAATGCATTAATTGTGGCCATAACCTTTAACTGTTGCTGTTGAAGAACTAGTCTCTTCTCTTTCCACTTAAACTCTAGTGGAAGGGAGGAAATGTCACAAAACATGGCTATTTCTGCCCCATAATAACAGAAAGGAATAAAAGAAGCCTCAAACCCAACAAAACAACTAGCAACAAAGGGTATGAAAGCATCGATGTAAGTTACTCTTTCTGAATATTTAAATCTCTTCTGATTACAAGCATAATCTACATATTCAAACTCATTGGAAAGTATTGAGCTCTATTTTCTCAATAAGAATTTATCTTGCTTCAGTTTCCAGTGTGCAGCTAATTCTTCTTGTTATGCTGTTTTCTGTTAGGTTGAAAAAGCCTTTCAACTCTCCGTGTTTTCATCCACTGAATGTGTTTACACTTTCGCGCAAAGCATCAAGTTGACTGTGGACGTATTTGTATTACATGATGTAGTATGGTGTCAGTGGTTCCACCTCTGGGCTGGTGGAAACTTAGTCTGGTAAATCCACATATGATGCAAGGATTATGATGATGCTTCTGTTACATTTGGCATGCTTAGAGTTTTAAGAGAGGTTTTTTGAAAAGCTGAAAAGGCAGGAGAAGTGACACATCTTCATACAGGTAAGAAGTGTTGCAACTTCTTTCTTTGTAAATCTCACTCCTGAACACTCACTGATCTTTTTATATGATTGCCTATCCTGTATGAATTGTGAATCTCGTGAACTCTGTTTCCCGTATATTTAGAATCTATTTGACAATAGGTAAACTAGACATACAACATTCAGAAATTGGCTTTTTTCCTATGTTCTAATTCTTCAACCATATGGCCTCATACAGTAAATACACCCTACCATGTGCCAGAACATACAGTCTATGTGTGTATATATATATACACACACATGGAGGGACAGTCTGTTGTTTTTCTCCTTTCACTAAAAGCATTCTTTGCTTTTCACATCTCCTAAGGGAGTCAAACAGTTGCATGTCGATTTATATGAACAAACTAAATATGTACAACTTGACTAGCTTGTGACTAAGTAGGGATAAGATAATTATTTTAAATCAAGGAGTGAGAAGTGTTGTTTACAGTGAACCATAGCAAAAGAAGGGATAACAAGGGAAAAGAGAATCTTAAGAAAGGAAATTTCAGCTGAATATGGCAGAGGGAAGATCTCACGGCAGTAAGATCCACCATGTGTAAGTGGTGGTATTTTTACTGCTTGGTTATTCAGACGTACTGCTGGATAATTTTTGTTCATTGGTAGGCAGTGCTGTAACTCCCATGTGTTGCAGGGATTCCCTGCTAGCCTAGGCCAAGGTACAGAATAACGTGCTTGCTGATTGTGACATGAGGTTATAAAGGACATGTTTAGCTGTTATGGAACCAAAATTGCATTGTGAGTTTCTTCCTGTTATCACCAATAAAGATAAGTGACCTGGCTGTCTGGCATCAACAGTGGTCAGGAAGTAGCTTTTACCAGGCCTGCTGTGTGAGGTGACAGCAATCGGGTGCTAGCATCAGACCACATCTTTTGATAGCTCTTGACAGTAGTTGGGAGACAGCTTCTGAACATATTCCCTGAGAGGTGTTGGCAGTGCTTGGGAGGTGGTTCCTGACAATATTTGCCATGGGCATTGCCCCAGTTAGGGCCCAGCGATTGTTTCAAAGACCATTTTCTGATTAATTATAAAACATAAGTGGTTGTGGACTCAGGTTGATAATACCAGACTAGAAGCCAAAAATGGCCTGTCTTTCCTCTGGTTCCATGAGTTGAAGAGCAAGGCTGTGCAACAGTTATCTGGACGGAGAATGCACTGAAGTGAGGATCAGCAATGTTGCTTCCTTCATCGGAAGTTGAAATGAGGGAGGAGAAGGGATGGTTGCAGACAGACCGGTCTACTCGCCTCTCTCGTTCTGTGTGTACCACAATGAGAACAGTACACTTTTCCTGAGTGGTAGAATCGTACAGAATCCCACATTTTCCAGTCTCTGCGAAGCTGGGATGTGTGAATAAGGCAGCGTGGAGTCTCTGCGAGCTGACATGTCATTACAAGAAGATGTTTCACCTTCTGAATAGGTTCTCCTGAGACTTCTCTTAGAGATATTTAATATTTGTTTTGTCATCATTTTTCCCATGAATTCTTTCTGTTTGGTGATTTGCAAAGTGTAGGGGAGGAGGTAATATTATTTATCTCCTATGGTTCATGAATTTCTGTGGCCTCTGGAATCAGTAGGCTGGAGAGCACTAGTGTGCCCCTAGCTCTGTAGTTTTCTCCATATTTTCAACAAAAGAATCTGGAGATATACTTTTTACTGCAGCCTTGTTTTTACACTCTCCGTGACTGTGTTCCAGCTTGACAGTCTCATGTGTGAATGTGAGTCATTGTGCTCTAGAAGATGCTACACATTGTTCTCAAACTAATTTTATCTTTGGTCCTTATATAATATGGTGACTGGTACCTTCTAGGTGGACAAATGCCAACAGTGTTTGCTCCAAAACTCTTCACACTGAAATGTGAACTTCATTATTGAGAAATGGATCCCCCTGTGGCATGCATCAGGCTGGGCAACTTAGGGTTTTAAAGATCATGGCCAGTGAAGCTCTCTATGCTTCTGTTAATTTTTGACAACTCTTTCTTTATTCATGTTGCAGCTGCTTTATGCTAGTCACTGGGTAAAACATGTTGCAAAGATGTGGTCCCTTTCCCAAAGAGATGCTATTCTGAAAATAAGTTGAGAGATGACAGGCAGAGATGATCAACGGACAGGGACAGCACAGATTAAGGTGACAGTTCCAACCAAGGTGATCTGCTGTGGCCTTGCTGAAACCGAGACAACAGTGAACACTCATTCTGTGGTAACTTGCTACTTTAGCAAATATCTCAAAAAAATCCTTACATTAAAAAGAGAAACATAAGAAAAGAGGAAAGTAGCCTTTCACTTCAAATGCTTGGAAACTCTAATGATGAAGGCAGTATCTATGTTGAACAGAAGAGGATTGATGTGTTTGATATTAACAGCTCTGAGCATGCAGTCATTGTAGCCAGAGCAGTGCAGTGTGTTTGCTAAACCCCGTACTTGTCCAGTACAACTGCTGATATATTTTTATGAGAGGATACAGAAGTGTAATGTGCTTTTCTAGATGTCTAGATGAAGCCCCATCTATTCAAGGGAAGCAGCTCTGATACTGAAATTTTCTTTGCCATTCTTCAGTATTAATCATCTTAATACAAAACATTGAGTGCAAATTCTGCGAAAATGCTACGTCTTTAATTGACTCTCCTGCCACAGTAGAAGTTAGTAGTATTACTTTTATTTCTAGTGTAATATAATTATATATTGTTATATACTACATTATTATATGTTATTATATGTTATTACATAATAACATATTATTATATATTTCCATATAATGTAAACATTGGAAGATACTTAGAGAAAGCCATTCAGTAGTCACTGAAGATGTCAGGGAGGAATTGGCTTCCTTCAGCAGCAGAYGCCAGGACTGCATTGTCAGGCTATAGATCTTTCTTAGTTGCAATTGTAGAATGGAAACACTTGGAGATAAAAATATACATATCTTTGTCAATAAGAGGGAAGGGGGGTTGTTTAATCTGGAAGTACTAACTGCTCTAAACTTGCTTCTGTTTGGATTTACAAAGGCTCTTTCTAATCAAGTGAGATACAGTAAAAAAACAAAAAAATTGCAAGTTGTTATTACCAGATGCCAGTGCGACCCAATAAACAAGCTCTCATTTCAGGAACACTTGCAATTCTGGCTTTTTTAGAGCTTTCTTGCAAGGCGCTCTCTTTTCTGTGAAGAATATCAATCTACATCAACAGCTATGTAGGAGAAAAGTGGTCCAGAAATTAATATCCTCAGAAATACCTTCTTATGAACATTTCCGGGATCGTAGCCCAGTCCTACACTCCTTATTCCTAAGAAGGACTTGGGATTTGTTTGGGTTTTTTTAAATTAAATCTCCATGGATTAATAGTAATTATAACACCCAGCTCATGTGCAGCACTTCTTTTCTGAAGAACTAAAAGCACCTCAAAGTATTTTTGTCCCTTTTATAAACTATGAATAGGAGGTAGAGAAGACAGGTAAATGACTTGCTGAAGATGAACTGGCAAAGATGTGGCATATCCAGGAACAAAAATCAGAAGTCCTTCTGTGTTCCTCTTTCCTTTCTGACCTCTTGGTCATAGTGTGGCTGTTGTGTACAACATAATGTTTTGTACTTCTGTATGTTTTTTCCTAGTCTCTTTTCTCTGCATTTCCATTGCTATTATTTTAATATCTGTAAGTTTTATAACCAGTCTGAAAGAAAAGAGGTAAGACTGGACATTATTTCTGTGTTATTTGAACATAGTGTCCTCTCACCTCAGCATCTTCCCCTCTACCCATCTGTCTCTATTGATGTAAAACTGCTTTGAAAGTTGACTTCTGCTCGCTATGAAGTGAGTATAATTCTCTCGTCAGTCCTGGTGGGGGAATTTTGAAGCTGTTGGTGAGAAAAGTATGCAAAGATCCCCCTGCAAGGTGCACAACTACATTTTGGAATTCAGCTTGAGTCTCCAAAAATTAGCCTTTCTTACGTTTTGTTTGTTGTGACTGACCCTACTAACTGCCTAAAGGGCAAACTCTACTGCATGACTTTTCCTTTGTTGTTTTTTTTTTTGGTCATACGCATAGGGAAGTCATTTAGTTCTTCCTCTGTCTTCAGAAGGCAGTAAGACACTACCACCAACACTGAGGTGTTGGACTTAGAATTCATTGAGTTAAGGGACATGTGTCATGTGTTTATTGATTTACCCGTGTGTCATAAGCAGGTAGCATAGATGAAGCTGGGGAGGACCAAACCAAAAGAACAGCACTTGGAAGTTTGACCTTGTTTTGTTTGGAGATGGAGTCTTCTGTGACTTTTTCTGCCCCATCAGGACTGTCTTGGGTGTGGGGCCTCTTGGTCGTGCTGGTATAACACTGCTGGAGCTGCCCTTGGCGTGCACTGGTGGCAGGAAGGAAGCCCTTCTGTTGGCTCCGTGGTTCTGGGTCTGTGCAGCTAGAAGGCTAAATCAATGATGCAAGGTATCCTTCACTTACCCTTTGGAGAGACACTGCCTCTTGTCTTCGTTGGGAACAGTTAGTCCCACTTGTCTCCTCCATTAGTACTGTTCTTTTTGAGCTTTTGGGGTTTGACTCCCCTGTTCAGTTTGTACCTTAGCATTGGCTCCTGCTACCATCCCTATCTTCAGTTACCTATGAAAGTGTGGTGTGATGTGATTTATTTTTATATTGGTACACAGAACACTAGTTCCTTGAAGAGAAAAGAAGGTTCTTCAGATGCCATGTAGGAGGAAGCTACTCAGGGATTTGGCTGTAGGAGAGTTCTGTGGACTTTATAATCAGTGTTTTTTATTACTATTATTTTTACTGTAAAATCACATTGTGTTTTTTCTGTAACACAAGTCAGGCCTCAAATGTGAATAAGCTAACACAATCAAAAATCTTCTGTGAACAGTTTCTGTTACAAGTTTAAAATTGTTCCTTTTACCTCTTTTTCCATTTTTTCTTATTCCACATTGCATGTTACTTGCTATAATAGTCACAGAAGGAAAACACAGAAGGGACTCAGTGCAACCAGCTCTATATTTATCTATCTGAATAATAACAAAATTCAGAGGTGTTTGTCTAGTCCTATATTTAATAATGAAATGCTACAAAACGTTTTTGCATTTTCTGTCTTCCAAATATCTCAAAGCACTTGATCATCACCATTATGAGACAACCTCAAGTCCAAGGAAAGATTTTGTGAGATGTCTACAGCTGACATCCAGCAGAAAATAGAGCTGAGGACAGGATCTATTTCCTGAACCCTCAGGCCTCTCTGCCATCCTCACTGCAACAACTGTCGGATGTGTTCCCTCTTCTCCCCTGTCCCTGCTATTCCAAGGTCACAAATCAGGGAATTAAGCTTCAGGAGCTGCCTGCTCTGCTTGTAAGGCCCCCTGCACTGAAGCCTTGTTCTGCAATTAGTTCTGCCTCAGCAAGCAAGCTCAGAACGTGAAACAAAGAGAAGCCCTTCCAAACTGCAGTCATTATCTCTGCAGACTTTCTTCCCAATCCTGTGGGCACCATGTAGCGATAGGATACTGAGAGATGCAGACAGAAGTAGATTCACTCATCCTACAGTTGCTGCAGGGTTGCTCAGGAGTATCTAYCTTGAAAGGCCAACCTGCAGCATCCAGGCATCAAAATATTGTCTTAGCCCTGCAGAGTGCAGTGCAAATACTACGGTGTGGTGGCACGTTGCTTTCATATTGGAGATTAAAGTTGACWCAATGTGGAATTATCTTCAAAGTAGTGATGGCTACTATGAAAATTTATTAATAAACTGCCTTTTTATTTTAAATTGGTGGATTTGATAGTGAGGTGTGGAAAAGATCTACTGGAATGTCTTTAGTTTTTGAGTTATAAAGGTGGGTGGACTACATCTAAGCTATATAAAAAAGTAACTAAGAAAAGCAAGCCTATTGTCATTTGGCTTAAAATCACTGTACAGAGATCTACAAGAGAGGCCCAAAAATTTTTGAGTGTATACAAACTGCAAAGGTTGAAAACCATTGTAACCACCAGTCTCCTGAAGAATGTATCATTGCTTCCTTCCAGTTGTAAAAGTCCAGGTAAAACCAAACAAACAAAAAAAACCAAAGGATCTGCTGATGTGACTGAGAATTGCGTGTGTGGTCACGGGGCTGCGGTAACCATCTGTCATAGCTCCACAGACAGGCATGCTGTGCCTCTGACCTTTTTACAGTCCTTTTGGGATTTTAATTCTTAGTACTCAGCCATTGATTGGACTTGACTAGTGTTCAAGGCAGAGCTGTGCAGCTCCACTGGTCTTTGATGAACTACTTGGCTTCACAGCCCCTGTTTGTTACTGGTGTTCTTCCGGCAAGGCTAAAGACGTGCAAGACCCCCACCAGAGACGGACTCCTTTTTGGTTCTGCTTAACAACAAATAGTAGACAGAACAGCCTTGTCAAAGCATGACAGATTACTAGCAATTTCAAAGGCAGCATTGGAAATTTTCTAGCTAAGAAGAAAAAAGCAAAGCATGCACATGCCTATTTTGCTGTGGTTAGTTGTCCTTCTTTTTCCAAATGTGGAGCACTGCAACTGTTTATTGCAGGGGGGAGCCCAAGGCTTTAGCTTTCCAAGTCCTCAACTTGCTTCTTCACTGGAATATGCAGTTCAGATGTTATTACACATTCAGACTTCTCTGACTGCAATTTGTTAAAAGTTAATAGTCACATGATGTTCCTCCATTCTGTTTTCCAGTTAACTTTATTTCTGCAGAGTGGCAGACTTTAATCAATCAAGTCTCATTTACTATGGGTAAATTACTAATACCTAATTTGACTATCCTGTTTCAGAGGAAAAAAAAAGTCATCTTCAGTCACAGGAGGTTGCTCTTCAGAATTCATTGGTAATCTGAGGCATGCATATTCTTCAATGAGATACTGACAGCATTTGCTGCTGCTTGCAAGAAGAGCAAAAATGACATTTTGGAGGTTGAGTGCTATGACCGATGTGATAAGTTGAATTTTACAAGCTTCCTGTTTTAGAAGCTTCACTGAGATTTTCTAAGTCTTTTGGGTCTCCACAATGGTGTAGCACTGGTTGTTAAAGCAAAGGTATTTCAGACACTCCTGGGCTTGCATGAGAGATCCAGACAGTTGCTTTCCTTGTGATACCTCAGAATTTATTCTGTAGTTATTAAAGACTGGGGAAGTTAAATAAATCACAAGCACACTCCTGTTGGAAAAACATTATGTACTGTAATTGTTGGTTTTGTTTTTATTTTGTGGCTTTCCAGGTGTTCTAAAATCTGGTAAATATTTCAGAGCATTTGAAGCTTTTCCAAATTGTTCATCCTGTCTGTGATCACAGACTGGGATCAGGAGGAGCGTAACAATGCAGGTTATAGTGCAGTAGGATTGAAATGAGTGGCAGTAGCAGAAAGGAAATTGGTTACATCTTGCTCAAAACATTTGGCAGTTGTCACATTTAGATACAGGAACAGATGAGCCATTGATTTGATTGAGCAGGGAAGTTCTTGTTTCATTGTTCCTCTGTAAAAATTTTTATTCAGATTATGGAATTTGATAGGCCTCTTAATTAAAGAGAGCTGCTTTTTTAAAGACAAATTTTGATTGTGTTTGTATCTTAGTCTTTTGATAAGCAGTGTTTAACAAGAGGATGTAAAAGTCTGGCTTCTCTCTACATTTCTTGATCCAGGTGAGGTAGCGTGTCTTGCAGCCTCCTTTCAAAAGGAGGATTGCAAGAAGTATAAAAAACTAAATTAATTAAATTGTGATTGTAATTCAGCAGAGGGATTCTAGTCTTACATTTTTGGAGCAGAGAGCAAGCTTCCTTAACTAAATATCACATTGCCAATCATTGCAGCTGTGTGCGCTGTTTTCATGACATTATAGGGTATAAGAAGCCCACCACTAGTCAAGAGGAGGGAAACGAACTGTGAAGTTTTTGTGAATTACCTCCTTTGTATAGAAATGTACTTCAGACCACATGTGATGGATCTGGACTAGTTAATATGCCATGGTTAGACCTAGCTAGAACTCTGCATAGAAGATACATCATTTAGCATAAGCATGGGGTTCATATGGGTGTCAGAAAGCCCTGCCCATTCTAATGACACTGTTTCCATAGCAGCTAATGCACTTCAAAAAAGAGGGAGACAGGAATCAAACTCATGACTAACGTGGCCGTCCTGAGCTCGTGATGATATAAACTGCGGCACCCACATTGTCACGTATCTTTCAGTGTGTGGTATGTCTAGGCAAGTCACTGAATAGTACACTAAGGTAATTAAACTCTCCTTTTTCCTAAGAGCCTGTTCTGATTAGTCATTGCTAACAGCCTTATCTTCATTGAATTCATGAGAAAGAGTTGGGTTTGCCAAACTAAGCCCCTGCACTCAGTGTCAATACTGGCTAAAAACTTATACTGGCTTAAGTCTGGGTCCTGGAGTTCTAATGATCTCTTGTTGGAATTAGTCTTCATTTGCAGTCATGGGATTTAAGTTAATAACCAGCCTCTATGTTGACGTATTGCATTAGCTACGTTGTGTGTACTCTAAATTTGGTGGCAAACATTCTGGTGGAGCACAATATGGAGTCTGTACCATTTAGCTCCTGGCAGTATGCATCAATACAGGGGAATGTATCTGAAGGAGTATGTTACCATTGCTGGTCTTTATGGCACACAAGCTTTCCCTTTGACGCTACAGAGGACTTCCTGTAACCTTCCATTTTAGCTCTTACTACTTGAATTTTACGTGAATCTGTCTGAATCCTCAGTTCTCATCTATCTGACTGAGACTCAGTTCAGTAAAGGATGTATATGTATCTGTTTTCTGATATGCATTCAGATTTGGATTTCCAGCCTGAGGTTCAGTGTGGGGGGCTGTGGGCTGTGGGCTTTGTATCTCCCCTTTTTCTAAATGGACGTCTAAAAGACACCAGATGAATTCAGCCTTGGAAATGCCCCCATTGACTCTGAAGGAAATCTGGCTGACTCTCTCAGATGTAGAGGCCTACGTAAGGATGGATGAGTCCTGGCCAGCATGACTGTGATGCTAACTATGCTGCCTCAGGTACCAAAAGTCAGACAGTTTGAATCTTGGCCAGTGCGCAATGATTACCCCAATGTGCTAGTGACATGTTTGTTCTTGGCAAGTCTCGCTAGAAGCCATGTATTGCAATCAGTACAGGATAGGTAAGAGTGACAGAGTGGCTTATGAGGCATTCTGTTGTAGGAGTGCTACCAGTTCATGGTTGTTTCTTTCCAGGTGTTCATATATTCTTGCATATACAAGGGCTGGCACTAGTCCCACTTAATTGTTTAGGAAAAGGGGTTTCCAGTGTGTCCTCTCTTTTTTCCGCAGTCCTGTGGGGATGTCTTTTCTATCTAACAGTCTACAAATTTTTCTTTTAAGTGCTTTATAAAGCACACCTTCTGTGAGAGGGTACTGGCCTGACACCTAGAAGATCTGTTTATACTTTCAGTTCAGCCTCTGCTTGCTGTTTGGTGCTGGCCTCCTCATTTCACATTCTCTTTGCTTTAATTCCATCTTTTGTTGAACGGAAAAACTACTTCTTCCCATTCCTGGTGAAAGATGCTCTCTAAGCATTATCATCATCACCCTTGGACCCGTCTGAGGAGGACAGACAGTCTCCCAATATGTTTTGTATTCCCACGGCAGCTGTTGCACTGACGTGTTACAGATGAGATTTTGGAAGACAGAGGGGTGTCTAAGATTGTAACTTCAGGTCTTAGATTTTGTTTGCATTTTGTCCGTTCAGTAACTCATGGATACCCATTTCTCAGTACTTGCTTTATCCATCCTGAAACAGCCCAATTACACCCATTGAACAGAAACTAGAGATAAAACAGACTGCAGAATTTCCCCAGGGCTTAAAAGCAGGAGGAAGAGCCATTTATCACCTACCAGTGCCAGAAGCAGGAAGCTAGAAGTGAATCAAAGGACTCCTGAGATGCAGCAGAGGAACAAAGCAGTCAGTAGTGAACACTGACACGAGCCACTCAAGCCTGGAGGCCCAAATTTATATTCCCTTGTCTTCCTAGGAGATTACGTGGCCACAGTGACCAGGACAGCTCTTTTCAATAAGATTAAAGATGGAAAAGGTCTAGAAAGTCTCAACTAGTTCATTCCTCCTGCAGGACAGGTTGTCCCCCTGCAGGATAATCCCAGTGGCTTTTATGTCTCTAGTTTCACCTCAGGCAGTGAGGTTTCCGGCATATTGACTCTTTAGGTTAGACCAATATTCCCTCTCTAAACAAGAAAAGCAGTTTCTTATTGGATCTTTCAGCATGTTCCCTTCAGTGACCAGTCACATTATTTTTCCTATGTCCGGGAGACGTTACCCCACTCCTCCTGTTCTGCTACTTAAAGAGAAGTAGATGTCCTTGTACTATCATGAATTCCCTGAAGCGATCACCACTTTTACACTAAGGGACTCTGTGTTGTTTTTTTTTGAAACAAAGCTGTATTCAACTGAGGAAGAGCCTCAGGAAGGCTTTTAACTTACATTGGAGGTGAAATTGGGCTACTGAATGAAAAGTAGTACTGTATTTGTCTAAGCTGATGCTTCACTGAATAATGTGACTCATTATTGACGTGGTATATTAGAAATAGATCATTGACTGCTATCTGTGTTTAAGTCACAAGAGGGGAGATTAGCATGCTTTGCATCTTGAAATAATCTTTCTTCACCTCTGACTGTGCCAGCTCTCTTATTTATGTGAAAACAGGGAGCTACGCTGAAAGTTGTCAATTTCTGTTACATACTGTAACAGGCCTGCTGCTGCAGGCCTGCCCCAAACCACACACTCGCACACACAAAACTTTCTGATGAGGGAGCTACCTGCTCCAAGAGCAAAGGAGCTGGAGTAAACTCACTGGCAGCTGAACATGCCATCTCTCCGGGGCGATGTGCTTGTGTTAGTGGATTTGCTGCTATAAACCACAGACTCTCTCTGTACCAAATTTCCCTAAAGATTGGAAAGAGTCTATGCTGGGAAAGCAAGCTTCAAAGCATCTCTAGTGAGCACAGAAGGTGTGGTAGTAAAGAAAAAAAGCCAAGGATGGTATAAGGGGGAAGGGAGCGGGGAAGAGTGTGAGGGAAGAGAGAAAATACGTAAAGAACTGTATTTGGGAGTAAGGGAGAAATTCTTGTGAGTGTACAGTCTGATTTTACGGTCAAACACATTTCCCAGGGCTGCACGAATCAGTACCCCAGTGGGCAGCAGCATGTCTGGGCTTGCTTATAATTTGCCAGCAATCTGTCTTGCTCTTCCAGCTTCTTGTTTTCTCCTCTCCCTTTAATTTTCCCTGCTGGTCTTTAGCATGTTCTCTGGAGCTAATGCTGCAACAGGGACTCTAATATGACTGAAGAGCTACTGCAACCAAACTCACTGAGAAATTATTTTTAATGAGCAAAAGCATTGCACTAAAGCAGTGAATTCCTTCTCTAACACAACAAAAAAGATCCCTACAGTTGAAATCCTGCAGTGAAAACTCTTCAGATGAATAGCTTGTTAGAGGATAAAGCAGTTAGGTGAATAAAAGCCTGATTACGTACCTGGAGGTAGAATGTAATAAGAATCAGAACATGTAAATTAATAATTTGGCTGCTGCTTCTGACTGTGGGTTGTGCCTAAGCAGTCTTATCCAATACCTGCTTCTGAAAAAGCAAAAGTATTACAAGAGGCAGAGTATTCAGAAGAGGATTTTGATCTACTTTTGACTGCCTGCTCATTTGTCTCTGAGCTGGGACTGTAAYGTGGGAAGGAGGCATTTCAAGCTGTTGTCTACATGAGGAGGTGGTCAGTTTGGACAGGACACGTGACATTTCCAGTCGCACTGAGACTCCCTGACGGTAATGTGACAGAATGACATGACATCTCTGCACAGACTGGCAGCGTGATGGCACTCCATTAGATAGATGTGGTAGGGGAGTGGAGTGCTTTCACCCTTGTTGTGAACATCATGTTCCCTTTGGTCAGATGGGGCTAGTGCTCAAAAATGTGCACCACACTGCTGAGCTCCCAGAGCTTCCTCCTGGCTCCAGCTTTGAGGAGCTCCTGAGGTGCCTGCTCTAATCGCAATCCCCAGGCAGCATTTATTTAGGTTGGAGTAAGTGGTTAGTGTTAACCTCATACAGACTTAAGTGCTGCTTGTGCACTGCTTCCCATTTATTTATTCCTTTTTGTTGTTACAGTCTAGCCCCATTTCCCTTGGGCTTTTTTGCTGCATTTCTTTTTTTTTTTTTTTTTTTTTTGGCTGTCAAGGTCTTTCCCTCCAAGCCAGCAGCCATATAGAGAAATCCAGGCCTAAGTGTGAAAAGCTCACATAGCCAATAAGCCATCATTTTGTCTGGGATATGCCCACTGGATCATTAGAGACCATTCCATATCACTGCTGCTAAGGAAAAGGAAAATCCTGGAATCTATTCCCAAACTGGAAAGTACGCTCTCTCCATCTGGCAGCACAGGGCTATCCTTCATCTAAATACATCTAAAAAGCCCAGTGCCAACTCATGCTCATGACCACTCAGCTTCCCATCATCATCCTGGGTAATTCTCATCACTAACCCGCTAGAGCTCCCAAAACGAGGATGGCACTGCCACCTCTTCTAAGTGACTGGTAAGCTGCTGTACGCAGCCTAGACTATGAGTAAAACTCCTCTGTCCAAAATAGCTCATGAATGGCTCTGTTTCTGATCCAGTTGAATTTCTCACCTTTTCTTGTTGAATATAGCTGGACTTTGCATTTACAGTATAGCTTTTGTTTGGCTGCAGGGAGAATCTCATCTCTGTGCTAAAGACAAAGTAGTAATTTTCCCCAGTGCCTGGCACACACACAGCAGTCATCTTTTATGTTTTCCCCAATGGTAATTGCTACCTTCTCTCTCTTCTGTTTTTTCAGACAAACAGTATTAGGAGATGAGCTCCGAGCAAGCTTCTAAATGAAACATGTCATTGCTTTCACCTGTAGTTTTGCACAAAGCCTCTGAAGTTTTAGCTGTTGTGAATCTGTTCATCTACTTGTCACAGATCTCCCTACTGCGTTAGTTATCAGATAGTGTGACTCTGCCTGCCTACCTTTTTTTTCTACCTTTTTTTTGTAACTAAAGATAGCATAGCATTCACTTTATTAAGATAATTTAATGTAAATCTATGACGACAGTGCTTTTTCTTTAAGACTTTCTGTCTGATGGTCTTAAATCACATTTATGCATGTTGGTGGATTGACTCTAATAGCTCCCAGTGGAGGAACACAAAAAATAAGAGATTTTCCTAAGGTTATAGAGGGAGTCGGTCTCAGAGTCCCTTCCAGCTGAACCCTACCTGTTGGCTTTGAGTTAAACTTTTATCACAGAGTTCACTTGTTTTGACAAATGATACTCAGTGTGTTAAGAACCTAACATCTGAATCAAATGTCTGGAATTTTACATTTTAGTAAGCAAAGAGCACAGAAGAGGACAGAAATAATCATGTCTTCTTTTCATAGAATTTTTTGGGTGAGTGTGACTGCCATCTCATCTGGGTAAGAAGAACTTTACGGTTTGTGTGTCTGATATGCTGTCTCTCTTCAATATATAAAACAGAGATGCACCTGAAGTGTTATGTCACCATCAAAGCATGCAAGTGTCAGCAAGTGCAAATATGCATCCTTCTTTACCTTTCTGTTCTGTAAAAAACTCAAAAAAAAAAGAAATTATTATCCAGTCGCACATACTCAGTTTACTTCCTTATTCCCTCAAATTTAATCTGGACCAAAATTTGCGCTTTTATAGCAATTAAAATGGTTTTGTTTGGTTTTTAAAGGGAAAAAAAGTGCCTGCTTCCCTTGTGCCAAGACTGCTGTAGATAGCCAGGAAATAACATGTGCAAATGTGGCTCATTGTGGTGTTATCAAAAGTGCTGAGATTTGATTGGGTAGTGTTTTCTCTTTTCTCCTTCATCCCATTTTGGGCTATTGTCTAAGTAGAGCTAATGTAGCCAAAGCTCTGCTTTCCAAACTATGAGTTTGGAACTTAAAATACCACTTAAAAAAAAAAAAAAAAGAAGCTCTAGCTTTCAAGAGTAATTACCCCAAATATTGCTGTAGCATGGTGGTTGTAAGAGCAGCAGTGGAAGTCTTTATTAGAACTGCATTCTCTGGGATTGTTGCAGATTTATAACATTATAACAGTTGAATAATTTGTCCCATTTCATGTTACTCTTCCATCTGCTGGGACACTTCAGCACAGCAGCATCCAGGCACACTATGATACTTTCGTATTTTCAAGTAGAGTGCTGATTCAAATGCATATATTCCCTCTGCATAGAAACTAATCTGTGGAGACTCCCCTTGAGGCTATTATTCAGACTGAGCACCCAAAAGCCTGGCCTGGCACCCATGACAGAGGAGGTGGAAGCAGAGCAGAGCAGCTGCAGTTGGGGTCCCTGGAAACAACTGGATTTGGCCAGCACACTTACATAACCTCAGCCTTGCATCCTCTAACGGCAGGCGTCTTCGAGAGCTGAAGTAACGACAATAATTTTTCCTAGGGGCTTAAGCAGGTCACAGATTTCTTCCTGCAATGAGCAATAGGCAGTCTGAAGCGACAGAGCCTGTCCCGGCATATTCTAATATGAACTGCTTCTGAGAGGAGAGGTTGCAGTGGAGCGGCCAGGTGCTGTGTGGGACTGATAGTGAACAATGAAAAATATTTGCAAGGGCAAATACTGTTACTTCTTTCTCGGTGCTTGGGCAAAAGGGCTGTTGAAACAAGGAGTACTGCTCAGCCCAGCAGCATTCCCCTCAGCTTCGCTCTCTGTATGCAAGCTTTGAGAATTTTATGGAAGAGCATCTGAGCAGTATCTAACTGGGAATTAGGCAAGGCTACTTGCAGAGAAAGGGGCAGGAGATGGGCTTTCATAATTGAAACAGAAAGATAAGGAAATATATACATAGCAGAAGAGTGGTGGAAAGGGAGCCCTGAGAATAGGCTTAGGAGCCAGGGGCTCAAATTTGATTTCTTGCATCTTGTCCTGTTGGATAAGTCGCATCACCTGTCTGCCTGATTTTTCTTATCTGTATAATGGGGGACACATTACAGATGTCTTTTTAAGGGGAGGTCTGAGAATTAATGGATGCTGATAGAGTGCCTGGAAGACGAAAAATGCTGAGTATTACCACAGCAAATAGTAACCCCTTTGACTCATTTATGATCTTATTACCACCAAATGTCTCTCTGGCTTCCTGTCATTTCAACTAAGCCTCCTTCTGATCCTATTAAACACCAGGGGAAAGATCCTCAGCTAGTGTCAGTTGTCACAGCTCCATTGACTTCAATTATTTCCCTTGCACAACATATTTCATCCAAAGCACTTCAAGTATTTGAGAGATATTGGCCAATTAAGCACCACAACCTCTACGGGAGGTACAGAGTCATACCACACTTAGAGAAACTTAGAAAAGAAAGGTTAATCAACTTACCCAAGGTCAGGAAGAAAGCATAACAGAGATAAGAAAATGGACCAAGAGTCATGCTCCTAATTCTGAAGGTCACCTTGGCTAGGTTTTGCTCTGTGTATCGGGGTGGATCTGAAGCCACTATTCCAAGCTCTGCCTTTTTAGGTTCTTACTGGTATGAGATAGAGGAGGACTCGCTTCATTTTCATGCTCTCATACACTTTAGTTTTTATCATTCTCATTTTATTCAAGGTATCGTAGGAAGAGAATTATGGAGGCTATGCATATAAAAGCTGATTCCTCAGCTGGTACAAATTAGAAGGACTTCCCAAAGGCAATGAGAATACCATGACTTATACCTGAGGATCTGGTCCCTAGGGCTTATTTCTGACAGAGTATGGCTATAAGATGCCTAGGGATTTTCAGCCTCCAGTCACTTACTTATGCACAGGCTTTCTGAAGCTGCAGGAAACTAAACTGCCTACTGGTGGTGATTGCTTTTCCAATATATTGCAAGCCAGGACTTTATCATCATATGTGCAAATGATTCTCAGTAAGCTAGTTTGTGCCCTCATGCCTGCTGAAAGTCCAAAATGGCTGCATCAAATGGTGATACTTAGACTAGCCCCAAGTGGAAATACTTCAAATACCCACAGTAACTCTGCTGTTTCTGAGATGGGATTTTTTTCCAATGTAGGGAGTGTTTGTGCAACTTCAGCATTTTATTCTGCAAATTTAGACCCTCTTTCAGGGAAGCTAGTGAATGCTGTGATAGTGGAGTTTAATTTATAAATAGCAAGCAGACGAGCATGAGGAGAGGCAATGAATAACTCACAGATGGAAGAGTTAGAGATCAGTTGTGACATAATGGCAGAGCAGCAGTGCAGAGCTGAGGAGCAGCGCTCAGCCAGGTCAGCACTCAAAGAGAATCCACAAGTGCAGTGCTTAATTATATATACAGTTTTAAGTCCAAAATAAACTTGTTTTTTAAAAAACAAAACAAACAAACAAAAAAAACAACCCTCACCCTGTGAAATTTGCAGCTTTGATGCAGTGCTCATAGAGCCCAGCTAGGAAATAATAATGTGTTATTGGTTTTTATTTTTTTAAAGCTACAAACAAGTTGAAGAGGAAAACCTATCAGAGCTATGAGAAACTAAATGTCTTTATAAGCTTGAGATCTTCATTTCCTGAAGCAGCTTTAAATCCTGACAGTGTACTGTCTTTGTACACTGATCATGTCAAAATACCAGCTATTTATTATTTAGGTAAAGAATAACTGAATCTAAAATGTGCTGTATTTTCATACTTGGGGGGGAAAACCAGTCCTATCTCTGTAAAGCTCATGAAGATATTTACATTGAAGTATATATATATAAATGTGTTTGTACACACATTTAAGTAAATGCAGGTCGGTTCTGGAGAAGCCAGGTCTAAGAATTCACAGGAGAACTGGAGGAAGGGTTGAGGTGTATGGAGAGGGAAGCGAGGGGAGAACAGGGCAGCTCAGAAACTTGGACTGATTACCTGTGTAATTCCCTTTCTACCCCTCCACACATGTGTACTTCAGGACTAAGAACTAGTACTTTCTAAAAAAACCCACTGTCTAAAATCCTGGAAATTCTTTTTTCTTCATCCCTATGCTAAGGTTAGATATTATCTTGGGCTAGACTTTCCTGACCTTTTCACCAAATGTATCTTGATATGAAAACACTTGGTCAGGACTCTTCACCTATGAAAGGAGATGAGGGTATGAAAAGAAGGCGGCTCCAACCTTCAACTCCAACCTGGAAAAACTGTCTGCTTTTTTACTTTTCCCATGTAGGAAGCATGCTCCCTAGCAAGAGGAAAGGGACACGCACACACTTTAGGTCAGTAGCCACATATGGGCTATGTGTTCGGTCTTCATGAGAACCTATATCTGGCATATGCTCCCTCTTGGAAATTTCTATCACATGTGCTCTCCCATACCATCTTAGCCTAGATTTTTTCTACTGCCATGGGAAGTGGAGGTCTTGATTGGGAGGAGAAGGTAAACTGCTGCTCTGCAAGAAACACAACATAAGAGAAATCGGGAAGTTGTCCTATATGCTTGATATGTCCAAACACTGCTTGGAAAATGTTGCCTGACTATTTGGAGGTGCTGTCTCCTCAAGAAGATAATGGTGTGCCATGGAATGAGCAAAGTCCCTGTCCTGCAGAGAGTGGGCACAGGGCGGCTTCAGTATTCCCCATCTTCCCCCAGTGAATGTGTAAAAGTGCCAGCATCCCTCTTAAGGGGTATAGAGCTAAGAACAAATACACATTGTAAAGTGCTAGAATACTTTATTGTTAGGTGTAAAACCTGTTTCTGTTGACAAGTGCAAGCAGTCTTTACTGTTCGCAGTTAACGGGACCCTAGGGACTTTCTGTTCATTGGAAGAATAAAAACGCAAGAGAAAACATTTATGTACAAGCTAATACTTTTTGCTAGAGCCTGCACAATTTAGGCACAGACCTGCTACAGGACACTGAAAGGCCAACTTTATTTTTACATGTCATTTCAGAAGTCTAAAAGCACTTCTTTTGCAACAGTTTTTCAAAGACTTAGAAACTGACCTGGTCAACCTGAGTCTATAGGAATAAAGTAAACGGGTATGTGCTGTGTGAGCATACTGGGTCCTATATCACAAGCCTAGTGGGGTTCTGAGAACACAAAAATGAGGCTTATATTTTGGGCTAATTAAAGCCAGTGCAACGTCACTTCCTCAGCCTCCCCTTGTATAGCCAATGCCTCAGAGTTAAGTCCCGTATCTTTTCCTGGGAATTCCCATATGGGCCCTGACAATCTTCCTATCCTCGAGACTATGAGAGTGACAGACTTGCTAGCATTGCAGTCCTGGGCTTGTGGAGAGGCATCTCCCTCAGGGGGATCCAGGATTGCTTCCAGAAAATACCACTCCTCCCCTCCTACTTTTTGGGAAAGAGAAATTCATCAAGGCTTGGGTGGCTTGCAGTGGGCTGCTGCCAGTTGAAGAGGGCTGCTGCCTTCATGTTACTGGCCTCATTACCTCTTTGTAAAAAAGGTAAGGATACAGTCCTAAAAGAAGAATTTCTGTATGATCATAGACTATATACTTGAGGTTTTTTTTCTGGCAAGGTCCTGCTAGAAAGGCTATAGCTAAAGAAGGAACCTTTTCCTTCTCCTAAAAGAGCTATTTTCATCCTTAATGGTGCGTCAGTGTTGTTGAGTATCTATCTACCTATACTCCAGGAGGTCTGTCCAGGTCCTTGCACAGAGAGCTTATATTGATTGCAGCTGTGGCTGGCCTCTCCAAAACCATGGTCTCTTGCATATCTCTCTGCCCAGCAAAGGGTATTTAGGACTCCTGCTGGCCATTGGTTGTTTTCTGATGGACAGGAGTATCCTGTCCACCTTGATCCTGTTTCAAATGCTGTTATCATGTTAACACGTCATTCCTTGACTGCGTGTCAAAGCTTTTGAAAATACACACTGTACTTAGGAGCAAGAGGACGTGATGTGAGGACATGGTAGGTGTGGGTCATTCTGCATGACCTGGTGGGGTATACAGGAGAGGCAGGCATTCTTTCCGAGGGTCATTCTCAGAGGAAATCCCTGGATCTCTCTGTTCAGGTAATATTTTTTGGTCAGGGAGAGGGAATGCTATAGGAACTGTGTGCCACCTGGCTGGTTCAGTGTCACTTCTGACATTTAGCTAATATACAAATATGGTTCTCACTCTCATTTTTTCCAGCTCTAAAGAAATGTTAAAATGTATAAAAGCCATCATGTTATCATCAGTTTTGATGATAGCATTAAACAGTGTATTAAAGCATTCCCTTCGGTGTACAATTCATACCTCCTAGCCTGGAGGTGCATTGCTTATTAAAATGTCTCAGATCCACATATTGTGAAATAATATCCACTGAAATTCCCCCTTTTTATTTATGTATTTAAAAGAAGTTGGTAAGGGATTTGGGGAAACAAATGAATTTACTGCCTGGTAATAATGTAACATCATAAAAGGTACAGTGCTTATTATGAGAGTTATTTTCTAAGAGATTTTTAGGCATTTAATTCAAATTGGCTTTGAAATGAGCACTGTTCCAGATGGACTAAAAACTGTATGAATGTCCCCAGGGATAGCATGTTGAGTCAGAGATAGGGGGACAGTAGAGTTGGAGGGTGCTTTAGAAAAGATTGGGCTGCAAGACTTCCTTTTGCTTCCAATCAAAACAGTCAAGATTTACAGAACTGGTGGTTTTGATTACCTCAATTCTAATGATTTGAAACTGAGTTTTAAAAATGATTGCAGAGGGTGCTGATCACTCTTTTCCTGAAACTCAGGTTCCTGTAAGGGTTCTCAGTTCAACACCCAAATATTGAGGTACCTAATGCCAAACTACACTAAAACATCAGTCCGGCTGAACAGCTGCAGTGTTAATCTGGAAAGGGGTTAAGTAATAGTCATCAATTCTGTTGTTAAACAGGGAGGAACTGCAAGCCCCGGAGAAAAAAAAGACAATATGACAAATGGTCTATGTTGGTGGATTTGCCAGAAGAGTTACATGCAGAGCTTATGTAAACAAGCTTATATCTTGTGCCAGTGTGGGGCACAGATAGCCACTTAGCTGTACTGGGGAAAAGCACCTTTTTTCTTGGTATAATTGTATCTGTAACTGAGAGGTTTTCCTCAGAAGAGCTGAGTCCTTTGCAGAGGTAGGCAAGAGGTGAATAATTCACCCAGCCAGAGCCATACCGGGATAACTTCTTGTTTATGCACTTCCATGCTCAGGTTCCAGCAGTGCCCAAAGAGCGGCCTGCTCAGGGCATCATCGTGGATTTGCAGAGGTTGTTCCGTGGGTATATTTGCCCTGCATGATCTGACCCTTACCAGGCACATGTGCAGTATTGCAAATGGCTTAATACTTTTTTTTTCCCCCATTCTATTTCCTTCTTTTATAAATCACTTCTTTTTAATTTAAAAGTTTAACAAAATATGACTTTCTGGCCTGTAAAGGTCTAAGCTTCTAGGATGTAGGTGACAGCCTCCCCATCCCATTATCTGTGCTCTCTTTTGCTTGCTGTTCTTCTTTGGCACTGAAAATGTAGTCAAAGTCACTGGGGCCCCAGTGGACCTCAACTTGTTGATTAGAATTGGATAAACTAGACAAATTCTGGTGGGAATGGAAGGCATTCATGATGACTACCTGGCATTTTTCTCTGCCCTTTTTTATGTACTTGTCACTGTATTTTCCCACATCAATCTCATAAAACATTCTTTTGCTCATGCTTGAAATATTGATATTATCCTACAGCAAAGATAAAAGCACATCACAGAGCAATATGGCTTGGTGATAGAATTATCTGCAATACACGGAAATCTCTACTGATGTTTAGGGCTGGCATGGTATTAAACACATTACTTTTGCTGACAGGCATTTTCATTTCCTTGCATCATGCAGGTAAGGGAATTTGAAGGAAATCTAGTTTTCAGTTCTAGATTTGTTCAATAAAAAATGTAAACCAGAAATGCTGGTGGATATGCTAGCATCTCTTTAAATCAAAAGGAACTCACTGAAAATTTAAGTAAGTTTCAGAGAATGCTATGTGTTTTTATGTGTATATGTATGTGTTTGTATGTCTGTATTTACAAATGTATTTATCTATACATAAATATTTCTATAAACCCCACAACTGTTCCATATTTAACAAATCTGAAAGGACTGGGGACAATCTAAAATCAAGCAGTTAAAAATCACTGTCAGTGAACATTGTGCTCCTTTGGTATGGGCTTTATGATGCCATTTTTGGTAACATCTTTATTTATTATTTCCCCCCTATGACTTCGTCCCCATGCCGTGTACAGAAGAAAAGAGCTTCTGGTATAAATTGRGGATCTGCTCTCAAAATGACTGCCTTGTACATAGGATGCCCGCTTCAATTTTACTGAAGCGGGATGTGTAGCGAATGAAGCGGGGGATTCTTACAAGGGAAGGAGACCTCTTGAGCAAAGCATTGATTAAGGGGCATCTTATTCTGTCTATCCCTCTTTCTTCCCCAGGGTCACAGTATGATGCTGGGTAAGTTACTAAAATCAATTTTTTCTCAGGCCTGACTTATGTGTTCCTTGTGTTCCGGTCTCCAAACTGAGATCGTATAGCTTGGATGGAAACAATATTGAGCCCTGAAAACAGCAATCAAGTCAGCACTAAATGTACTTCAAATGTGTAAGGTGCCATAAGGTGCTAAGTGCTCTGTGTAATCAGAATTTGCAATCTGAAATTGCACATTCAATACTAGTGGGCATTTTGACTTAATTCCCCTGTTCCTGAGCTCTACATTTGTAAAATGAGCCTATCACCTCAGAAAGGTGTTGTCCAAAGTAATTAGTTTTTGCAAAACAGTCCAGTGCTCTGCTGAGTGGCACCACAGAAAAGCCCATGTGGAAATAAATTCTCTTCAGAGCAGGATTAGTACAGCATGCAGGAGAAGGGGTCACAAATGGAGCAATGAAGATAAAACATAGTATCAAGTAACGGCAGCTTCAGCAGGCATTATTCTTCCTGTGTGCTGAATGAAGGAAAGGTCACGTCAAAAAGAGTAGCGTGTGATTGTGTAATTAGAGGCTGTATCAAAACACACACATGAAAAACAGGGACTGCTTTTATGCTGTATTTGTGCAGGAATTTATCCCTAGAAATCAACAATATTGAAAATAATCGTAGTTGCTGTTAGTAGGATGGGAGAGAATCCGATCTAATGGCTGGGGCCTGGGGCAGAGACTGCTCCACCCYGGAGAGTCTGTTCTGTCCCTCACTGCCTCAGCTCTGCTCTCCGTAAATTGGAGGTAATTAATACTTGCTTTTTACATACTCTGTGGCACTAAATTCCTTTGGAATAGTTTGATACCATACATTGTACAAATATAAACTCTTCCTATGTAGTACACAATTTATTTGTGGAATTGCGGATTTTGGAACAGTATTTTCGTATGTTTTCAGGGTTATGCATTCATTGTAGAATAAAACTGAGTGTTCTGCTGCTGTACTGAATAGACACAGCTGATCAGAGAGAGCATGCTGGGGTTTTCATACGCTGCTCAGTTTAGGGACATCACGTCTTCTGCAGCCTAGAAGGCAGTAGCTTTGGAGCAGGAGACTCTGAGGTCTCTTCTTGCTGCCACTACATAGTTGGGTATTCTGCATGAATCTGGCATAAATTATTAGCCAGCAAACCCTAATTTTTCTGTAACTGATGAGGGATTTACAAAACTTAGCTGAGTATAACCAAGTATTTGTTTATGCCAGTATTTGTGACTGCAATGAAATTTGTTAATAGGCCAAATTAGTAAGCATACAGAAAATGAGATGTCAGTGGTACTACATAATCTTGTCAGGCTGTTTCCCCAGAAAAAGCAGAGTGTCTGGCCCCTGAATGTCTGGAACAACCGACACAAAAAAATTGTGCTGATCCTTAACCTTCGCTAGCAGTGTGCCTTCTCATTGTTAGCAGGCCACAAATTGTATTTAGTATGTGACTTACCATAAATGCATACACCTTGCTTAAGAACGTCATGGAGGTGAAACATATGTGGGCTGCTGGGATCACGCTGGCCAGGGGTTCTTATAGCTGCTTTTGCAAGGGGACTGCTGAGGTTAAACTACATAGTTTTTGTCATTTAGTCTTTCCTGCTGGGTATGACCTCAACTTTTCTCTCAGGTCTAAGCCTTGACAGTTAGAAAAAAACCCAACACTTCCCTCTCATCAGAAGCTCAAGCATATTTGATCTGGTTAATTCCTAGAAGGTGAGAAAATATGTATAATTTTACAGAGTTCCTTTTAGAGCAGAAGTACTGAAAGAAGGATTGTTGTCACCGTTTCCAGCTAGACTGGAACCTGCTGTATTTTGAGATCTGTGGGAGAAATGGTTATTTTTCTCAAGAAGCACTGAACCAATGTAAAAGCTTTTAATCCTCTCCAAAAGGAACAAGCCAGGTTATCTCCTGCCATCCCCTTGAATGTGCCAGGCATGAATCTAATATATGAATATGTAGACTCTACATATAAACACACCCTACAAGCAAAGGTTGATCCCGTGCGGTGGAGTTACATTACCTTTTACATTACCGCTTGTTCGAGGTAGTGTTCAGGTCAGTGCTATTGAGCGTGTTTCTTTGTGTAGCAATTTATATTGTGTGCAGGGTTCCAGGGGACAGCGTGGGGGATCATATGGCTGTAGGTTGTGCAAAGCCTCTGTGTACATCCATCATTTTCAAGGCAGCAGGAAAGCTCATTCTTTTTGCCAGGCTTTAGCTGCAGGAGCTTGGATGTGCCTCCCCCTYGGAGCTCCTGTTGGCCTGCTGCGCAGGGAATATTCAGCATTCAGTGCATCCATTCGGCAGCCGCCTGGCAGAGCACCAAGCTTGCAAGAGGGCACAAGAGAAAGCATAACCCTGTTTAAAACTACTCAGGCTCATCAGCAGACTGTGGTATTGCAGAAGAGGAGAGGTAACATGGCTGCGTAGTTCATCCTTACGCAAATAAGGCGGCAATAGTGAAAAGGGACTATTTTCTGAAATTGAGAAATGCTGAAAGCAGCGAAGTAAAGAGATGGGGTTATGTGTRTGCTACTCTTGCTTCTTGTCCATTGTAGCCCATAAAACAGGGAGACAAAGAAGGAAAAAAGAAAAGGGAAAGAGGTGGGTGGTCACAGGAGAGGGGAGACAGAGGAAGTAAGTCAGATTCCCAGAGGGCGATTGCTTTTAGGAAAGCTAAGGCAGTGCAAGGGAGAGCACTGTTGCCTACTCAAGTTTTACCTAGCTGAGAAGGGTAGTAACTATCAGTGGGGCCACAAAACAGCTCTACTTTAGCTTTTCATTTTCTCCCTCCAAAGGCAAATAAATGCGTATTTAAATGATCACAGCAGTTAAACACTGCTCCAGTGAAGTAGCATTCTGTTACAACTGCCTAGCAAACACCTAGATGTGCCTCTGCAGAACAGAGATTTTGAAATGTTCACTGATCAAGAATTCGAGTTGGTTTTTAAATGTGAGATGTCTTTTTATTGCTAGTGCATAATTTAATTTTGAGGCCACCGGTGTCTGATGTGTATCTTAAAATCTGAGTTCCTGCAGGCACATGGTGTGTCATTGTATCTGCTCATTTAATTTTTCTGAAAATAAATTTTCTAGCTATTATAGATGAAAGCATGAAAACACACCCCCAGTTTCCCTTTCCCCTTCCCCAAATCCAAAAGGAAAAGGCAAATAAAACAAATGCTACTATGTTTAAAAAAAATAAAAAAACACTCTTTTTGCACTAGAGGGGCCAGCTCCCAGATTTGGACTTTAAAGGCTGGTAGTTTTACTAGTCCAAGCTTCTGGATTGCAGCCTGGAATGGAAAGGCCTACATTTCTGCTTGGGAATGGGCAGACTGTAGCAGATGGTGAAAAAGGAAAATGACCTTTGTGAGACTTCATTTTTGCAGTGTAGAAGGTCTCTTTTGAGTCGGGTGTCGGAAGGTGCCCGAGAATAGAGTAGGTTGCAGTGGAATCATGCACAGGGGTTGCTTGCAGAGGGCTCCTTTGCAGTGAACCCGAGGTTCCCGTTCTGCGAAGCCAGCTCTCCTAAATTCAGTGGCTGACTCCCCTCTTACGGGTTAAGTTGCAGCATTCTTGTAGATTATATGTGTTGCCTGTGTTCTTGTAGATTATATGGTGACTTCAAGAATAAATTTTCTCTGATTAAATGGCATCCCATTTTGGGACGACACATCTCACTGGACAGTGGTGCAGGATACTGTAATGCATTAACACAGTTTTGCTCCTACTGCTGCATAGTAACACCATTTTGCAGCATGTTTTGTTGAACAGACTATAGGATGTGATAATTTTGTTGAGCCCTATACTTGGCTGCAGAACAAAATGGGATGCTTCTCCTGTCATCTTTCTGGTAGATCAGAAATGCAATCTATAGTCCAGAGCACATTTTTTTTTTTTTTTAACTGAGAACACCAAGGAACGAGCCAGACCGAGGAGATAGGAGTGACCTTTGGGATGATGAAAGGACCATGGTTGGTTGTACTAAAAGGAAGGAGCTGATTCACTGAGGCCACTAAGCACAGTTGGACCCTGGAGTTCTCCCTAATTTTCCAGTTTGTAGACTAGCCAGTGCTGTCTGCCCTATCTGTTATCACACAGCTCCCATAACGATTTACCAACACCACCCATCTTTCCTAGCATGGCATATTGTCCTGGTTCCGGCTGGGACAGAGTTAACTCTCTTCCCTGTAGCTGGAGGGGGTGCTGTGTTTTGGGTTTGGCG
>JASVER010000157.1:1116686-1324629 GCA_030449065.1 Oceanodroma leucorhoa | reverse complement strand
TGGTGCGGAACACGTGGGGTGAGCAGTTGCATTGTGTATCGCCTGTTTTGTATATTCTGTTATTGTTGTTATCGTTGTTATTATCACTGTTCTCCTTTGTTTTATTTCCATTWTYAAACTGTTTTTATCTCAACCCGYGGGTTTTCCTCCGTGTGCCCTCCCGATCCTCTCCCCCATCCTACCGGAGTGGGGGGTGAGCGAGCGGCTGCGTGGTGTTTAGTTGCTGGCTGGGGCTAAACCACGACACATATCTACAAGACTCATATCTATACGAGGACCAGTGTGGAAGCTTGGGCTGTTCCCACTCACCCCTTTTTAAATGAAGTTGTCCTAGCTGCACTGTCTGCCGCAAGGCTGGTGTTTTGCAAAGGCCTCGGCACTGCCTTTTCTGTGGCGGTGCTGCAGTCTCTGGGGTCACAGCTCTTGAGGATTAGTCACTATCTTCAAGCTCATGCTAACAGCAAAGAACCAAAGCAATGAACATGCTTCAAATGCATTTTAAAAAAAATGAGGAAGCCCATCTATTCTGTCACAGAAAGGCCCCTTAGGTCTGCTCATGCCCTAGCTGGAGGAGTTTTCAGCCTTCTCTTTACCTAAGTGTTTACCCTTCCTCCTGGCTTCCCTGGGCAAAGCCGTACCCTGTGCTATGGTGAATGCTGCTGCAGGAGAACACTGGGAGCTCTGCTGTGGGTCACTGCAGTTGGCTGGCCCCAGGAATGGTGAAGGACAATGGTCTGAGACAGTGTGCCTTTTTTAATTAAAAAACAAACAAAAAAAGAGCAATCCATTTTAGATACGGGAGAGAAAAACATTTGGAAAGCTTTTCACTTAACAAGACTCGTCTGTGACATTTAGATGCATTTATACAAGTTAAAAAGGAATTTGGCACCTTCCCACCTCACTCAGCAGGCTTAGAAGAGAAAAAGCAAATAAAAAGACAAGATTACTTGATATGTTACTTTTTTTTGTTCACATGAAGTGTTGTGCCTGTTGATGTTGGCTGAGTGCTATTACAGCCCACAAAGGGCCTTGACAGAGGAGTCATATTCAGTCAGGTCCCGGGCTTGCTTTCTAATGAGGAAAGATAATTATCGTGCCAATCTCTGATCGCTTTTTACTAGGCACATTTAATGTGAGGGAAGATAGGAGCATCTTCTGTCTAATACAGACTTGAGGGCAGGGCCAGCAGGTGTAACAGAGTAATCACTCTGAAGGATTTGTTCATTATTTCCCAGAAAGACAGAGGGGAGAAGTCTTTGTGTCACCGTCTCTCTCTGTCTTCACTGCTCGAGTTCAGCTTGTGCAGTTTGACGTGGTGGCCCCACTTCTGCAAGCACCTTTAGATCCCATCAGAAATGCTCTTACCAAGCATTTATTACTGGGTTTGACAACTAAGTAGTCTCCCTCCCCCCCCCCTTCATTTTCTGTTTGAAAGAGAAAATCTGAGGTGTGTTTGATGGGAACCTGGTGATGTGCAGTGTGCTCTGAGGCAGCTACTCCCTTGGCTGTAGAGCTGTGTGGGCATGGTTGTATGCTTGCTTACATTTTTGTACATTATAAATGATCTCCATAGATGTGCATGCTACCTATCTGGGTTCATATGCATGAACGTGCATGTGTCTTTTCTTTGAAAACACACAGGTGCTTACCCCAGGGGAGTGTACAGATGAGCACATGCTCTGGGAGATGTTTACTTTTATATACCTGAATGCATTCATGTCTACAAATTTATGGCTTCTGATTATACGGGAACTCTAAGACTACAGGGCCAGCTGTAACTTTGAGAATTGTCTTGAGAATTCTCTTGTGTCTTTTTCTTAGTTGCAACACAAATTCATGGAGCTCCTGGTTTTGCACACTTCTTCGTAACATAGATTATCTCACTGATCCTGTTTACCACTTGGTCCCACAGTCACACCAGAGGGGTTGCCACTGGGTTGGGTATCAGTGGCTCGTGATAGCACTGTATAAACTGATTTTGCCTCAGGGAGAAAGGCAAACAGAACTAGATTGTGAAATGCAGCAACTTTAGGAAATTGCGTCTTCCTTTTAGGACAAGGTATTGGGATTCTCAAGCAACTTGGTCTGATATAGAAGCTTGGAAACAGCTCAAGCTAATGCTTAAAGTGTAATTTCAGTAAGATTTAATTTATTTTGTCTTTTACTTTACAGTCAGTTCTTCTACAACATCTCAGTGTTTTCTGTTTCCAACATGCCATAGGGTTCTGCAGTGGAGGTGCACATTGAGTGTGAAGACAACTGGTGGGACAGGTGCACTTTAGATGCTGGGGAAGTGGGGTTTGCATGTTAGCTGGATTACTGCAAGATCAGTAATGGAAAAGTTGGCAGGATTTACTTGCTGGCTTTAGCTATCAGCATTGACAACTCATCGCACCGAATGGAAGGGTACAGACCTCACAAGCCTACAGTTTTATGATACCTGCAGCTTATCTCTGCAGTGGTTTATATATGTTGTTCAAGACCTTGTCCTTGTATACTACTAGATCAAGACCAGTATACCTTGATCCCATAGTCCACTGAATAGGCAATTTTTCTTGCGCTGTAGCAAGGTCCAGCAATGGGGAAGAGGAACACTCTGACCTCTTTTGATTCATTCACACTATCCACTGCAACACAAATTTCTCTAAACACAGGATGARGCACTGAAGTCGCACTCTTGGCTCTGAGGGGAGAAAGCTGTGAGTAAATCTTATTGATCCACATCCCAGTGTCCATCTGCTGAAACAACTGTTAAAGCAGGTGTGTCTAATTTTAGCTTTTGAAACAGCTGGGCAAAGTGTTGGCCCTGTTTCAGTATCTTTTGCTTAAAGAGAAGGCAGGTGGCATTCTCTGAACATGCCACTATTGAATTAGGGAGACCGACTAATATTGGTGAGTCAACTTAACTTAATTCTCTCAACCTGCTAACAAGAGCACTTTGGAAAGGATTGGGGAAGAATGACAGGATACCTTGAATAAACCGAAAGGGAAAGAGATTGCAGTGTGTGTGTTCTAGCAACAGCAATTTAATCAATTTAGGTGCATCTGTGCTACCTGTCACTTTGCTGGCTGTTTGTATTTCTTTTGCCTGGGTGACTTGAGGCATGTATGTCCTAGCTATATTTTTTAAATGAAGGCATACTCTATTGAAGTAAAGATTACACATGCACATGAATAGATAGATATGTGTGAGAGAGAGAACATTAAAAAAGCCAACAACCACCTTGCTCTGGGCGATTTTGGGTTTTGTTGCAAAATCAAGCATTCAAAATTGAGGCATGCTGGAAGTAACATCTTCCCCTTTCTGCATTCCTTTCAGTCTTTAATTACAGGATCATGTTATTGTGGACTCCTGATTTGTTTGTGAGGCAGAAACGATCATTAAGTGAAATACATTTGTATAGTTAGAAAATTCTTTGAAGTCTGTGAAACCCATGTTTTAGTTGCTATAAAGATTAAGGTGTCAGTTGAATAATGGAAAGGAAGGAAGGGGTCTAGTAGTTAAAGAACCTGAATGCCACCATGGGTACCTGGGTTGTGTTCCTATCTCTGCAGCAGGGTTCTAGAGTGATACATTCTTCCTAAAAACCATTGAGTATGTTATAGAAGTGAGTGCTGGACAGCAGAAGTAATGGATTGTTATCAGTGTATACTTTTATATTGGTCTCTTTGTGTGCCCGAGAAGAACAGCTTTGAAAGCTGATCACTCTATGTAGTGGACTGTGAATCCCCCTAAAATACCTGTTAGAAAGAAGTAGAGGGTTTAAAGAGAAGATATTTTTAAAATGAGGCATTTTGTTCACGTTCTTTAGCAGCATCTGATTGTGCTAAGGAGGGTATAAGTAGCATCTAGCTCCTCCAGATGTCAGCTATTTAGAGAGACACACACCAGAAGTTCTGTGGACAACAAATGACTGAATCCCACGCAGGATGCTCTTCTTGGCAAGAGAAGAAATGGGAGTGAGTGGGTGAGCCTGTGTGTGTTCCTGTGCAGGATGGGATGGGCAATTACAAAAATGGGAGATAGGGAGGGAGAAAAATGAAGATGGATGGAGGTAAAAATACTTGCTAAATGCCAGCTGTCCTACTTGGACGGTGTGGGAATGTTGCCTGGGGTAGTCTCAGTGCTTTGTCTAGTTTGATTTTAACCCTATAAACTTTTTTACCATGACTTATGTAACCTAAGCTGCAATAAGCTCTGTATAAACATCTGGATATGTATTATTTTCAGCCTGTAACTAGCGACCTAAGAAAACCCAATAATGAGAGCAATTTGTTGCAATACAGCTTGCTGGGAAAAAGCAAACCAAAATGATTAGACTGTCCTCTGTTGAAAGCAGAAACTTTTCAGGGACCTATTTCTTTAAATGAAAATTTTCTTACTAAGTTTGTAAAAGCTCAGCAGTATTTCTGGGGACGGATCAAATAGTCTCATAGAACCCACAAATGGCCAGATGGTTTGGGGGCTCCCCTCAGATGACACCTATTTCCCCAACAGAAGTTGGAAACATGCTGTCATACTAGTTTTGAAATTTACTTTTGCGTAATATTTTCGTGCTATGTCGAACTGCACTAGATAATTCTTTCTCTTTCCCGTGCAATTTCTGTTCAGTTGTTGGCTCTGACGCCGAAGTGGTGTTTGTGGGTGGGGAAGAGAGGCAGTCCCCTTGCCTTTGAGTTCTAGCCGGTCTAGGTCCTGCTGCGTGCTCTAGAAAAAATCTCCCATTTCCAGTGGAGAGCAATGCTTGATCAAAGTGGCAGAGAATTACTCACCTTTGAAGGTTTCCTTCTGGTGCTGCTATTTCTGTCATCCTTTAACTAAAACATGCTTCATTACCATATATATGTAGCACAGATATAAGATGCTGAATTACCCATCTCTCATACCATAGTCTTTGGCTCTGGTACTCCTTTTACAAAAGGTTTCTTGCAATACAGCCCATAGTGAGAAGCTGACATCCTGCAACTTCAGCTGTCACACCACTTGAGGCCATACTGTACTAGTGTGGAAATACAGTGTTATTTTAGTCTGGTTTTCTAAGGAAATGACTCTTCTGCAATCACTCTGTCTGGCCATCGCCCCTGTGGTTGCCTGGCCAGCAACGACCACATTTGACAGGAGCGCTGAAGCCCCAGAGATACTGAATTCCTACAGAACTTGTTCCTCGTCCCTGCTGAGGCATAAGGGCTGCTCCACCAGCCGGTAGGCTTGCAGCTCTGAACCTGCCACAACCCAGGCTGCCCCTTTTCCTCAGCCAAAGCAAGACATGAGGAGGGAAGGGAAGGAAATGAAAGGCATTACAGGGAGGTAAAGAAAGATGACAAAAATCTGAGCATATCAGAGGAGGGAGTGTGAGAGAATGTGGGGGGAACTGAGGGTGATCTGGTGACATTATTATAGTGAATATGGGGGGGTGACAAAGGGGAAACATGAAGCCTCATTTCCTACTCATTTATTTCTGTACTTCTGCTTGTAGAACAACATATTTTCAGGTAGCCAGGAATATCAGATGTCCTCTTTTTATCTGCTTGCTGCTACATTTCCAAGGATTACATCTAGTGTAGGGGCTGGTAGTGGGTAAGAAGCATCTCAGTGCAAGAAAAGGTGTTATCCAGAGCACCTGTATATCTGTTTATTCTGTTGATCACATACTGCTGTCTCTCTCTTTTGGGGATTTTTGGTAGCTTGGGCTGTCACAGAATAGCTACCTTCTGATTTCTGCGCAGGAGGAGATCAGAATGCAGAGATGAAGACAGCAACAAAATGATTCAGAGTTAGTCATCCTGAAGACCACTCAGATTTCTTTCATCCTCACAGTACCCACCATACTTCTGCCAGTACCCTGGAGGAGTCAATGACAGACTGTGTCTTGCCATCCTGAGTGCTCACTTTTGGTGACTGATAAAAGGGGAGGGGAGTGAAACGTGGCAGTTAAAACTGTGCAGACCTAATTATAACTTAAGGGGTGACTTAACAGATTAATTGGTCCGGGGTGCAGATGGCTTTTGTATGATCAACCAGAAGTTCAGAAGGAATAAAAAAAAAAAGTGTGATTCTTCAAGTGAGCTCCCTCTATGGGTTACGCAGGCATTTTCCTATTTTCCCCTTTTCTGGTTTCTTCTGTGGTTGTCCCTGGCTGATAGTCTGAGGAAGAGATACAGAGGCTATGGAGGAGAGAGAGAAGCAGAAATATGTGTGTGCGCCTGTGTGCATGCACACGTGTATGTATGCATCTGACTAAACGTAATCGCTGCATCCCTTATCGTTACCTTTTCCCTTGGCACTTTACAATGAGTAGCTGGACTTTTTTGTCTGTCCTGTCCAATAAATAGCACATCTGTGTTGGGAGCAGTTTATGCCTTATCTATTGTATACAGCCTATCAGTGAGGGAGTGTGTTGCTCCTTCCCCTTCTTTGTTTCCGCTTCCCAATTTTCACGGCTGCCTGGTGCTTAAAGCCCATGTACTCCTGATGTCTGCACTTGCTCTGGTGTTAGCGTTTGCAGCTCCAGGGGGGTTTTATTGCCGCTGGGTACCTCCCCCTACACAAATTCCCTCCCAAACTGCTCAGAGATGAGAGTGCTGGGTAAAGGGAACTGTTCAGTTTGAGGAAGCAGGCTTTTTGCATCCATGTGACTAGCACAAACACTCTTTGAATCGCAGGCAGGAGGGAGGATTTGACAAGACAAGGAAACTGCTGGTGTCTCAGGAGATGTGCAGCACTGGAGGAGCTTGTGCGAGTGGAGTAGAGTTTGGGACCCTTGGGAATGATAGGAGAGTGAGATGCTTCACAAGGAGAGAGATGTTTTTAAAGCAGTTCATGCTCCTTACATTTATTCTCACTGCTATGCTTTTGTTGAGCTTCTCTGCTGGAGACCAAGTGTCCCAGTAAGTCCACTGATCAGTTGCCACAAATGGACCTGGAGTGTATTTTGCTTCCATCTGTTTGATTTGTTTGTGTGGGTGTGTCGCATGCCTTGAAGCCAGGGCCTGTCCTTAGTAGTATTAAATACATCAGCAGAGAACAGGCAGTTGATGCTGTACCCATCCCAGCATAATGCTTCAGTGACCTAAGCTGCATTTTCTTAAAGTTGCAAAACCTTTTAAAAATCTCAGTCAAAAAAGCCTAGGAACCCGTGGACCAGGGTTTAGACATATTTTCCATGTTATAGAATATAAAAATGTAAGTAGCTAGCAGGGCGCTAATATGAACCCTCCTATGCAAGAGGGACAAATGTCTTACAAGTAATGTAATCAGGAGTATCATCAATGAGGTACATGAAATAACTGTTCTTCTTTGTGCAGTGCTCATGAGACTTCATCTGAAGGACTGCATCCAGTCTGGGGCATTGCACTTCAAGAAAAATGTAGATATTTGGAAAAAGACTCTAGGAAACCAGGAATAATGAACACAGTCTAAAACCCATGCATCTCTAGAGAACAATAAAGCAAACGTCCTTGTCTAGGGAGGAGGGACATAGCAGAGGTCTTCAAATATGTAAAAGATATCTGTAAAGAGGAAGGAAATAATCTTTCTTCTATGATAGGGCAAGAAATAGCAAACCGCAATATTGCAACTGAAAATGTGAGTGTGTGTATGTATATGTATGTTAAGGAATTACAGATTGCTAGGAAGGGAATGTTTAGAAGACTGATAAATCAGGCCAGTTTTAAACTTTAAAATGAAACTTTACTGAACTCATTAATTAGCAACACACTTTATCCTAATGGTTAATTCTCAATCATTATCATTCATTATTACTTTATATACAAAACTGTTAGTCTTTAACATTTATGCCCTAAATTAACTGTGACTATACAGTACCATAAAGCTGATTCTCTATAGTTAGCACTGACAGCTACTGTCCTTGATGGTCTTAGCTGCAGAAGGAGAAGAGGTGAGAAGGATGAGAGAAGTTGGAAGTGATGCTGGCTTGTTGTCTTCCGTATCCAATTTCCCTTTTCATACCTGATGTTTTAATGCTACTTTTGCTCTCACAAAAGTGAGATATTCAACTGCTAACAGTGCTGCTTCTCTATTCTTTTTTCCCAAACATGCTTTTTGTGTATTCAGCAGGATGCCCTGCCTGTTTGCATCCCTTATGCTTATCAAGTCCTTTGTTTCAACTTTTTGTTACTTGGATGCTGCCTATGAGCAACTAACTACATCTTGTTTGCCCATTTGGTGGTGTCCTGGTTTCGGCTGGGATAGAGTTAAATTTTTCCCTAGTGCTATATTTTGGGTTTAGTATGAGAAGAATGTTGATAACACACTGATGTTTTTAGTTGTTGCTAGGTAGTCTACTAGTCGAGGACTTTTCAGCTTCCCATGCTCTGCCAGGCACACAAGAAGCTGGGCGGGAGCACATCCAGGACAGCTGACCCAGCTGGCCAATGGGGTATTCCATGCCATGTGACATCATGCTCAGTATTTGAATGGGAGGCGTGGTCCGGGAAGTCGTGATCGCTTTTTGGGCATTGCTCAGTGGGTGGTGAGCAATTGCATTGTACATCACTCATTTTGTATATTCTATCATTATTATTTTTATTGTTATTATTATTGTTGTTATTATTATTATCATCCCTTCCTTTTCTGTTCTATTAAACTGTCTTTATTTCAAGCCATTAATTTTTTTTCGATTCTCTCCCCGATCCCACTGAGGGAGGGGGAGTGAGCGAGCGGCTGTGTGGTGTTTGGCTGCCTGCCGGGTTAAACCACAACAGGTGGTCGTGTTGCTCACACACTTAGTGAAATGCTTATATATACCATCGCAATGTTGCAATATATTATATACTACTGTTAGTTACAATATTTTAGTACGTTTATATCTGGGCACAAGGAAAGCTAATATTAATTATATCCTGATTAATGCATTTGTAATTTATAGGTGTCACAAGCCACTTCTTTGACTACAGCAGATTTGTGAAAAGGAAAAAAAAATTAATTCTGTTGATAAAGTTGAGCACTGGTATATATTGCGTCCAGAGGCATTGATGCGTCACCATTGCAAGTTAGACAACATCACCAAGAATGTTGTAGGTAAAGTTTACGCTACCTTGGCACTGAGAGATGGACTGGATAGCCTCTTGAAGTTCCTGGCTGTTTTGTCTATTATGAGCCTAGTTACTTGGAGGGAAAAAATTAATTTCTACTGTGGTTGAGAGCAACTGGACTGTATACTATGTACCACCCTGTGCAGGTTGTGTAGCACAGGCACTGCATGTAAAAATGGCTGTTTCCTTTGGGTGAGGAGAAGGCCATCTAATGGTCTTATTGTTCGTTATGCCTTAGCCACTAAGTTGGTTTGCCACAGACCGTGCAGCATGGGCTCTTTCAGGGTTAAAAGCAGAAGAATTGTTCCCCACAGTGTCTTCTTTTGTCCTTCCAATTTTTGAGCTTTGGCTGCTCTGACCTTCTTTTTTTCTTCATCTTCTGCACACTGACAAGGTATACATCTTAGGAAATTACACCTACAAGCAGCTCCCACACGAGCAGGCTTGGCCGCAGGAGGTGTTTCACTCTTTGGCTGGCTGGCGGTGAGACAGTTGTGTCATTGAAAGATTTTCTCCCCACATTTTTCTCTGCGTTTCTTTTAATTCTTTTTTTGGCAGTCAGGAGACTACAGCAAACACCAGTCACCTGGCAGTTATTGCTGCGAGATGAACAGGTGATTACAGGCAAAAGCCAGGCAAGATGATACGTGGAAGAGAGAAGAGAAGCAGAGGGGAGCCTGTGCACAGTGTCTATTAGAGAGCTTGCTTTTCATTAGCACAGAATCCAGTTTAAAGGAGCAAAACCAACAGTTTTTCCAGCTTTTTCTTTCTGTGTCAGACAAGATTTCTTTGAGTGCAAAAGGAAAATAAAAGTTGTCTTTCAGCTCTCATGAGTAAAAATTAAAATAGTTCCCTATATATCGCAGCAGATATTTTAACTCCGTCTATTCCCTGTCTCTTTCTACTTCAGGCTTTCAGGTACTATTTAAGTTTTAGAACTCAGAGCTCTTAAAAAATAATTTCCCAGCTCTTCTCTTCCACACTAAGAATTCATGACATAAATGTTAGTTCTGCAGTGCTAATATTTAGCACTAGTGTGTAAGGTGCTGGACTGGCAGACCTCGGAGATCTAAATCTAGATCTACAGAATAGATACAGCCAAGATGACACTAGGTCACACATCATCCTTTGTGATCTGCTGGTGTGTCTAACCTCTTGCTGCTGTGAGACTCGCTAAAGGCAAGGGATTGCAGCAGCGTGTTATCCCAGGCAAGGCTCACATCTAGGCCGGGTATAGGCTTTTCGCCTTCACCTTAGACTTGCCAACACTGATTCCAACCATAGGGACAGTAAGGTACACATATATTTTTGTTTCCACAAGCATAGTAGCTACTTGCATCCATAGTATCAGTTGCTAGGAGTTATGCTAGAGGTGAATTTGGATCAACATAAAATCAGGCTAATCTCAGAGTTGGTTAGAAAGTCATCTACCTATAAGAGGGGGCTGTTATGAATGATGGAAATCAGTTATGAGCACATGCTAGAGGTCAGTCACTACCACTAAGGTATCGTTAGTGAAACATAGGTAGTAGAGGTACTGAAGTGTGAATTCTGTGACAGAAACATCAGAAAATTAAACCATCAGGCTTCTTTCCTTCATTGGTGATTCAATAACTATCTAAGGTCCAACAGTGGGCAACCCTGATTTCTTCAAACTTGGCCAGTCTTCTGGTTTCTGTAATCTTTCTGAGTCTGAACAAACCTTTGATAAAAAGCCACATTGCCTGAAATGATACAAGAAGTAGAAGCAGGTTTTGTTTCTCTGCCTGACAAGATCTGAGCAACTGCCATTGAATCCAGCTTCTACTGAAAGTAAAAGGGATAGACGCAGTTCCAGCCTTCCTGGAGGAAAGAGCTCTGCAGCCGCACAGGATCAGTTTTCTCCTGTGAGATGAGAGTCTGCCTGTCAGCACACTGCTGACAGGCAGACTAGCGCCTGCTTAGCCCACTGATAAAGTACCCCAGGGGGCAGGGATTAAAGTGTTTGTGAGACAAAAGGGGAGATGGTGGGTACTTGAATAATAGGAGCTCCTCATGATGGTTGAAGTAAAGCAAACCTAGGCATCCTTCATTTAACACAAAGCACATTCATAATTATTGATCTGGTAGAGAGTCCAAAGTGTGAGAAGGATCTTGTCCTAATTTCTGAGGCATCTTTAGGAGGGAGGATGCTGGCTGGTGTCCTGTGCAGGTTGCCAGGGGTATCTCTGTGGCACATTCAGCGAAGACTGAAAGGAGACTTACAAGCTCAGGGCTGAAAGCCGTTGCAGTAGTCGCTCCTGTGTGAAGCCACTATTGCCAATATCTAAGCCTTTCCATTCTCTTAGGTTCACAGACTAGCAGACTTAAGCCAAAAAAGGTACTGTTTGCTCATAAAGCTGGTCCAACATATGTTGGCTCATGCCTTTCCAGCAAGTTTGTAAGCTCTCCGGGGAAGGGACTCTCTGCTTCTGTTAGTTTACATAGTGCTGAGTACACTGGATTGTCCTTTATACATTATCTAGTAAACAGGGCCAATTCTAACATGTTATTGTCAGTTTGCATTAGCAAATTCTGATGTTGTCTCTTTCCCAATTATAATTGATTAATGCTTATCAAAATGAGATATATTGCTGTGTTTGTCCCTCCACACTTGTTCTTGCTTGTTTCCACTAACATAGGACTGTAGGTGTGAAAATTCAGAAAACAAAAGTCTGAACTTTGCAAGATTTCTGGCCCTTAAATTGGATGCTTTACAGAACTGAATTTCTGTCCCTCACCTTCTGTCAAAGCTCTCAGTGGTTACCRTTGCTTTTGGCTAACTAACTGCTAGCCCAGGCTAACTGGTTGTAATCAGCTTGCATTTCTCTTCTCACAAATGAACATCAAGGGTCAAACCTCCCTTCACTGATGTCAATCCACTGGCTTTGTTGCATTTACTCACCCTGACATAAATGAGAACCAAAGTAGGCTCCAAAGCTTCTGTATTAGTTGCTTGTGGCAAACTGTGGTCCCTTGGAGCTGAGCTGAAAAGAGAATTAGACCTGCCCTATGTCACCGGTAACGTGTARGGCGTATGCCTCAACTTTTGTAGGTAACTGGACTTACTGGACGCTAAAGGAAAGCACAGAAGCCCTGAGAATAGATTGCTCTTTTTTTCAAAGGTACAGAATAAAACAGAGACTGTAGTGAGTTGGTTATATGCAGAAAAAAGTACTGCATAGCAGCAGCTGTGTGCGTGGTCTTGAGCCCTGTCCTGGAGTGACTCTTCCCTTTCCCTCTGGATGAGCAGACACTGATAATTCTTTGGCGCCACTGGGTCTTACCTGCCTCTCGAGGCTGCCTGCAGAGAGGCAGTGATGAGAAGGACAGTGGGGCACCAGGGACTACTCTCAGAGCAGTTAATTCTGCCGGCAGTGCTCAGGAACTTACCAGCTTTTTGGTCATTGCTGTCCTCAGCAGTATTTGAAGTAGCTTGCTAGAGACAAAGATGTCTATATGCCAGTCCTACGCTCTCTACAGCATGCAATCCCTTCTGGTTTATTTATTTTATTCATGACTCTATTTTAAGTTCATAAGCAGAACCTGTTCTCGCCCTCCTTGTTGTTCTTGGAAAAGTACATTTAAAAAAAAAAAAAAAAAGAATGGGACTGTTTTGAACCTTGAGAGAAACAGTTCAGTCTGGGAAAAGCTTTTGGGTGACAGGTTGTTCTAGCTGACCTTATTCTCTTAACCTTATTATATAGCAATGCACTGGCTAATACTGTACCTCGTTAGCCTCTGCTGGGTGGACCCAGAGCTGTCATCTCTCTCGCAGTCACCCTGTATTGCTAAAAGCTAGTGGAGATTCCCCTTTGGATCCAGCCTTAGAGATCTGTGATTTTAGAGCAGAGCTGATTTTTTCAGTTCTGAGTGCAGCAAAGTAATTAACAGCTAAGATTTAATAGGAAATATAGAGAGTTGTACTTGCTGACACAAGGTAGAGCACAAACTTTTCCTGGGCTTGAAGCCAACTGGCTCTCTTTCTGGGATTCTAAAACTCAGAAACAATTGCTTTATTATTTCTCATTTCTGCAGAATATGGTGGCCGTCTGCTCTTTTAGTAAAAGAGACAGCTATGTAAGAAATGAGTCTACTTTTCTCATATCTGTAGGGAGCAACTTATGATGGGAACCATTATCCTTTAAGGCACCCATCTCAGTTCTGAAGACGCAAGGCATTTAGAAAGGCTCTATGTTTACCCAGATGAACTAAACTAATAGGAAAATAACAACGCCTCTTTTGAAGTAAATCTGGTGGGAATAATGTTGTTGAAACTTCACTTCTGACTATAAACTTCCCCTTGCCGCCCAAGAGGGGAAACTGCAATTGAATCTGCCCTCTTCCTGAAGTGGTGCTGCTAAATAAATGAGTCACCTGTGAATTACAGAGCAGTAAATACATCCACCGACACCTAATAAAGCAAGGTAGAGTGAAGTTCCAGTACTTTACGGTGTCACCAGAACCCTATGATGTATTTATAGCCAGCTTCCCAGTTTTTTCCTTTTCTTAATTTATTTTTATTTTTATGTTGTACTTGTACAGATTGGCTTTCTTGGCCTTTCTCCTTTTTGCCTAAGGCGGTTTACCCGATGGTTTGTAGCAAAGGAAGGTTGGTAGGCAGAACTTAGACAGGACAACTCCTCAGCACAGGGACAACACACAACAGCTCTCTGCTTCTCCTCTCAGGGGCTACGAGGCATTTTCTGCCTATGGCCAGGGCAGTTTGAAGTGATGCTCATCTCGTTTGTACATCCCCTGCACCTAAGCTGGTACCTCTGTGATGGGGAAAGGGTTGGTGGCAGAGTGAGCTAGCTGAGGAAAGGATCAGTGATTTGTTTTGGAGCTAGGTAATTTATTGTCCATTGAGGGCTCTGCCTCCCGCAGCAGCCCAAGAGGTGGCCACCATGAACAGGGGCTCAGGTACAGAGCAGAGGAGAGGATGTGGTCTGTCAGACTGTTAAAGGGGAAGTAAGACCGCAGGGATGCTACCATAGTTTAGTCAACAAAGAAGCTCTTCTGTTTTTTCTCCTTCAGCAACAGGGCAAACAGTTGCAGGAAAGTGGCAAGAGGTGTATCCGTGCAGTTCCCCAGCTCTTCTGTCTAGAATTGTGCTTCCTAAAACACATCCATTTTCCATACAAATGAATGAGGTTTCTATCATTGCCTTCTGGACAAGCAGCACTGGGTCATCAACGTTTAGATCTGGAGTCCCATTTTAAGTGATTGATCCTGTAATGTGTGATATATTTTGTCCTTTTTGTAATGCTGTTAGCCAGAGAAAAAGAAAGTGGAATGTCGGGAGGCAGATCTTTGGTGTGTTCCTGATAACTAGTTGGGTCTGGAATTTATTCAGAACAGATTTCCTATATTTTACAAATAATCTATTCAGTGATGTGTATTTAATACACATCCTTCCCCCTCTCCCTTAAATCAAGCCCCCTACAGTTTAACTACACAAAAAATATTTCAGAGTGCTTCATCAGGACTTCCTGACTTCGTCAGGAAAGTCAGGACTTCTGTGGCGAGGATTCAAGGTGGATGCCAGCAGCATCCTCATGGGTCCGCAGCCTTTCAAGGGTGATATGCTAGGTCCTGTTCCCCCTCCTCTCCCAAGGACGATTAGGAGCATGGGGAGGCTTCCTCTGGAAGACAGGATCCTTCTGGGTATCCTGCCACATATATGGCAGSAGCTCCAGTTTCCTCGACAAAACTCAGGGCCAGGAACAGTTGTCTTGCACAGATAAAACTGCTCCATGCCCTGCGCATGGCACTGCAAATCTGCCAGGCAGCAGGCACCTGCGCCACAGGTTACTCACCCTTGTCTCTGGCTGCGTGCCCTGGTGTAAGGAAAGCTGATATTCACACTTTAAGGCTAACAAATGGCCACCAAATCAGTCAAACGTTTATACTAACAGCACATACTGGTTAGGATGCAGAATCTCGGTGTCTGTTCTGTTCAGTTCCCATGTCTATCAGTCACTCACTGGCTCAATGCCTCTGAGCCTCTGTTTCCTTATCTGCAGAACGGCAAAGTAATACCTAAAGCTGTTGAATGGCTTCATTAATAAAAGATTTTAAAGCACTCTCAGATTCTTAGGTGGCAGATGTTGGATAAATTTGAAAGTAATATTCTTGCTTTCCAGTTTTACCATCCACAATCATTGATTAAACCCAGCAAAACACTGAAGTATTTCTGACTGCTATAGCCCCTGATTTAGATCACTTAAAATTACAAGCATATCAGGCTCAGCTAAAAGTACTAGGTGTGCAACTCGGGCTGATCATTACAAGTTACTGACGTGTTGTACCAAATTGAGATCAACGACCGAAAACATTGCATCTCTGCGTTAGGGAAGTACTTATGAAATGAGTCAAGCAGGTTTCTGAGGCCATGTGTGCACACCTACAAGCATGGATCTAGAGGGGAAAACAAGGAAACTTACAGTCATAAACAATTTATTCTGGTTTGAATGAATAAATGAAGGAGAGGGAGGCAGTGCAGTGCAAGGCAAGTCCTGGGGCTGGCTGGCTCCTTTTCCAAAGCTCCTTATTGACTCCCTGAGTGATCTTGAAGTCACTTCACCGTTGGTGCCCGGCTTCCCCAGGGTGGCTGGGGATTTTTGCCATGCAAATTGATAGGCAATAAATTACGAGATAATGCTACYGCATTTATTTATTAATTTATGGGCTGCAAGCTCTGGGTGTAATCCTCACTCTCCGATGATTAAGTGCAAATACACCTGTTTGGACTCAGCCTACTGTTGCAGGCGCATTAAAAAAAAAAATGTATCTATAAAAGCAGCGCGGAGTTTTAACGAGCGCAGTCATTCCTGGCTCTCACTTTGCTCCTGTGCAGCTGCGGCCGCAGGACGAGCACTAGGACGGGGCGGCGCGGGGGGACGGTGTTAAACGCGTCCCCGTGGCACCCCAGAGGGCCGAGTACCGGCTGCGCTCCCCCCGCTCCCACTCCCAGCCGCACACGTCCGGCCCCCGTGGCTCCTCCGGCTCCGCGCCCGCGGAGGGCCGCCCCTGCACGGCAGAGCAGGACCGCGGCGTGAGAGGCGGTGCTCGTGGGAAGCGGCCACATCCCGTCCCCGCACGGACGGGGTGAGCGCGTTTCCCCAGSGGCTGCTCGGGGCGGGCAGCCGCCGCGGCCTGGCCGCCGCCCGTGGGCGGAGGCGGATGCCGGGCACCGGTTCCCCGGGGCGGGGTGCTCCCCTCCGCCARGGCAGCGCTGGGAACTCCCGTGCGAACAGTTTTGGGGGTCTGGGGTGTTTCCCGCTGCTGACAGCAGCGCCACCGCCACCACCCACCGGCCCGCCCCCTCCTCGCCCCGGGGGCCGGGGCYGGGACCCCCCGCCGGCGGGGCCGGGGGCGGCGAGCGCGTGTGTAAGGCTCCGGCGCATGAATGCCGGGGGCGGTGCCACCCTCCGGTCCCGCCTCCCCCCGCAGCCAGCCAGTCCCTCTGCGGAGAGCTGCCGCCGCCCTCATTGGCTCTCCGGGGCCGGGACATTTGCATACAACTCGCCCATTCGTGGAGCCGTTTCCCTGGCCGCCCCAGCTGCGCTTCACCTGCGCCGCCGAGTTGCCCGCACTTGGCGCGCCGGCCGTCAGCATCCCGCCCCCGGCTCCGCTCCGCGCCCCGCTCCGCGCCCCGCCGCGCCGCTCCGCCCGCCCTCCGGCCTCTCCGCCGCGCTTGCCTGCCAGCCTGGGAAGACTTGGCGTTGCCCTGCCCGGCTGCGCAGGGTTAATCGGCTTGAGCCCTCGGTCGCCTGGATCCGGTGGAAGGAGGATAACAATCCAGATCTCTGTGTGTGTGTGTGCGTGTGCCTAGCAGTTCTGCATTGCAACACTTGCTAGTGGAGACGCAACAGAAACCCCCTGGAATTGGGATAAAAAAAAAATCAAAAATTTACCTGGGGTCTCTGGCTTTTTTCTTCTTTTTCGTTTTCAATAGTCCCTCTCAGCTTAGTGAGAGACAGGGATCGCAGGCAGGGAAAAGTCCTCAAGGACCCCGTGATCCTGGAGGAACCTGACAAGTGCAAGCTCCAGGACCCTCGCGCTGACATGTGCGGCTTTCCTGCGCTCTCTTGGAGGCTCKGTACGGCCGCGGGGTTCCTGGCACAGTAGATCCAGCTCTGGGAAACGGCGCGTCTTATTCTTCTGTGTGGGGTTACTAACCCTCTTCCTTCCCCTTCCCTCCTAGCACACGCTCTCTCGCACAGACACATACTGTCTCTAACACACACGCACACCCTAGAGCCTCGGAAGCGACTCTCCTTTCTGCTAGCATGGGTCCCCTGGCATCATGAACCTTATCCTCTCTCCCTGGCTGGAATTCAGACTGCCCGTCTGTAGGTGCCCTGTGCCTTGACCATGCACCTGAGAATAGACCCCAGCATTTGCCCGGGACGCCGCCCTGCCTGGACCCTGTGGATGTGCTCCCTTTTTTGGGGATGTATCGTCAGCTCTGTGTGGAGTTCCTCTAACGTGGCTTCTTCTGCCTCCTCTTCCTCGTCTGTATCTCAGGCTCAGTATGAGCATCACTTCCACGGCAGCAAGCACCACTCTGTGCCTATTTCTATCTACCGCTCCCCTGTCTCCCTCCGAGGAGGACACGGTGGGTTCCCACTCTTGTTTCTTTCTAACCTTTTTGCAGAGCAGCTCGAGCAGCAGAGAGGGAACAGGGACGACGGCTGTGACTCCGGGGGAAGGGGGTCCTCCCAGCCCCTCATGTTTTCGCCGTGAGCTCCCCTCCCCATTAACCCTCCTTTCCTCCCCTGCCCCCTCCCCGAGCAGATTCCAGGGCTGAGGACGGGCCGCTTCCAGAGCCAACTTCCCCGGCCGGCGCGGTCCAGCAGGGCGGAGGGTGGGGGCTGGCGGGGCCGCGGCGGGCTCGGGCCGCTCCTCGCCGGGCGGCAGCGCCGAACACCTTGGGGCAGGCAGAGGGGCACCCGCTCCCATCCCGCTGGGGCTGGGGGTCCTCCGAGAGGGGATCGCTAACTCCCTGGAGTCGTAGCGGCTGACGTGGTCCTTGCAGCAGCGCATCTTCCCTGCCGGCCTTCCCGGGTGCCCCGCTGCGGGAGGGCCGGCCGGGGGCTCGGGGGAGGCGCCCGCCGCGGCTTCTCCCCTGCTCTGCCTGCTTGCTTGCTCGCTCGCAGCCTTCCTCGGTGCAGTTGTCGGGTGGTTCGGGGCGTACAAAGGAAAAGCGAGGTCTCCTTACCCCTGCTCCTGGCTCTCTGCTTGGGCTCTCTGGCAGTGGCTTCCCGGGAAACCCGGAGGCAGGAAATAATAGGGAGTGGGTTTCCACTCCGGCAGCAAGGGAGAAGGGGGGGGGGACGACGACCCACCAGTATCCTGCCCCTGAAATGCTGAGCAATGCTCAGCAGCTGGACCAGCACTGCCTCTTGCCCAGCTCTCCTAAGTCTACCCACCCTGAGAGGAGTTGGCCCGGGCCTGGCTGATGTGGGGGCTCCCCCTCCTCTCCACCTTCCCCTCTCCTCTGTCCTGTGTCCCTTGGCTTCTGCCTTCAGCCACATCAGCYGGGAGAGGCAGGCAGGCCAGGGTCTGGCCGTTTTCCCTGCAGGGCTGCGGGTCAGGGTCAGGTCTGGTCAAGGTGTGAATCCCGCAGCAGCTCTGCTCTGCCACCTTTTAGTCAAGGGTAGTGATACTCTGGAAAAGCGACTAAAGTCTCTGCTGTTGTACCTATCTCTGTCCTTCCCACTCCCAGCTTGTTTTTCCTTTAGCTATTCCTGTTGGAAACCCTTTGGAGCAGGGACTGGCTGATCCCTCATGTCCCTCACTTTAGCGCAACAGGGATTCTCTCACATGGTCCTTGAGTATTGCTGCAAATAACAGGGCTCCTGCTGCTAATGATTAATAACCCATAACTGAGTTTCATATGAGTGGTGCTTAACAGATGGTCTTGATGTCTGGAATGGCACTGGTTCCCTTCCCATGTGGGGCCTGAATGTGTTTCTCTTGCTTTTTGGGGTGGATGTGAACTTTGGGGTAGAAGTGGGAGATTGATAGGCTGACAGGATGCTGCCACTTGTGTCTGCAGAACTGGCTGCGCACCTCCAGCTTGACCCATTTTGCCCAGCGCCATTTCAGTCCCAAGTCCTCGCCTCTGCAGCGCGGTGCTGTTCTGCAGTGCCCTGGGCTCCCCCCTCCCGCACTGCCAGAGCACCGTCAACCTGCCCTGCAGTGCTCCCAGACACCCTCTTCCCGTGCCCTCCAGCAGCTCTGCCAAAGCACCTCCTGCCACTGCAGCCCTGCTCTGCTGGTGCTCAGTTGTGACCCGCAACATCTGCCTCTTGGCTTCGTTCCTGAGCCCGTTCCCTCTCCAATGTGCCTCGGCTCAGAGCTGCAATACTGAGCTCCTTCTACAACTCTGCCAGTGTACCTATAGCCTTAATTGGAGGTCCATCCCACGCTGTGCTGTTTGAACTCTTCACACTGCTCTGCTGGTCATCCGAGCGCTTATCTGTGACACTCCAGGTTTCAATATCCCTGTAACCCTGACACAGCCCTGCCAGCACATCCTCCTAGCGCCTACTGCAGCCATGTCATGCGGCATTTCAACCAACTGTCCCAGGGCTCTCYCCTCCCTTCCCCTCTCCTTCCAAGTGGTCCTCTCCCTCATTTCTGACAGCAGTTCTTCTTCTGCTCCTGCACAGACGTGCTTCTGTAGCTGTGCTCCTATGATGAAAGGGGATAGCAAAGTCTGGCTCATAGGTCACTTGTGAGGAAAGGAAAGAAGAATGTCGCAAAATGTGATAGTGGTTAGCCTTGATGTAAAAGGCAGGCAGTAGTCTGTGGGAGAGTCCACGGTCTGTTTCCTGGTCAAGAAATGATAGTTCTTTTCTCCTTGATGACTTTTCCATCTGCCCTGAAAGCCCAGCAAAGCCTCATTTAAGAGCCCTGAGCAAAAGCTGTTATCAACTTCAGTGAGAGACAGGCATTTTTTCTGTGTCCTCATTGCAGTAAGGAATCAAGGGAAATGGAGAGCTCGGGGAGCTCAGGCTGGTACATAAGCCAGCCTGAGATTTTTTTTTCCTTTCCTAATCATGCCATGTAGCAAAGCTGGCATGGAAACCCCCTTTGGCCATGAGTAAGGGAGGGGGGAGAGAGAGAGAAAAAAAAGAGACCATAAAGACAGCTGGTCTTGTAAACACACGCATGGTTTATTTTTGTGTTTTCTTTCACTGTTGCGCAACAGAGGCCCTTAGAATTTGGATCCGTGACAGTGTTGAGGAGTGAGATCCCAGGGAGACCATGTACTTGGGGGATGTTTCCTGAGATATTTTTTTTTTTTTTTTCTGCTAGAGAGAAATAAAAAATTCATTCTGATTCCTGCCTTACTTAGTGGCTACATTCATACTGGTTTTGGAAGGAATCAGGTCAGGATCCTGGCCACCCTGCTGTCTTGCCTCCCAGTCCCACAGTGCTGACCACCGGGGCTCAGTCTTGTATTTAACCATATTTTCCTTTTTTCTTCTACACCCCAGTGGATTTCAATCTGTTTGAAGAAGCAGATTAGTATCTAGCACAGCGGAAAAGTAAATGTCTYGCAAGCAGTGAACACTTGTGTGGAGTCTGTGTTTAGTGCTCCTTTAAAATCAGTTGACAACCTTCTTGTGGCTTAACTTGAACAGCACCGGGCTCAGATCTGGAAGTCGGTACTGTGCTGGTGTTGCAACAGTTAATTCTGAAATAACCGAGCCGGTGCTTTCCAGTAGTTGAGCTGCAACCTGCAAATGTAAAACTTGGCACAGCACATCTTCTCAAGGAGAAAGTCTTTCCAACAGGTTTACCTCCCTGTCAGCAGGGGAGTGAACCTGGCCAGGCAGGGGACTTCAGCAAGTCAGAAGAAGTCTTCTTTTCCATGTGGGGACCTTCCTAGACTGGCAGAATCTTTCTCCCTGAACAATAGGAAGGGAAAGCCATGATTCCTCTTTGTTTCACTAAGGGCTTGTGGGACAGGGGSAGGAAGAAAATCCAACCGTGGAACAAAGTTGGGGCTGTGTTTATTGAAAGTCCACATGTGCTGAATCCTCCTGCCTCCCCGTAGCTATTTAGCACCCTGCTGGGTCAGCTGCTTTACCAGAGCCTGCAGCAGTGGCTTCACAGCCCCTCTTTCCATCTCCTCATCGCCTCAGCTGATGAATAATGCATGCCTCTGGTTGACAGATAAAATGAAGAGATTTGTGTGTGTTTTGTCTTAGTGATGAACTAATTAATTTGGTTTCTCCTTTTTTCCTCCAGCTGTTTTCTCTCTGACCCTCCTTAATGGATGGGGAGCAGGGGTGCACAGAGGCGACATGTGATGCCTCGTGCAGATTGCCCCAGCCTTCAGAGTAGTGCCGTGCAGGGGCAGCTATGGGAGCAATGGTGGGCATGGGGGTGTTTCTCTTTTGGTTTTCACTTTGTGGGGACTAGGCTTGCTCAGGCTGTTGTACAAATCACAGCAAAAAGTGAAGGCTTGTCATGAGGACTGGCAGTGAGCAGTCACCAGATCTTGTAGGTGTAACTCTCAGGCCTTAGTCAATTCTTAGAAGTTCTGTCATTTATATGAAGCATTTCCATCTCTCATGTCTTTTTTAAAATTAGCAAATGAGAACAAATGCTAGGACAAATCAAGAGAGTGTTTCCATAAAATAGGCAAATTCTGCAAACCAGTGTCAAAGCTTGCCACACACAGCTATGACAGTGTACCCTCTTTATAATACATATGTCCTACTCCTTGCTGCTCCGCCAGTGTGACCTACTCCTCATCTCAGGTGTCTTTGTTACTGCAATCCTGCTGTTTCTCTAAAATTGAAAACTAATTCCCAGTCCTTGTCGCTGCCCATTCCCCAGTACTGAGCAGGACCTTCCCTGTTCCTCCATCATTACTTTGAGCAAGGGTTGGTAGCTTTAACAAAAGGGAAAAAATCATTCCATACAGAACAGTCAGTGATCCAGTAAAATTAACTTCATTCAGAGCTGAACTTAGTGTTGCAGTTAAGTTCTGCAAGGGTGAAAAGCTAGAAGTCTGTCTACTTTCTGTGCTCACCTCTAGTCTCCTATCAACAATGAAGCCTAATTTTTAGGTTAGGCTAGTGATTCTGTATGCCTGAGTGTTTACATTCCCTTCCTTGGAGACGTTAACAATGACTAATATTTTTAAAGAAAGGTGAAGTCTGCTTAAATTACTCAAGCTGGGTATCCAGAAACCTAAGCATCCAAACTCACTAGTCCCTTGTAGTCTTGTTTAAGTGATCATAGCTATGCTTTGCCCCCCTCGCTGAGTCTCTGTAGTTCTTCTGAGAAAGCACAGCGTTCGGTAGGTGAACACAGGAAAATTCAGTTATACGCAAAGGGTGTTTCCTCAAAACGAGGTTACTATTTGACTTACTCTTTGCATGCTTTTATATGAAACAGTTTCTGATCAGATGCTTTGAATTCTTATTCTGTGCACAGTATAAACTGTTCCCAAGGTGGAATAGCTTGCATTGATCTGCAAAATTGAAGCTTAAGTCTGTCCATCTGGTACTTGATCCTGGGAGATCCCGGTGATCTTACCAGATCTGGAACATGAGAAACCTAATGTTATTGTTGAACCCTGTCATTATGATTTAATATATGTCTCTGTGCTCTTTGAAACATTGCTCAGACCCGTGCTGCTGAAGGTACAGTCTCTTAAGACGTGTTTAAAAAAAAAAATCTTCTGATAGCTACTTTGTGCTTGCTCCGTATCTCATAGCACATTTTGCAAAAGCGGGAATGCTAGTCCTGAGTCAAAATTAGATCAGGGCTTTCTTCCTCCTTACATTTCCTTTGCAATTTAGACTGGAGAGGGGTTTCTTCTTCTCTTCATCATTTCTGTTTTGGGTAATACAGCCCTGACTTGTCAAGCAACTGCCACATTCTACTGCAGAGGTGACTGCATTTCAAAGACAGATGAAGGATCCTGCTGTATGCTTTGTATAGGCATTGAAGTTGTAAAGAATATTGTGTTATGTGACACAAGCTACGCAGTCAGAATGCTGCAGAATGAGAATGGTACTTGTTATAATATTTCTACATTTAAAAAATGGAAGAAATTTTTCTTAAAGATGCTGGCCAGTTTTCCTTGTTGTGTTTTTTTTTCTTTCTCTTCTTTTGCCATGGCATGAAAATACATGCTTGAACAATGTTATGATAGTCACTGGGTTATTACATACTCTGCTGTTGGAAGCTCCAAATTCCTTACACGGGTCTCACTAGAGGCAGGAAAAAGTACCTAGGTCATCTAAGGTGGGAATACTGACAAGAACAGCATAGTCTCCATCTGGTGGTGGGGAAGTTCCATGGTTTGCCATACAGAAGGCAACTGAGTAAAGAGCTGGAGCTTCTAAGTGCAAGGAACAGAAGTTTTGTGTGGGAAGTACACAGGATGTGTACTATGTGCTGTGCCTTAAGAAGACCTCTCTGTGTAGTTGCCCAGGATGACAGTCCTGTGCTGGTTGGCAGACATTTTTTGGTTTTGCATTTCTGTTGTTCTGGTGGCCTTTGATAACTATGAAAGGTCACTTGCACTAGAGAGAAAAAGGTGTTTTTCATGTCTTCTGTGTAACCTCTGCACACAAGACAACACACTGTTGACCAGTGGCTCCAATTTGTTGTATGACCTTGGTGAAACATTACCTTTCTTTCTGACTTGTTTTCTTCATCTGTGAAATGAAGAGAAAACCATTTATCTCCTAGTTGAGCAGTCCTGGTGCACCTGTGTGCTTTGAGATCCCTGGCAGGGAGCCAGAGAAGTATATGAAATCCCAATAGTCCTCTTGGGCTTTAGATGTTGGACCAACTTAAAAGAGCAGCCTACTTCAATCTCTCCTTGAAGGACAAGCAAGACACCTTCAAATTCTGGACATAGATCCCAGTAGCGTTTTCCCTCATGGCTTTAAAGCCTGGACAGGCTCTAGTGCCAAATGCCAGCATTAGTGTTTCCGAAGGAGCAGGAGAGCATTTCGGCTGGAGTGCTGGCTGTGCCGAATTCCAGGCAGCTGCCGGAGCCAAGGGCCTGTGATTCACCACGGCTCCCTTGCCACTCTTGCAAATTACTTCTCTTGCGCTCTGTGTGTATGTGTGTGTTGTTTTTGCACATTAAAACATAACCACTTATACCCCTGGGTGACTTTCTCCCAAACTATGAATTTAAAATACTTCTGACACTGTCTTTTAGAATTTGAATATAATTATATGCTTTGGGTGCAAATTGTGGTTTTTGCTACATAGGAAACCAATGGAAATGATCTGCCTTTTCCTGTAGTTTACAGATTATACACTTTAGATCTGGGGATGTATATTTAGGCTGCTTTTCTGTGTGGTGTATTAAAATGAAAATGAAGTTGGTGTGAGCTATAGTGGTTGCTAAGCATGAATAGCAGGCTGATAAAGGACATTACTAAATTTATCCAGTGCTAAGGTTTACTTTGTCATCTCTTAGTTTTGCACCTACCATCTCTTTGCATTCTTGATGATGGAGAACAGGAGAGTGGAAAGTATTTCACAGTCTATAGAGGGCCTTGTGTCTGCAAAAGCTCAAGGGACAGGGTGAATGAATCAGAAAGACATAAGAYGTTGCTAAAAAAAGAACATTCACTTATTCTGTGAATACCACATGGTAAAGAATCAGGGAAGACTTTGTTTTCTAGAGGGCTCAGGAAGAGAGTACCATCAGGCTGACTCATCAGTTTAGTCAACAGGCTAGGCTCCATTTCATAACTGCAGAGTAAATCTGTCTCCATGCTATCCTTGGAACATGGTTTTGAATTTAGAACAAATTCAGCATATCTACATTAAGCAGATCAAATTATTAGAAGGGGAGAGGAGGAGGAGGTGAAGTTTGTTTTTTTCCAACAGTTTGATCTTTAACATCAAGCTGGATGACATCAACTGATTGTCTGGACATGTTTGGTGAACCCTTTGGTTCCTTGCTCATCTGCTGCGCTGCCCAGCGAGAGTTTTCATGACTCCCTGTTGCGGCTGGATCCTGAAGTTACAGCAGCCTGCTGCTTCTGCTCCAGCTGGTTTACTTAATGACCCCAGCCAGTGGAGACATTTCAGGGATGATGTTTGGAAATGCTTCTATCTAGCTGGTTCTGCAGGTTTGCCGTTTCAGCTACCAGATGTTTCAGTGCACAAATGTCCTTCACCGCCGGTGAAGGCTTCAAACTGTAGCATGAGGGCAAAGCAGCAGAGTATGGAAATTTCCCAAATAGCATTGGGAAGGCAGTTATGGGGTGGTTAAGGGAGAGAACACACAGTAGACAGCTGTGTATCAGGCACACTGGTCATTAATGGTGTTTCTCCTTATCTCACCTACAGAGCAGACATAAACATGGCTTTAGAGAAGCCAAGTCTACCAGTGTTTTATTAAAGTTGAAAACTTTCAGCACTGCTTATTTTGTCAAGCAAGAAAACTGGCTTCTTAAGCATATGCGTGTGCTAGCAAATGTTGCAAGATGGTTTGAGATCTGCCTGCCTTCTRCAGGGCAAGTGAACATATTTGACTAAAACAAGAATTGACCTGAAATTGTTGAAGAAATGCAAGTATTTTCAAAGGAAAGAGTAAAAAAAAAAAAGGCCTGATTCATTTTGATTCAGTTATTCCGCTGCCTGGACTATACATAGAAAATGGGTTCTGCCAAGGTCTCCTCTTGGCTGTCTACTCTGGAAAGATTCTTACTGTCTGRTTGAACGCTCAGGAATCCCTGTGTTTATTGGATTAAAACCTCTGCCTTTCTTGTACTTTGTTTTTTGCAACTTCCCTAAGTTATGGTGATCATCTGAGACAGTTTCACTCCAAAGACTGTTGGAGCTTGTAGTTATATAAACACATTTTCTGACCTACAAGCACTGTGGGTCTTTTAGTACCTGGTGAGGTGAAAGTGGAAACAGTAGGTAAAAACCAGACATTTTCCTCTTTCCTTTGTTTGTTCTTCTTGATTTACTTGTCTCATGGTACCCCATCTTAGTTTTTCTCACATTCTGATTATGCTATGATAATTATGATGTCCTGGGCTTTCACAGAAGAATTTGTTATTCACTGATGTCCACTGAGTGCAGTGTTTAGGAATGCTGGTGGCCTGGACAGGACCTAGAGAAATCTTAAGTTTATGTGGCCTACACCTAGTCATCTGCTTCCGTAACCTCTCTGTCGGATTGCAGAAAGCAGGACCCTCTGCTCCCCCAATATCATCTTTTCTTTGCAGTTAAGTAATGAATGCCGTAGCTATTCCGAGTTTACCTGATCTTGCTCCCCTGCCTGCAGTCCAGCATATTTCTGTCGGTGTAGGTTTGCAAGATACTGATGGCTTTGAATGCCTTTTCACTTTTTATTATCTCACCACGGAGTCTGCTCTCCTTCCTGTGCCCTCATGCATTCAGAGGCAGTTCATTAGAGGCAAGGAAAAGGCAAAGAAATTAATTTTCCTTGAGAAATGTATTCAGCACCTTATACAGGCTTGAAGAAGAGAAACAGAGCAGAGAATTCTTACTATCTTCTTTTCAAACTTTTTTTTCCTATGGAGAATCTGGAGAAAAAATGTCTGTGCCCTGCAAGCATCCCTTTACCTGGAGACTTGCTTTTCTGACACTAGGCACTACGAGCACACCAGGCTTGCAGTAGCCTGGAACAGAGTAAGGTGATGGGGGTGCCTGTCCTCCAGAACTGATGTGTATTGGCTTAGGAAAAAAAGAGTATGTCTTGTAATCGAAGATCAGGCAAATTCTGCTCAGATGAATGCCAGTAGTATATCTAAGCTTATTTTGTTTCAGGTAATTGCTATTCCAGACAGGTTGGTTTCTACTTAACAAGCCATAGACTCAGGCTACTTTTCCTGGCCCAGTCATTAGGAAAATATACAGTGGCAAAATAAGCAGCCTCCCCTACTGGACTAATTGATACTTGATAGCTGATTTACAGAAATGGTGAAAACCTGAGCCTTTTGTGCATTCCTTGGTGAGAACTTTTGCCATTGATGTCAATGAAGCCATGTCCCACTTGGCAATGGGCAATGCTGAAGAGGTTTCTCCTCAGCAGCAGCACTAAGCAGAATTGAGGACAAGAACCCCCAAACTCTTTCCCCAGCTGCCACTGGCTTACCTTGACATACTGGATGGTGAATTTTGGGGGCACATCATACACTGCCAAGTGTTTCAGTTTCCCTATGCTGTAGTGCAGAAATGTGATGAGTATTTAAAATCTCTTTAGGTCCTGACATAACCCATCTGAAAGGAAAAGCACTATATTGTTATTGTTCTTTCCTAACATACTGGAAAGATATTTTCGAACTTCAGCCAGAATATTTGGTCCTTTGAATTTAGGGACCATCACAGCACTATGGCTCCTGGTACTGTCTTTGGAGGAAGTCCTGGGAATTCATGCCTATAATGCCCTGAGAGGGATTGGTGCCTTTTTATGCAGCCAGTTCTGCAAAGAAATATTGATCCTCATCCCAAGAATACAGTGTCAGAAAAATGGGGAATGCCTGGGCTGTGTGGTTAATTGCAGTGTTTTGTTTCASTCATTTCTTTCTAAGAGTGCGTGATTCTCTGCTGCTGGTGACGGTTTCATTTACTGCTTCAAGGAGCATTACGGACGTGCATTTCTCTTCACTGGTTCCAGAAATCTGGGGGAATTTTTTACACTAGTGACCCAAAGAGCTGACCACATCACCCCAGCCTCTACTTTCAGTGTCCCTGTTTACTGTCTTCTGCTTCTGTCACAAGTTAGATCTTGTCTGCAGCTGTTCAACCAAAAATTGTGAACAAAATTACCAAGGTGATTTCAGCTAGTGAGGGAAAGAAGAGGGGAGGGAGAGAAGAGGAGGAAGATGGAAATTAAGCTGAAGTGTAAATCAGTCAAGGGTACAATTCCCATTCTTTCTTTCTCTTTGATCAGAAGTAAAGGAGGCAAGGATTATCAGAAGAGCCATTAAAGATCCAACAAAAAATTTCTCAACAAAAGACACGGACAATTGAAGCGGGAGAARAAAATACACTAAAGAAACAGGAAAGGAAGGAGCAGTGTGAGAGCTCAGCAGCAGGGYTGCCCTGTTGGCTCCTCTTGAGCTGAGCTGAGGGAGGTTCAGGGTGCTCTGCAGAAGGCTGTAGGGTCTGCAACTTGCCCACCGGAGCTCCATGCTGTTGATGTTCAATTTACACTGGTCTTTTAGTCACGCACTTTTTTGACCTTGGTCCTAGACTTCAAAGTATTCCATAAGTTTTTACAAATCCAGTTACTGTGATGATTGAAACAYCCATTTAGCTTATTATTTTTTTTTACCATTGCCTGTGTTCTTGGAAGTCTTATTGCCAAGATCCAGAACAAGACATTAATACATTTAGCTTATTACCTACCCATCTAAAGAGTCAAGGCGCTTTTTTAAAAAATTATTTGCTATGGACGGAGAAWGGGTGGGTTCTGCTGCTGCTCAGCATGGCAAGAGCTATGCAAGGCTTTATGTCTATTACTAAGCAGGTCAGTGGGACAGGCGGAGGTAAAAGCTGGGCTGTCCCGCAGTCTGCGGTGGTGCCTGGGGGTGTGTGCTTGSGCTGCCTGTACTCCCCTGTTCCACAACAGGAGACAAAGAGGAGCAGTTTGTTCAAAAGCAGTGTCTGCAGAGCAGGCATTTTTGTCGGGGCACCCCTGCCTGTGTACACAGGGATACATGTAGTATTTCTCCTCAGGGAAGCTTGCTTTTCTTCAGAAGCAGTATCTGGTTTTTACGTTTCTGCTGAGGTTTAGGATTATGGGTAATTCATGTCCATAGGGAAGCTGACTTCAGATTCAAGAAAGGGCTAGGGGCTGTGTGTGGAGACTATTTCCCTCTGAATACTGACAAAGCAGTCATATCTGSAGGAGCAATTTGTTTCTTCTTTTGTCCCATTTCACAGCCTGAGTGACCATCCTACAGCAGCTCTTTTCTATAACCTTTCTGGGTTCCTGGATTCAAGGGCACCTTCTAGAGAGGCTGATTCAATCCCTAGCCTTCATGTAGCTGAACTTGACAGTGTTTACAGCAGTCCTAGTTAGTCAAGTCAATTTAAAATATGGCAACAGAGTCCCTGTTGATATGCAATGCAATGTCATAATTTTATGATGCAGTGCTAATGGTTTCTAATTATTTATAAAATAAATTATTTATAAATGAAATAATTATAAAATTAAATAATTATTATTACTTATATGATCCTCAAACAAAAAAACAAAAATGCAGTGGATGGCTCTTGTAAAAGACGAAATTTCTGTTATCTTTGCTGTTTACATCATCCTTGCTCTGCATGTCTTGAAATGAATCACAGAAAAACAGCGCAGGCATTCCAAAAGAATTTGTAGGAAAGTTTTAGGATCCTGCCATGCAAACCTAGGCTCTATAAATTCACAGACAAGACTGTACTATTAGAAAATAATTTTGAGTCTTATAGTCTACAGTCTTGTAGGCTACAGTCTTACAGTAGCAAAGATTCAGGAACTAAAAAAGATTTTTGGTTCAAATTACAGCTGAGTCATGGATTCTGTCAGTAATCTCTGAGGACAAGGCTTGGAAAATGTATGAGTGAATGTAGAAATTCACTGATAAAGAAATCCTGCATTAGAGTGGAGGTAAGCAGGGGACTAAACTGTCCTAGAATGCTGAGCTGCAGATAAACTCACAGTACAATCAACAATATGTCAGCACCAATTTTGGTTAGATGTTGATACACAATTAGAAGAGACATATCCAACCTGAAGGAAGAAATTAATCACAGAAGATGATAAGAATTTCCATACACATAGGTCCATCTGGTCTGGTATTCTGTCTCTGGCCGTGGCCAGTGCCAGATGCTACAGATGGATGCAAATAACCTCTTTGATATGTTTAATGGTATATCCCAAGGGAGGGTTGTGGTTTTCTTCCTTGGCCTCACAAATGGTGATCAGCTTATGCTGTAAAGAACTGAGAAGGAAACTCACGCAGTTTTATCCTAGTTATAATAAGTTCACATGCCATTCTTTATTAATAAGTCTGTTTCTTATGCTAACTTTTTGCTTAGCTATTTTCACATTGCTATCTCAAAGCATTTTATGTAGCTTCTTAGAGCATCACAGCACTGATAGAAGGCAAGCAACCAGTTTTTGTATTTCTTGCTCTAAGATGAGAAAATGGGACATGGAGAGGGAAAGCAGTTTGCTGAGTCAGAAACTGTCACCACATTTCAAATACCCTAGTTCTGCGGAAGTCCCTGGGTTTACTGCTGTCATTTCACTCCAGGAATTTGGAGAGGGTCAGTCCAAGTATCTTCTTTCAACAGCTACTGCTCAAGGGAGATAGATCATATCTTTATGTGAAACATCCGAGCACCTGATGCAAAATAACAATACACAAACACACCCATTGTATACACTTGCTTATGACTTAACACCATATGCAGGAACTTAAACAGAAAAACATTAAACTTTTATAGGAAAAAATAACATCATTAAAAGATGTTTTCCCCAAACTCACTCCTTCCCTAAAATGCCTGTAGCCCTCAGACTACTTCTGCAGGGACCTTGCCGAATTCATCACCAGAAACAAAATTCATTCAATGAAACCAAGCCACAGATGGCCTGGCTTCTATAGTCACCGTAGTAAAAAGTCATTCACAATAAAACCGTGCAAAGCCTTAGATTTAACACGTGTGGTCCAGAATATGGACCAATGCTGCAAAGTCATCCAGTGCTACAAAGGCCATCACGGAACCGAAGCTGGTGAGACCAGAAACCTGCCGTGTACCATGGTGAACTCACACAGACACTCAGTAAATAGAAACATCCAGTTAACAGTGGGAGAACATTTTTCACAAATAACCACTCTAACCTATCAGCCCTGATCCTCAAGGGAGTCCTTCAAAACAGTTTCAAAGAAAGATCTTAGAAACTAAAATTTGTAACTCTCGGAGTCTAAAAATCAAGGGCTTGGTATAGCAATATTGATTTATAGTATGTTGTATTTCTTCTTACATCCTGCTACCTGTAAACATCTTCACATCCCATAGGCAATAATTAGTTCTCTCTCTGTCCCACTGAGGGAGAGAGCATATTACTATTGCTAGTACCACTCCCCACGGATCTACAGGTAGCAGTAACCTGTTCCCTCAAATTGACTAATTTATTAGATAACAATGTTAAATTCAGAGCTGTTAGTCTAAACCTGCATGTAGCTTTGAAACCTGCTCTTACACTTTTAGATCTGAATAGGGTTTATGTTCTTTATGTTTTGTATTTTATCCTTCTATACCGGTTTGTCCACTAAAGGCAAATCCTGCTCATTTATATCCTTTGATCATCATGAGTATAACAACATCATTACAAGAGTTTCAATCTTTGACATTTTTTAACTTCATTAAGTATTTATTTATTAAGCTTTCCAAACAAAACATGTTTTTAATGAAACTTGAAGCCTTATTGTTAAATGTCTAAACTTGTTTAAAACCGAATATAGAACAATCCCTATAAATAGTTTACTTCTGATGAATTACCCTTCAGTGGAAAATTCTCAACCAATGCTAGTCATAAAAAGATTTGGACACAAATGCAAACAAAAATGCACATCTATGCCATTAGAACCATTTTGAAAGCCTGGGTTACATGAGCATTAATCCATTTAGAGGGCTCCCAAAATAGTTGCTGTTATTTCTCCCTTACTTGATACAGTGTGGCTTGAACAGCAGGAGGAATGAGAAACATTTCTGGGTCTTAGCTGTAGGTGACTGGGGCTCTGGAAGCGAATATTCTAAACCATGCTATCTTCCCAAGTTTTTAGCCTTAAAACTGGATGTTTGTTGTATTATGACTCTGTAGCTGGGATTTTAATTGAAGAGGAATTTTTAAATTGAAATTGGTATCAGTGAGATTCTGAGGAAAAGCATTCAAAGACAACGGAGAAGTGTCATACATCAGGAATAAGGTCATGGTATTCTTTTAACCGCCAGTGTGGAACGAACCCAGTCCTGTAGGTTTTTCCAAACCAAGCTGTGGTTGTGGACTTCTTAAAGTATCGTTGATTCTGTTATGAAAATATTTCATTATGAACTTCCTCACTAATTCTGCACCAAGAAATTCCAGTCTGTAACCTGCTACTGGAGCAAGCCTGAACTGTGGCTTGGTCCCACCTTCACTGCTAGTTGCCATACCATGCTTTTTTTTGGTGTTTAAAGCTAGATAAATTTAAAGCCCAAACAATTCACTGTTTAGGCAATACATTGTTTAGGATAAAACAATACGATACGTTCATGCAATACATTACAATACCTTGTTCAGGTACATATAACACAGTCACATTTGCATAAATGAATAATCCTTGCATGTCTTTACACATTGTGGATTTGCATACCTAAACTAGAAGTTTTACAATTTGTTTCTCAGTGGCAGTTATCAAATGGAATATATAATTTTAATGAGATCAGAGATGTGTGGGACAACATTTAGTCTTCATTTTGCAAGATTTCTGTCTATGTCTTTCTTACCAAACTGTTTCTTGCTAACATCATTGATACACAGCTGTGTGTTTCTGAATCTGGAGGAGAGCAGGGTCTGAGAATCTGTTTCTGGATCTTCCATTTTCTGGTTTTATAATCTTAGCCAAATTGTGCAAACTACTTACTGCAGTTTCCTCCTATGTGTGGGAATTATGATAGTGAGCCAGCTTTGTAAAGCATTTTGAGATACATAATAGTATTTGATTATGTAAAAGTCAAGTATTCTTGTAAGTGTACACATAGAAAGAATGATGTATGTCTGCATATACACATTACATGTAGAATGGAGTCCTTGATTCTACCCTTAATTTACTTGTTGTAAAATAATGTATACCAGAAGCTTAATCCTTTGCATTGCGTGGTTATTGGACTAGGTATTTGGGGATATTTTTAAAGTAGATGTTTATTAACACCATGATCTTATCCAGTTCCTCAGTTAATCTATACTGAGCTGCCTAGATGTTATTCATATTCCCCTACCACCAGCAAGTCAAGGTCTTGAGGAAACAGACTTGATGCATTCTGTTTATCCCTGATAGTTCATCATCTGAGATAAGCAAGGGTTGTCTGCAAACCGCAATCTCATCAGGCAGGCTCAGATAGCATCTCACTTGACTTTTTTCCTTATTCCATTAACACGACTGTCCTGGAGATTTGGGATGCTCAGCTTTACCATGCTGGCAAGAGCAAATGATTAACTGGGGATTGAGGTTTAGCCATCATTGGCTCCATTAAACATGACAACCCTTTTAGTTGTTACACTGGATCGCTATAAGGCTGTGCTCCCAGAGAGTATTTAAACAAGAGGGAGAGGAAGGATCAGAGTGCAGTGGCTTTTGTGACAGCTGTGCACCATTACATTACACTTTAAAAAGATCTTAATTCATGTCTCAAGAAAGGTTTTACTTTCTCCCTTTTTGTTGTTGTTGTTTTTGTTGATTTCCCATACAGGTGTTCACCAGCACTGGCATTTTAGAGGTAAAAACCAAGTAGGACCCCTAATTCCTATTCATTGGGCTTACTTCCTACAGCTTAAATAGCTCTGGGGAGAGACCAGAGGTGTGCATGCACCAGCAGTGGTTGTACGCGTGTGGTCAGGACCACTCAGCATTCTGTGTCCCTTCCTGCAAAGTGTGCCCCCGTAAAGCAGTCCCTTCACAGTGTCCTTAAGCTGTATAGTTCATAAGTTGTACATGACATTGTGCGCAGGTGAATAGCTAGCACCCTAGAAACACTGGTTGGTAGGTTGTAGGTAGGTAGGCTGGTAGGCTGTGGAAAATTCAGTCTTTGTTGTGTCCACATTGAAAGGGAATGAATGCCAGCCTCATTTCAGTGCTTGCATTTGCAGAGAAGAGAGGAGAGGGAGAGAGTGCAGCAAGGAGTGGGTTAACTGCCTGCCTTTCTAAAGAGCTGGGCTGGAAAATATTTTTCAGCTTTTCCTTTCAATATGGAGGTTTTGATGCTTTTTCTGTTTCACAGGGTTCAAAATGGATTTGTTTTTCATGTTCTAAGGGGTTTTACTACAGTTATAACAATTTTGATAACAGTTCCAATAACATTTTTGATAAAAGAATTAGCATTTTAAATGTTTCAAAAATGAAAAATGTTGAAAAGTAAAATGTTGCAATTTTTAAAAGACCATTTTTCAATTTAAGAAGTCTTTAGTTGGAAAACATTAAAGCAACTGTATTATCTAAGAAAATCTGCACCAGAATGCTGCCAAAGGAAGCAGGGGCTGGGAGGGGAGGAGGGACAGGGTGGTCCTTCAAATCTAACCGTGAGGAACCTCCCGTGGATGGGAAAAATGCTTATTCTAGAGAAGCATGTCTCTAGATGATGGTCAGTAGCTTTTATAGGTGTGACAGGAACAAGAAGACATTAAGTGRATTGAGTTGAATCGCCTTGTGTTTTTTCCTGACATGTAATACGGAAGTGTTTTAATCCTTTGCCCAGCATGTCTGCTTATTAAACTTTCCCAACCCAGCAGAAACCCCCAAAGGCTGTTGACTGCAGTCCACTCTGTTTTTAGAAATAACCACATCCATGCCAGAGATTTTCAGGGTAGTCCAATCCTTTGGATTATTTCTCTTGCTGTATGACACAACTGAGAATTCCTAAAGTTTCTCCAGTCTGGTTCGTAAGTGCTGGGGAGAGATTATGAGGACAAATACTGCATCTAATGGACCGAATTTGGAAAGCTGCAGTCTACAGTGGAGGGCAATGCATAGGTCCTGCCTATGCTGTATGGTTCATGTTGGGATCCGAGGAGGAGAGCGCTGCTGCTGTTCTTCATCCTCCATTCCAGCTGCAAAGCCCAGCCTTTCAGAGCATGGAAATTGTATTTTTAACTGGCTCCTGCAGTTAGGAGAGAGAGTGCTGTACAAAAAGTTGTATAAGGTACCTCCACAGACACCCAGCACTGTCTGTTTCTCAGCTATTATATGTGTAAATACCATAGGATTTTTCTCATCGTCTGACAGCCACTTGACTGTGCTTTCCTCTAAATCTGATTTCTGGACACTTCTGTCTGAGCAAGGAGCTATGGATTGGCCTCACAGAGGGAGGTACTGATAAAATAGTTCATGAAGAAAAGTTCTGATGTTTCCCAAGGTTAAATGATGTGTTCACGATCTAGTAGAATGTGCACAAGAAAAAGCGAGACCCCACATTACATACCACCAAAATATGCTGTAAGTTCAGATACAACAGGAGAGTACTGGTTCTGATGCTAGTTCTATTCTGCTGTCTCTAACAGCAATCTTCCAGGTTTACGTTGATATCAGTAATAACAGAATGTGGACCGTTTTACTTGTAAATAAAAAAATGCGGGTAGATAATTGATTTTTAGAAGCCTGCTTAGGCTATTATTTTTATTTCTTCTTCTGGCGCAGGGGAATTTTTGCCTGACACAGCAGTGTGGCAGCAGAGCAAGGCATATTTTGGGGCGGAAGGTGGGTGTTTGGGAGGAGGAGGGTGATCGGCAGGGGCAGATGGGTGCCGCAGTTCCTGTCTTACTCAGCCAGGCTCATTTTATCAAGTGTGTATGTTAGGGAAGTCGTACTTCATTAGGCTGGAGATCTGAACAGATGAGGTGAAAGCCCCTTTCCCTTTTTCTTCATGTTGGCTCTGGTGTTAATATTTTAAGATACACAGTAGCTATCAATATATTGACTCATTCTACTCAGTTACTGTAGCAGAGCTATGCCAGTTTATACCCAGTGGGAATCTGACACCCTCTCTGTTTTTTATCTGCTTCAGGTGTCTTAAAAAAAACAGAAAGGGAGTAACAGATTGCATATGATCTAATTTCTTCCCTGGTCTGTCCGGTGTGTCAGGCTTTCTGTGACAGAATCCAAGGGAAGCTGTGATTTGGAAAAAGAACACATTCAGTACATTGTAATGCTACACCAAAACTCCAAGCAGTTTGCCCCTCCCCCCAAATCTTAATATGAAATCTGATTTTGTAACTCGAAAGAGGACAAGATCAAAGGACAGGTATCATGTTCCTTGCAGACCTGGAGAAATACTGCATTTATGGATGAACTCACAAAGGAGCAGGGGATCTAGAATTGTTAAACATCAATATTAATTATATTAAGCCTATCAAATTCTACTTTTAACTGGGTGGTGTTTCCTTATCATTCTGACGTAGGAGCAAGAAGATGGTTCAGCATGGTGTTGGGGAGGCTGTGCCGCACAGCGGCCATTGAGAAGACAGCGTGACAGGTCTTTCACCACTAGTAAGAAACCTGTTGTTTCAAGGCTTATCCCTAGAAATGAGCATGAGACCTAGGAGGTGCAGGAGCACATCTTCCCAAAACTTACTAGAGGAGATTGTAGTTAATAGTGGTGTTGTGGCTATAATGGTGTTAGGGTGTAAATGAAGCAAGGTTAGTAAATCAACTGATAAAATTGAACTGTAACAGACTAGTTTTTTAATCATAGAATCATAGAATCATAGAATCATAGAATCATTAAGGTTGGAAAAGACCTCTAAGATCATCGAGTCCAACCATCAACCCAGTACAAATGCCCACTAAACCATGTCCTGAAGCACCTCATCCACACGTTTTTTGAACACCTCCAGGGATGGTGACTCCACCACTTCCCTGGGCAGCCTGTTCCAATGCCTGACCACCCTTTCAGTGAAGAAATTTTTCCTAATATCCAATCTAAACTTCCCCTGGCGCAACTTGAGGCCATTTCCTCTCGTCCTATCGCTTGTTACTTGGGAGAAGAGACCAACACCCATCTCTCTACAGCCTCCTTTCAGATAGTTGTAGAGAGCGATAAGGTCTCCCCTCAGCCTCCTCTTCTCTAGGCTAAACAACCCCAGYTCCCTCAGCCGCTCCTCATAAGACCTGTTCTCTAGACCCTTCACCAGCCTCGTCGCCCGTCTCTGTACACGCTCCAGCACCTCAATGTCCTTCTTGTAGTGAGGGGCCCAAAACTGAACGCAGTATTCAAGGTGCGGCCTCACCAGTGCCGAGTACAGGGGCACGATCACCTCCCTATTCCTGCTGGCCACACTATTCCTGATACAGGCCAGGATGCCGTTGGCCTTCTTGGCCACCTGGGCACACTGCCGGCTCATGTTCAGCCGGCCGTCGACCAGCACCCCCAGGTCCTTTTCCGCCGGGCAGCTTTCCAGCCACTCTTCCCCAAGCCTGTAGCGTTGCCTGGGGTTGTCGTGACCAAAGTGCAGGACCCGGCACTTGGCCTTGTTGAAGCTCATGCAATTGGCCTCGGCCCATCGATCCAGCCTGTCCAGATCCCTCTGCAGAGCCTTCCTACCCTCAGGCAGATAATCTGAAAAAGATTTTGTGTCTGAACTCTTGCCTGTTTATTCCAACTACATCAGTTGTTCTACTAGACTACATCAATTCCCTCTTACAGCAGTGTTTGCTGTCCTTTCACCACGGGGTGTGACTCTGGCTACTGTCATAGGCACATACTGGACTACGTGGACCTAGATTTCATCTGAAATGGCATTTCTGGCATTTCAGCACTGAGCTCGCTCTTCTGGGGGCTGGGGGACAGGCTGTTACTTGTGGAGATATTTTTGGTATTAGACACGCAACTGGGAATCCTCATCACTCATTGTCACTGATGATGTCTAGTGTTAATCCTCATTTCTGGCTATGTCCTAATTCTGTTATTTTTATCCTGACTCTTTAAATTCTTCCTGCAGGCTTACTTGGATACTGACTTTTTCTTCATGTCTTGGCCTGCACTGTTTCATCCAGTGTTTGTGAACTGCTCATCAGCTTTCAGGGTCCACAGCAGAGGCATTCACACCTCAGGGCAAAGCAGGGAGAGCAGAATTAGACCACCACTGAATGCTTTGATGCTTCTACTAAGTAGTGTGGTTTGGGCTCACGGCTAATAGTGAAGCAAGGTGATATAACTGAACAAGCAAAGGCTTTCTAAAGATAGTGCCCTGTTCACCCTGCCATTCAAGGAACAGAGCAGGATTGCTCTAAGGTTGGGAATTAGTGAGCAAGTTCTCTTTCAGTCCTCCAGGTAGCTGATAAAACTGGCACACATGCAGTAAAGCTTTTAGGGAGGTGTCAAGTGCGGGAATGCAGTCTGCTGGATAATATGCTGCACTTGGGCTTTGGGATTAGAAGATACCACTGCCAACGTTTTAATGCAGTAGCTAAACCTCTCAGGTTTAAAGGATTAATACCATTTATTTGCTTCATTTCCTCCCGCCTCCAAACCTGCACCCCCAAAGCAAAACTTTTCTAATCAGCATGTAGCTCCTGCTGAGCTAGCTGGCTTTTTCTTTTTTTTTTTTTTTTTACACAATTTTTTCTATATTGAAAAACCTGAGAAGGAAAAAAATGGGTGAGGAAAGCTGGAGCTCAGGTAGGGGGGCTTGGGACATGTTTTGGAATTGATTTAACTCTTTCTTTCAAGCGCCTCAGTTACTTTTCTGCTAGCACGCCTAGGGTAGCAGTGATTTCTTCTGTAGCAAAGCAATGCTCTGTGTATTTGCAGGGGAGGGAGAGCACAGGCGATGTTTTCTTTAGGGCTGGAGAGCACAACAAGAGATGAGAAAGCAAGAGTCCTTGTAAGGCTGCAGGGCTTGGAGCAGCAGAAGAGGGAAGGAAGGGGCTGCTCCTCGCCTGCCCCGAGGCAGCTCTGAGTTATGGAGCAGGGTGCAGGGGATGGCAGGGAGCTCCGGTCTGCAGGGTCACCCCTGAAGTCCACTTTAGTTTTGCCAGAGACCAGTTTAACCCTGTATCATCAGTATTTCCCACATGTTTTAAATGTGATAAAAAAGGGTATTTCACGGAGTTTAACCGATGTCTAAATGGGGCTGACATGTTTACAATTTATTTTCCATACCAGATGAAAAATGTTTCTCCTATGTGGTATTTGTACAAGTCATGTATTTAACTGCTAAGGGATTTTCATTTCTTTGCTACTCATTCCGCTGTCAGTCCTTTAGTATGGTGTCATGGCATGAAGATTTGTGAGACTTAGGTCAAGCAGTGGAGTTTATTTGGTACTTCAAAATTACATATGGTTGCTGGAATTTTTTTCTAGATATGAGAGGTGAGTGACTCGTACTTTGTTATGTGTTAAAATCCTAATTCCTGTCTCCAGTTACAGAGCAGAAATATGTAAGAGCATAGAAAGAGTTACAACAGTGTAACCATAAGCAAGTGCAAATGAGATAAATTATTGTCTGCAATTTCACAGTTGTTTACATGTCTAGAGCCAGCTAAAACTATCCTACTAAAATAGGACAATATCATTAATTCCATTTCATTGAAAATTAAGTTTCATAAGGAAACTAAGTATCACAAGATTACTGAGGCTTAGAGAAAAGAAGCATCTCATCCAGGTGCACAAAACAATTCTGTTGCAGAACAGGTGGAATGCAGGAGCTATAGCGCGTCCCAGGTTTACTAGACCAAGCCATATATAAGTGGTAGCAGTGGCAAAGTTCTCCTGTTATGGTTCCATCTATTGTTGGATTTATACCTTTAATCTCAAATTGAGTAACCCATCACAGCACTTGGGGAATGATAACCAACTTTAATATCCTGATGATACATTTCCTAGATAACTACATTGATCGGCACTCCAGAAGTACCTTAGCTAGGTAGAGAAGCTGTATCATATCTCATTTCTGTGACACCAAGAGCTTAGCTGACAGGATCTAGCTAGTAACAAAAAAGTGTGTGCCAGATCATTGTGATGAACAAGCTCCATGTACAGAGAGGTCAAGAAATACCATTTTGTGGCCTCTACGTTGTAAGTCTGAGACCAAAAATATGGGGGACAAGTGGGCACTATGCTGCTCTTTGATTTGGAAGTGCCAAGTTCTTGTAAACTGCTAAAATGGATGGTACATTTTCTGCACTGGGGAGAAGTCCTGTGCAGTGGCAATACATTGATGTGGACCTCACACCACTTAGTTTTAAGTGATTTTAGGTGTGGAGTTTTCCTAGAAACGCTGTTCCAGAGCATTAACAGAATCCTGTTCTAAGGAGCTTTCTCTGGGAAGTTTGGCATCAGTTGCCTTTCTTCATCCAGTCTAGTCTTGCCTTCTCAAATTCTTCCCCAGATCCCCCCCTTGTTTTCCATCTGCAGCTTCTGCATCCCTGCAGATGGCTGTACCCCACAGTTAGGGCTTTATCTAGACATACATATTTAGCTGTGTGTAGGAACTACAAGTTACTTTTTATTTATTTACTTTGAAAGACTCTCTTGGAGAGCTTGGCTTCCATCTGTTAAAAACGCTACCTCTGCTTGTTCTCCCTGATGGAGGCTTATGGGAAGGGAGGGGAGGATAAACTTCTCTCCCTATCAAACAGCTTATATTTAGAGGAGGAACAAAATAACCCAGGTCTTTGGGCTACCTGTGGAGATTAGGCTCCTGATGGCCAGGGTTTCCACTTCTCACATGCGTCAGATCTGGGCCCATGGAGCAGCTTCTCCTCCCACTGTAACAACCACCCCAGCCATGATAAATGTTTCTTTTGGAGGGAGAAGAAGAGTGAGAGTCCTGTTCCTTCCTTTCCATCTTTTCTAATTGCTTCACACAGAAACTAAACTGCAGCCCCCTGAGCACCTTGAAGGATTAAATGCTGATCAAAGGCAGGTTTAACTGTATCCCCAGGACAAGCTGCTTAGACACCAAGCAGCACAAGCTCTGGGTTAGCACAGCATCCAGAAAAGCAGAATAAATTAACAATTGTAATTTTGACATGAACAGAGCAATTTTGGAAGAGGAGACACTGGGAGGGTTTGGGGGAGCAGAGTATGGGGGATGCAGATGGAAATGAAGTCAACATTTATCTCATACATATAGCCAGGAGACATGCTCTGCTTCTGATCTTGGCTGATTGCTGGCATCTGCTGCTACACACTGCCTTTTCCCTCCTCAGGTTTGGGCTTTCCAGCATAATAGCATTAGTGGTATTAGATAGGAGTTTGTGTTATTAGTTACAACCTAAGGGAGGAGGAAATCTTTGGGGGATAAATTAACAGACCCCTCAGCTATCCTGACTGGCACTCAACCCTTTAGTTCTTGCCCACTCTGTTCCAGCCCAGCTTTTTATAGGCTTGCAAAATGTTGAGTATCTTACTCATCTGTTTATTTTGCAATGATTTCCCCTAGCGAATTCTGCACTTACGGTTTCTGGCTTGGACATAATCAGAGCACACACTTCTGCTTCGGGTTTTCCTAGCATTGGCAAAATCTGGGGAAAAAAGATGCACTGACTGTTGAAGTTTATAAGTGAGGGAGATACTGAAAAGGAGGATTATTTAGTTTGAGGACAGATGAGTTAGAGAAGACTACTTAACTGTTAGTGCAAGGACTGTGAAGGATCATACAGCAAATGATCAGCATCTAGTTCTCACAGTCTTTAATATTATGGGACCGAAGGGCCAGCCAGTAACACAGAGCAGAGATGTGAAGAGTATCATTTTGCACTATGAACAAAACCTACATCTTTGTACCATCTATTGCCACTGGGCAGCAGGACCCAGTTCACACATTCGCTCAAAATAGTAACAAGTTGCTGGTGTAAGACCCTGGATTGTGTGCAACCTTCTTCACAGAGCAGGAGGAGAGATGCAATAACTCTCGCCTGTCTTTCTTGAAGCCCAGCTCCAAACCTTTTGGGGGCTGTGAGCACGGTGGCAGGCCAGTGCTGGTGTAAGAGGAGAGCAGGGATGGGCAGAGGGAGGGTATATATAGGGTCTCTACTTCTTCCCTCTTAATCCTAGGTAGAATTAAAGTAGAGAGAGTCAGAAATCCTGTTTACAGTCCCAGTTCACTCCCTGCCCTCATGGACAATGACTCAGAGGCACATTCGGGCTCTAACAGAGGGATAATCAAATCGCATGCTTCAAGTCATTATCTAATCACTGTAGAGGTCAGGAAGGAGTCTCTCCCTGTGGTGCTTCACTGGATGAGCCAAGCATGCTGCAAGCTCTTTTCACTCCCTCAGTGGAGTTCAGAGGCAGAAGGCAAGATTTGATGGACCATCAATCCCATTCAGCATGAAAACCCAATGTTATTCTGAAAAATCAGGAGTCTCACAAGAGAACCTCTCTTGCACACTCGTGTGGAACAGGCAAAGGGCTCTAGCTCTCTGTTCAGCTATCAAATATGAATGTGAGCAGCATGAGCAGCAGAAGCCTTTCATGAAGGTATATCTTTATTTGTACTAAATAATGAAAGGAATTCCTTATGAGTGAATAAACCTGCCAAAAGGATTCAATTTGCTCACTAAGACTTCTCTGCTGTGAGGCTGCAGTGCTGCATAGATTAGAAGCCATCATTTGCTACAATGTTAGCAATCCTTTACAAAGACAACCTAAATAAAATTACCATGTTATCTCACTTGTCATTGCTGAAGAACAACCGCACACTTCTTTGTTTTGACCCCCTGGGTAGTTTATTTGAATGAAGAGTTTGGCATAGGAACCTGCAAGTCTCAGTGTGATTGGAGTGAAGAGTGATTTACTGGTCCATCAAAGGGTTGGAAAACAAAGAAGCCAAGCTCAGAGACTAAGAAGAGGTCAATTGGTTTTAGTTCCTGATGCTTATTCTACTCCTGAATTATTTGATGTATACCCTTTCACSCTGTCTAGCCACAGAGGGTGAGGTGATGACCCTTTAGATGACCACAGAAGGTCATCTAAACCTTGGATTCTGGGGTGAAAGGGATGAAAGGAAGAGGCTGAGCTGTGCATGCCTTGAGGAAGTCTAGTGAAATGATGGCTTTGTTGAACTGGCAGTAGTAAAGTATACAAGAGTATTTACTCAAAGTCAGCTGTTGGGTTGTGTTAGGATGACTGGTGGGGGAAAAAAGAGAGGTCAAAAGAGCTTATGGAAGGAAAGGGAGGGGTTGTCCAGTACTGTTAGATGTACTCCAGAGGTTTTATGGCTTTAAGTTGGTTTTGTTCCATTTGGGAAACAATCAGCCTTCCATGAGCACATCCTCTGTAAGATAAGCAAAGCTTTGCTGTGGCCTCTGTAGATCTTTTGTGCCTCTGTGAGTTGTGTTCTTATATGAAGTTGTGCCTCAAGAATTTTTATGTTTATTCTCAACGGTCATGATGAATTAGGGAAGTGTGATTGTCTCTGTTTACAAGCAGGAAAGCAAGACTGTCAGGCCATAGCTAAATTTACCTCTGCACGTATACTGTATTGCCCCATGAAGTCCTGGTCTCCCAGTCATCTCAAACTTTTACCAGGATGAGATCATGTGGTACCTCCCCACCCTCTCATTTTTCCAGGTTTTCAATTCATGAAAACTAGGGTTTTAAGTGGGAGGGTTGACATGTACCCAGTTCTTGCCCTAGTTTGGATTTGGGACAGAGTTAGGGTACAAACATGGACTTGGGAGCATGGAAGCTCCCCAGGGCCTAGAGTGTGCTCCTTCCTCTTGGGCTGGGGAAGGACAGTGAGCCTGACAAAAACTGTCTTTCCTGTCTGCCTGGAGTGGATGGTGCAGGAGCAGAAGTAGTTGTGGGTGACTGACAGCACAAATAAGTTAGTGGTAGTAGAGGTGTTTGGGAAAGACAATATAACAGGAGAGCGCCATAGAGACTCTGCTGTCGGGAGACACTGATGCCAAGGGCACAAGGACAGGCAGGGAGGTGGGGAGACAGGCAAGAATGAAAGTTCCTAAGCAGCCTAGAGAAACAAGATGGACTTTGAAGCAGCGATGAGAGGACTTTGCGGAGGTACAGAGACGTGTAGGAGACAAACCTCATAAAAAATGCAAAGTGGCTGTCATTTTAGTACCTCTTTCCTTGCTTGGCCGGGGCGGTGTTCCTTTGATGGTGTGGCTGTGGGGCTTGGAGGGTCACAATTCTCAGCAAACACAGGCTGATGAGGGTGTGCATCTGCATGCATGTACACACACAGATTTACATACATATACGCATATGCTCATGTCATATATCACCAAGTGATGTCAGACTTCACATTGTTGATCCTTTTTCTGATATCTGGCCTGAGGCTTGAGAGCCTGACTGCTGCGGGAAGAGAATGAAAGGCTCGCACTGAGGAGCTGATCCGTGGCAGAGGCATCCAGCCCCTAGGAGCTTGTGCATCAGGAAACCTTGGGGCATTTAGAGGCAGGAGTGGTTTGGCTGGCTCCTCRTCTGGCACCTTGGATTTCCGCAGGAGCTGGGCCTTGGTGGGTTTACTGTGTCCGCGTCTTAACACCCAGGGCAACTATGTGATCTGAAACGACATTAAGTATTCTTACAGCATTTCAGAAGTGTGTCAATATTTCGTCTCCTTGTCATTCCTTTGTAGTGTGTGTTGCTACTACCTGCCACCTCAGGAAGGCTGTGATCAGTTGTGCTGTGTGTATATCCTGACGGAGTACTTTGAATTGAAAGTTCTTGAGTATAGAGACTGTATTGCATCCATCAGAGCTTTCTAACATGTTTTAAGAAATTATACTTTCTAACACCTAGATAATTTCTTGGCCATTTTGGTTGGGAATGAGAGAAATCTCACAAAATGCCCTTGAGATGTTCCTGTAGGAAGTGTGCTCCTGGCTGTGCTTTGCAACATGTCAATGGAAAAGAAATTACATTAGAATAAGTGGTTTTATTGCAGCATTTGTTTTTTAAATTAATTTTGGCATTTGTTTGGCCGTACTGAGAATTGGAATTTCCTACCCCAAGCTCTAATGTAAAAGACCCTGGGAAATGTTGATGCAGCACCTCCAAATCAATGGGGTAAAGATGGAGTGAGGCACTGTACTGGCTGTTTTCAATCTTTCTTAAGCCTGAGGGTGAACTTGACATTAGTTCATGTTCATTTTGTTCATCTATCACTCTACTTCCTCTGCAGCCTGTGGTATGCAGGTGGATTCAGTCAATACATACTCGGGCCAAACATCCATAGAAGTCAAAGGAATTTGTTCGGCGTCAACACTGCAGGACTTGGTGCCACAAAGAACAATTACAGTTATTTGAGTTATTTATGTGATGTTGGTTATTTGGTATGTTGCTTTCATGTCAGTGACAAATTTCCATGTTCACAGCTCAAACAAAAGACTAAAGGTAACACAATAAGATGCAGTACAATGTAGACTAGCCTACATTAGACCAGAGAAAGAAGAATGTGCATTCACAGGCTATTTAATCTGGTCATGACATGCAGGAGTTGGACAAGATCCATCCCGTGGTCTTGGCACAGGGAAGTCAAGAGATTTGCACCCATCCTGTGCAGTGGGCTCCCAGGTGCCCCAGACCCTACCTTAGGAGAGGGCTGCAGCTGCAGTTTTTCCGCTCTTGGTTCTTGTGTTGCTTTCTTTCTCGGTCATTCCTCTCACGTATTTATCCGTTCTCTTAATAGTTGCGCTTATGTTCTCTATACAACTGGTAGATGTAAATGAGGCAACGTGTACCCCAAAATACAGCCACAATATCTGTAGCCAAGGCACATTACGCGCAGTGTATTCAAACGTGTAAAATAGCCCTGACATTCATTTACCTATGGATCCAGCCTGCGTAAAGCAGGCCAAAGCCCTGCATGGCATGTTCTCCAGTCTTCTGGCAGGCGTGGAGCCAAATTCAAGCCCAGCATAAACAGATGCCGCTCTTCAGACTTCAGCATGTTTGAACTTGGCGCACAGTGCCTGCCGGGCAGGCTGTGCTGCCCTTCATTCTTGCAGCAGGGAAAGCAAGGGGCTCTGCCTGTGAGTGGGAAAGGGTGTGCCAGGATGGGAGCATCTGTCCCCTGGCCGGCAGACAGCAGACAGCCCTGCTGCCGGCACGGGAGCTGCACAGGGCAGATAAAAAGGGTCCTCGCTCATCTTGCTCATCTTCTTCGCAAATGCTATCCATCTGCACGTATATTTACATGTTCTGCCAAAGTGATAACATCATTACCACTTGCTCAATATTTGAGCTGCTGGAATATTTTCTGCATAATTTAATGCTCAGATGGGATAATGCATTCGGGTGGGCAGCAAGACGTTCCGGGCTGCTGGCTCCCCATGCACGCAGGGAATGCTGCTCCACTGCTCTCCGAGGAGTACCCAGATCACTGAGACAGTTGCTTGCTGCCTAATCCTGTTACCTTGAGGTGAAGAATCCGTCCCTCTCAAGTCTGAATGGCAGGAAAATCTAAGGAGCCTTGATAATCATAACATTAAAAACATTTTACCCCCGAAATCAGGGAGTAGCTGGAGAAACATAGGAGCTGATGGGAAAGAAATTTAAATGACACTGGAAGAAAACTGGAATGCTGTATTTCTGAAGCCAAGACAGCACTAGAAAGCTGAGATTATCCTCACAGAACATAATCTTCTTAGGCTTTGTTCGCAGGCAGTGCTGGGCTGTTTAAACAGAGCAAGGGGTGGGGGCGGGGGGGGGAATACAAACCCACATGTCTCTTATTTAAATACAGACTAATTTTGCACCCTGTGTTCCTCACCCTCCAGCTTGGGATTCTGTCAGTTGGCTCAGAATAAATGGCTGTAAATCCAGAAACACACTTTTTCCCTCTTCAGTCTTGCCATCGTGCTCACCACAATATTTCTTGTAGGCCTCTGACTCCTGGGGGATGGAAATGAGCAGCCCCTGCCTTGTTTTATGGGTGTAGCACATCACTGTGACAGCTTAAAGAGAATGGGGGAAGGACCAAGTGCCCTTTTTCTTTATCCACCTTCACGGGTTCAGAGGAAATGTCATTTGCCAGCTTCTCCAGGCATGCTGTGATGTGGCATGCACCACTGTGTGGCAGGTGGGATGAGGCTATAGAAGCTTCTACTCCCCATAAGAAAAGGATATTTTCTTCAGCAGAAAAATGGCTCTGCTTTTCCTCTTCAGAATCTGCTGACTTTGTTGCCAAAATCAAAGGTTGTAAGGATTGTTAATTTAGATTTTTCTCCATGGAAAATCAATTTCCTATCAGGAAAATACAAGCTGTTCAGTCCCATTGCTTCTCCCTCCATGGTAGTCGGATGTATTTCTCCCCATTAACACTCCCTTGCCATGTACCCTTTATGCAGGCCCTGGGCCAGCAATGACAGTCGCAGAGCTTGCTGTTTCAGATGTAGGGAGGCACTGAGCCCCACCAATGGGTTATCTGAAATGTGGAGAAGGGTCATTCCTGCTTCCCTCATATTTCACATATGCCAGCTCCCTTCTGCTGAGCCAGTCTCTCAGCACGACCCTTTCTTTATGCCTTATCCAACAGAGTTGGCTTATTTTCTCTCATCTTCACAATGCCACTGCAACCTGTATTGCAGCATCCTCTGAAAGAAAAAGGGTGTGCAGTTGTGCCTTAAGCAGCTGTCTGGAGAAGAAAACATATGTATTTGTGTAGGGAAATGGTATCTTGCAAATCCTCTTCACAGACCCATGTGGCATTGAATGGCTCAAACAGAGGGTAATCCAAACATTCAGAGCCAAAATGTCACTGTTAGACTGAATTGTATTGTAAATTGAGGGCAGCTGAGCAAGATGCATTTTAAAAGGGCTGTTTTGAAATGCATCAGTTTTAAAACAAAGAATGTAGGGCATCCTTATAGAGTATCTTAGGAAGCAGTGATTTTTGCAAAAGACTGGGGTCATGACTGTTTGTTACTCAGATGAATACAAGCTCTCAGGATAATTTTGTGGCCAAAGGACTAAACCTCCCCCCAGATATGTAAACAGGAGAGTACTGAGTAGGAATAAATATATCTGGTTTTGGCATGAGTGTGACTGCGATCCATTTCTTATGCTTACAGCTGCTATTATATTAGAGGAGGGTTCATTCTTAAATATGATAATTGTTAAAAGGATTGGAAAATTTGCCCTTTAGTGAGAGGTATCCACCTGAAAAAGAGAAAGTGGAGGGGTGACGATCACAATCTACAGTTACTTACAATGGTAAACAGCGATTTAATAATAGAGAGCTTTTAAATTTTTAGAAGTGAAAGTGTGACATTGTTGTGTGGCTGGATGTGTAAGCTAGACAAATATAAACCAGAAATAGTCTGCATGTTTTAAATAACAGGGATTAAGTAATAATAGAACAGTTTTCTGCAGTGTGGGAAAGTCATCACTGCTGGCAATTTCCAGTCAAAAATCTCCTCTCCCAACCCCAGTAAAAGAATTTAAAAAAAAAAAAAAAAAAAAAAAAAAGGAATACTCTAGTGCAGACACAGATATTGGACTTCAAGTAGGAATTAAAACAAGGAAGTTAGGTTGAGTTGTGTTGGAGTTCAGAGTAGGTTTCTTCATGGCTCTGGAAAAAAAATAAAAATCTTGCATCTCTGTCTCTTGCATCTTCTGCAGAATCTTCACTGTTGTAAGCCTAGCACTTGAGGGCATGAAGCAAAGGCTTCTCCTCCCTCCATGGTATTTCTTTCCTTGCATCAGCTGAACTCCCCCAGTCTCCTGCTGTTGCATACAGAGCTGCAGTGGAGGTGACTTACAGCATCAGCCTTTTCATCCTAACAGGAAATAAGCTAACATGTTTCTCAAATCATTTCAGCACACAGAATTTATCTTGCAGAAGCCTGTTTGCTAGACTTTTCTTTCTCCTGCTGACTTGTCAGAGCAAAATCACATAATCCATATGCAAAATGGAAAAAAAAAAAAAAGTCAAAAAATTTCTCGCAAAAGACCAGCATCTTGCCATTGTCTTGAATCCYCTCTCCTTACCCATTGGATATGGGGAACGTTTTCCTTTTTGATAAAGAAGGACACATGGTTTTTAACAGGTGATTCCTTGAAGCTGTAATTTACAGCTCCTCCTCCTCCTCCTCTTTACCAACCCACCCATCATGCTCGATCTCCTGTTACATTTTGCTAATGCCACCAAGTGCTGGTCATAAACCATTGCCCTAATTACTCAGAACATGGGGCTGAATGGTTAGTTAGCAGCGCTATTGCAATTATGGCAGCTTTTCAGGTCTAATAGCACTTCATGTTTCACTGCTTTTTATATGTCACTGGTTAAGAAGATGAATTAGAGGTAGTACAGCACCACCTGCTCATGTTCTCTCTCGGCCGTGGTAGCGTACCCAATATGATGCTGTCTAGATACAAGATGGGAGCTAAGTGGGAGCAGCTGCAGGTGGCTGGGGGTGCTTGACCTGTGCTCCTCTGTGGACATAACATTCTTGGTTTGTATTTTTCCATATTCTTTCAAACACGTGATCTGTCTATGTTTCATCACCATCAGTACAGCATATACTCTTTTTTCTCCTCTGTGTTAAAGAATTTTCTACAACAATCTTGGGGTAAGAGCAACAAGTACAAATCGTGGGAGAAGAGGCATATTAAATTGCACACAACTTTTCCTTCTCTTAACTTTTGCTTCTTAAAATGATGTATAAAAGGAAAGAGAGAAGCTGCAGCTTTGAACTTTTAATGTATCACAGTATCTTTGAACTAACTGGTGCATGAAATGTTCTTAAAATTCTTTAAAAACAGGATAGAGAATTATGATGTGTAGATTTCTTTTTTTTAAGGGATGTATGTCAGGGGGATGAATATTGGTATAAAGGACAGAGTTTGGTCTGGGTATGATCTTCAAGTTCTTTTTACAAGGTATTGCCTTGTAATTAAGAGCTTTAATTGTCTGGTCTCCTGCTTTCTGAAGAACTCCTCCTTACATTGCCCTTTATCAGTTTTAGAAGATAATATTTAAGCAGCGCTGCATGAATACCTTCATAATTGGTAATAAAAACCCCTATATTTTCTTATCATACCTTTGACTCCAGCTAAAGGGAAACTAGCCCTTTAGCTAGAACCTTTAGAGGAATTTTAATATGGGCACGTTAGTTTGGATATATCTAGTGTTGGTGTACCTGGGTAAAGTGCTGAATTGTTGTTTAATTTAATTGATTGAATATGGGCAGAATGCTAAATTGACAGCCTGTCTGCCAGCTTCCTCTTTTTGTTTATAGCATATGTACACAGTGATGGTAGTTTAAGCTTCCCAAATATCTTTACGCTGACTTGGAGAGCTCACCTGTATGACCAGAAAGGGAATCTCTGTTGCGCAGTCGTTCCTTGTATTTGCTGTTGAGGTATTGCCCAAAAGACTATTTCTCTTTGCTTTCAGGGTGCTTGTAGGATAACAGTATGTGTTTGTTGGTTTTGCTGCATTGATCATGCCTCTGCAAATCAGATCCATATCCACAAAACTCATGTCAGAAGGGTCCTGAACCATCGGCAGATGTGATTCACTTTCATTTGCTCCTGCCCTGAATCAGCAGAAGGCCAGCAGCCTAGCAGTGAAACACTATTTGGTCTCTTCTTGTCCCCTTTTGGCAGTTTTAGATCTAAACTTAGGTGAAATACATTTCCATGTTCCTGTCTCAGTCCCAGCAGCTTTCTGAAGTCTGAATGACAGGTGGAGACAGAGAGGAACCTGACAAACTATGCAAAATGAAAATACGTCAGGGAAAGACACACACTAAGGATGTGGATGGATTTTTGTGGAGCAGAAGTGTATGTGGTCAAAGAGGTTCTCAGTGTTGCTGAGGAGACATTTTGCGGGAAGAACAAGCAAGTGAATACAGCGCACCGCAGAACCATACTTGGTCTGCCATGAGGGTAGCTTGCTGGTTGTAGGAGACAGTAAGCATAAATACATACATTTTAAGACTGAATCCTACCGTACTTTTGAAAACAGTAGTAGAGTTGCAGTGCAGTGTATCAGCCACTAGCTAGAAAAGAGCCAGGAGCCTCCTGACCACATCTGAAAAAGCTCAAGGAAATTAAGTAATTGCGCTCAAGAGTAATGAAATTGCACTTCATTCCTTTACAAATAGGCTTCCTTTATACAATTTAAAATAAATAAATGAGACATATTCGTATTTCCAATCTCCCCCTAAGGTGACATACAGAAAGCAATTGGATAACGGATGCCTTTGATGCCTTAAAGGTTCTTTCCTGCCTTTGCTGCTGATACTGATGACCAGATCTGGGGGTGCTTGTGCCTCTCATGCACCGTTGCATAACAACCTATGCTAGTTTTGTAGCTGATTTATTTTCATCCTTCTAGCACATGACTGCTTTAGACCATCCTTCTTTCTTGTTCCAGATTTCTATTGCTCCCTCCCACAGTCCTCCTCAGCCTGCCGCTTTGTGGCTAGCGCCAGTCTGCATATCCTTTAAGAAAACACCCTTGAGGAATATCATGCCATCATGAATGTGTCCCAGACTTTTTCCAGGATATGCTCAAAATAATCTTTTTTTTCCTTTTACTTCTACAGCATAGGTTGTGTCTTACCCCATTGCTTTGATTTAAGATGACTTGACTTACATTTCCTTAAGTTCTAATCATCTTCTTTGCAAAGCGTGGCGTATACCTCGCTTGAACTTGGCCAGTTATGTCCGAATTTGTACTGTCACGTGCTAAAAACAGACCAACCTCATGTTTGGCTTGCTTAGCAAAAAGAGGCAGTATGTAGAGGAACTTAAATATCCTTAGGGTATGATGTGGTTTATTGGACTCCCAAAGATAGACAGAGACATTTCAAGTAGGAAAGCTGGGTACGTAATACCCCGATTGCCTGAAAGCACTGCGGAACATTTAGCCCTTTAGCCTTTCCTCATTTACTCTGCATTACTGTTTTTCCCATAATGACTGGAGGGATGAATGGCGAGAGAATGACAATGTGGTATTGTGGTATGCCAGATCTCTAATGCAGGCTGCTCTTAGAGGGGGATGCCACCCCTGAGCAGAAGCCTGCCCTATTTTGGGTTTAGGATGGGGACCGAAGGTATGCCATGCATGTCAGATACCTTTTGTACAGAGCTCCTTTCATAAATAGTATCAAGACAGTGAAAGCAGTATTAAGACTCACACGTGTTTAGTGTGAACTGGACATGATACTCTACTCCTGCACCAGTATCATATGTCTGCTTAAACTCTCTAAAATTTAAAATCCCTGGGCCTTAAGAATAAGGCTGTTTGCTTATCCTCTCTGCAGCAGTCCTTTCTTGCTGACAGTGTAGCATCTTTTTGCAGGATTTTTTCTTCTATCTTGCCCTTCTGGTCATTTTGTAGCAGATGGGTGTTTGCTGCCTACATTGTCCTCTCTCCTCCCTTGTAAATCCTTCATTCCTGTTTTGTTCTTTTCCCTCTAGTTCCTGAGAAAATAGCAAACAGTCACCTCAGCTCCCTGCTTCCAATATCACTGCTGTTATTCGTCCCCTCTCAGAGCTGGTTCTCAGTTCTGAAAAGCAATCTCTCCGGACTCTGGTGGGAGTCTGAAATGCAGAGCAGGACTTGACTCAAACCTGACCCTGTCTTTGATTGTAATACGCGTTTGCACTCTCTTTGCTGTGCCTAGCTCATCCTTCTGTCTACGTCCTCACAGAGATGGGGAATGGTTCCCAGAGCCCATCTCCAGTAGTTCATTCATTCATTTCATACACTGAAACTATATAAACAGGACGTGTTGGGGACCCTTCATTGCATTCCCTCAGTTTTAACGAAAGGACAGGGTTTAGAGCTAGGCATGTTTGTGCTTCAGTGCCTGTGGAAGCTGGGGGCAGAGGGGACRAAGGAAGTGCAGTGTAGCCTTTTGACTGCAGCTCTGGGCCTACTTGATCCTTTTGACACTCCTCAGGAGGGGAGGGAAGTATTGTTATCCCTTTTACCAGCAGCACAGAGACAACATGACAAAGAAGCAGGGACATTGAAAAGAGAGTCCCGATCCCCAATCCGTGTTTCTTGCTAATTAGTCAGCGCATTCTTTCGTAACTGGCAACAGAAACCAGAAACCCTGACTGAGCCAAGCCTCTTGATTGCTTATTCTCGTTACTCTTCTTCCAGCTTTATCCTTAAAGCGTGATGGAGACAACATTATTCTATACAGTGTACAACCCTTATACTATGCGCTGCTTTATATAAGTATACTTATACTATAGTATAAGCACTATATACTTATACTATACTACTAAAGATTGCACTGGAGCATTGAGGGAGAATTTTCTTTTCCTTTTTTTTTTTTTTACATCTTTCTTTTTCATTAAAAAAAAAGATTAATTATAAGGCTAAAAATGTGTGTGACCTTATATATATAATCATTGAATGAAATGTCACCCAATAGGAGAGGGAGAAAAGCAGCCCCAGACACATGCAAGGAAGGTCCAGGTGAGACAGAATGGTGTCCTCATCCTGTAGGAAGCCAAAGTTAATGAGGTTGCTACTGGGCCACCACAAAGTGCAGCCCTCTGGGACAGCAGCTAGCATTCTGCTGTGTACTGGAGTTGGAGTGTGCTAAGGTTACCTTCACAGCTATAATTTCATTACTGCTGCTTTTTCACGGAAAGTGATTTTTTTTCATTTGCTCAGCAAATGAGACAGAGGAGGAATGGAGGGATATGTGGCACGGAAGTGATTTCATAAACCCCAGGCTGAATTCATGTTGCTTATGAGCTGGGAATAGGAAGATTGGGTTTGGTTCTTTTCTCACTATGGCTGTGATCTGAAAGTAATGCTAGAGAAGCTAGTGAATTTGTATCACAGTGAAACTGGCATAAATGCAAGAGGGTTTGGGCCAATTTTTCAAATAATTACTTAGTTTCAAGCGTTTTGTCTAAAGAATCATTCCTGGTTAACTCTGCTTCTATGCAGGCTTCTGATGTGATTACATGAAGTTCATTCCATGAACCAGAGAGTCTTGCCTCCTGCTTTGCCTACCCACAAATTAAGATCTTTACTTGCCCTGTCAAATTTAAGGTGAAGGAAAGGATCTTTTTCTTTCAAAGGATTTTCCTTTTAACAAAAGGAAATCCTCTAAAAGACAAACAATGTAATACCTCATATCTCCAAATTATTTTGCATGGGAAAGGTGGAGACCAAATTGTGTCCTAACTTTCTTTGAAGAAAGTTAGTGAGAACTAAGAATAAGAAACAAGCTGAATTTAGGAGACAGGGACAGTGAGAACCATATACAGAAAACATTTTCATTCCAATCTAGAGGAACAGACCTTGGTAGACCCTTAAAAAAGAACTAGGAGGCTTTCCTACGTGTGTCTCAACTGTCATAGGGATTATTGATTCCGTGGCAGGGTAGAAAGGGTATGAAGTTTGAAGGTGAAGAAGGGAACCTGCCCCTCCATTCATTTCATACATGCAGCATCTTCTAGCACCTATTTATCTAGCCTATCTAGCTAAACCTGTCTAGCACCTGCAGATATTTATCTGCAAACTGAGGAAATTGAAAAACAAAGAGACCAAATAAGACTTATGTGCCTCAATACCATTAATGATCTAAGCCTGAACACCTTTGACTGTAATTGTCTTCAGTGGGAGCTACAGTTCATGTGTCTTGAAAAGCAGACTTTTAAGTAATTATTTAGTTTAGTTGTGAGTGCTTAAAATTATGTACTGTGGTTTTACATTTAGAAAATGAGACTAATGGCACCTATACTTAGAGGTAGAAAGCACTAGGATTATTCTGATGTTGTTCTTTTTACCTCAGTAGAAGTTTTCCCAGTTTAAGTGTTCAGGGGTTCAGACCTCAGGCCTGCAGACACACAACGCAGGTATGTGTCTGCTTGGCTAGTTCATTGTATTACAGAAGAACTCTGGTCTGACCTTAACGTGGTCGGATTGTAATGTGCTGTAAACTAATTTGATAAGAACTAGAGGCTCATCATCCAAGTGTGATATATATACTCCAAATTGTAGATAAAATTATTGAGCAATTAAAGGAGATATGCCTTGCCATACTTGTGAAGGGTACTCTCTAGCTTGCTAGAGTGTTAACTGGCTGCAATGTTTTTCACTTTCTTCTATTTCAAATCTTACTTAGGTTAGATTCAAACAAGTCACCATTTGGCAGTTCTTCACTGGCTTTCGGATACAAATGTTGGATGTTGCTGATAAAAGCCTTATACTTGCTGCCTTTATGTGACAAATGGATGCCAGATACAGTCTGGAGATAATTTTTAAGCACTTAAGGGCAATTTACAGTACTTGTTACATTAGATGCAAACGCTGGTTTCTGCAAAGTCAAAAACTGTTTCAAGGATAACAAGTAGATCGAATTAATATAGCTGAAATTATATTGGATTGCTTCAAAGGCCATTTGTTAATGTACAGAACACCTGGAAAACCTCTTATTCTGAAAAAAATACCACCCACCTAAGCAAAGACAAATCAATACAGAAGATATCTCTGCAAAATATAGCAGAGCTGAAAGGAGACTTGGAGAGGATCTGAGTTAAAGTCTTATAGGAACACTGTGAAAATATAATCTCCAAAATTTCAGTGCAATTTTTTTTTATAACCATTAAGAACTGTCCTACATTTTACATGAAAAAAAAAATCACGTTAAGACCTAGCATTTAGATTGCATTTTTCATTTCTGAATTTCAAAGTGCCGTGTGAAGTCTGAATCATTATTGTTGTCTTGTAGACAGGTAAACTGAGGCACAAGAAATAAAGGAATTTATTCAGGGTTATTGTTGTGGTTTAACCTGGCAGGCAGCCAAACATCACGCAGCCGCTTGCTCACTCCCCCCGCACAGTAGTATGGGGGAGAGAATCAGGAAAAAAGTAAAATTTGTGGATTGAGATAAAGACAGTTTAATAGAACAGAAAAGGAAGGGATAATAATAATAATAATGGTGATGATAGAATATACAAAATAAGTAACTCACATTGCAGTTGCTCACCATCCACCAATCGATGCCCAGCCAGTCCCTGAGCAGCAATCACTGCTCCCCAGACAACTCCCCCCGACTTATATACTGAGCATGACATCACATGGTATGGAATACCCTGATGGCCAGTTGGGTCAGCTGTCCTGGCCATGCTCCCTCCCAGCTTCTTGTGCATCTGGCAGAGCATGGGAAGCTGAAAAGTCCTTGACTAGTGTAAGCACTACTTAGCAACAACTAAAACATCAGTGTGTTATCAACATTATTCTCATACTAAATCCAAAAGACAGCACTATACCAGCTACTAGAAAGAAAATTAACTCTATCCCAGCCGAAACCAGGACAGTTATGAAGTGTGTCATTGATGGAACTGAAAATAGTTGGCTTCCCTAAGTTACTGTTCAACAAGTTACACCATGTCCCTAACCACATATGCATCACTTGGCCCATCATGATCTGACAAAGCAGGACTCTTATTCCCTAACATTTTTCCCATTCTATTTGGGAGGGAAAAAAGGTTTAAATGCTGCTGAACTTGAAAATTGAATATGAAAATGAAATCTTGGCATTTTTTAACAGAACATTTTAACTAATAATAAGGAATTTGTAACTAGGCCTTGTATGTTTTTTTAATACATACATTTTTCCTTTAGTTTTTCCAAATGCAACCAAGTTGTTAGGAGAGAAGCTTGAATTAACTTATATAGTTTGCTGCTAGTATCCTGGATTTGACCTAAAATACAAAAATAAATAGTATAAAGAGTTTGTTTTCTGTCTTAAACAAACACCTGGGATAAAAAAATCTGCTGAAGGAAAGCTCTTCAGGTGGTGTAAACTGACTTCAGCAGAGCTGCACAGATTTACCTTGGCTGAAAACATGGCTCAAAATCAAATTCAATTCCACAGCAGAGGAAATGTCTTAAGACATCCAGAGGAAAAAACATACAAAGTAATATAAAATACCTGGCAGGGTCTGTTTAATAAAGACTGAACTTAATCATGTCCAAGAGACGAGCTGGTTAAAGCTTGTAATGGAGAGATTATTGGTGTTGTTTGTTATGGGTTCTTCAGCAATTATCTGGAATGTCATTTGGATGGCATCGTTATACCCACCCTCCCTCCCTCCAGCAACACTTGAATCATCTTGTTGAATTTCAAGAGCCACTAGAGAGAAGAGAGACCAAGGCTGGTGTCAGATCCTGGCTGACAAACCACGTTGATTTTGCAGTATCTCATGCATTGTAGCAGGATTGCAAAAAAGCACAAAGAGGGTTCTGAGAACAAAATGCTCTTGTATTTGATTTGCTCAGAAAGAGCATCAGAGTGATTAAGAATGGCTGAACCAGTCCAGAGAGATGGAGAACATTGTCCTTCTCTTGACTGTCTGTTTCCAAAAAAGAACTGGGTTTAGAAACTGGTTTGGAAAACATTTGGTGCAGTTGTGCTATTCAATTGCTTTGAATTTTTGCATCAATGTAGATTCGGCAAGAAGTGAAAATGTCAGAACCCCAGTAGGAACATTTTTTTGTTGTTGTTTGGACCAAAGAAAAGATAGATCCWGTTAAACACAATGTTTGAACATGCTCAGATTCCAAGGTATGTGCTTAGATGTAGATCTGAACTTTTTCTCATTAAGTTTGTCTTTGCTTGGAATTAAAAGGGATCAGAAATCTTGTGCATGAACATACTCCTCTGAGATTTAAAATGCAGTTTTGTGAAACAAAGGGTTCTGAGCAAACGTGAAAAGGTGTTGGAAATATCAAATTATATCCCAGGATATATCAGCAGATCTGTCATACTTCCAGTAGAAATAAGGAAGCATTAGTGCTATTGTGTACAACACTGATGAGGATTCTTTTAGAAAATGTGTCTGGTTTTGGTCCCTCCTGTTCAAGAAAGATGAATTTGTTCTGGAACAGAAAAAGAGAAGAGCTTCTAGGCTGCTGAGGAATGGAAGGTCCTTTACAGAAAATTATTGTAAAAGAGTTTGATTTATTTAGCCTCGTAGAGCAAAGGCTAGGAGGGGAGGTGATTATTCCCTGTAACTACACCAATCAGTTAAGTACCAAAGAAGACAAGGGCTCTTTGAACTTAGAAAGGCAGTATAAATTTGTGATAGATAAATGGAATTTGGAGATGAGAGGAAGATTCCTAACCCTTACAGTGGTGGGTTTTCTGGACAGTTTCTGAAGAGAGGCAGGCAGGTGAAGAGAGTCAAAAAACTGTTTTCAGATGGAGCTTGAAAATACTGTTTCAAACAGAGCTGGTATGGACAGAATGGACAGATGGAGAAAGATATGAGATCACTCTGCCTGAATCTGAAGTTTTTCAGACATGGTAAGATCAAGTCTAGAAGTTACAGAGCTGTGATAGCCTGGCACTGTGACCCAGATAATGAGACCTGCTGAGTGGGAGGACGTGTTAGCCTGGGCACAGTACCACAGTAATGTGGCTGCGGATCTGCAGCTGGTTCATTTTAAGCCAGCTTTGAGCACAGAGTAAGATATAGTTATGTATTTTTGTACAGACATACTCCGAGTTTGGCAGAATAAACAATTCAGGCAAAAAGCCATTTGTGCCACTTTTGTATACAAAGAGGGAAAGCTACAGTGTGATGCTAAAGGCTTCTTGCAATGAACATAAAACCTTTCCCAGTACTCCCAGGCTGTGCCAACCCAGGAGGAGAGCATTCATCTTCATCTTCAGCTTATGATTCCATGAATGGTAGCGAGGAACACTAATTGCAATGTTTATCAAGATAGCATGTTATGAATCTGTGCTTTGGATTTCAAAGAGATGCAACTGCATAGCCGCCTCCTAAAGCCCCCTTCCTGCAAAGAGCATACATCCTGCATAGCTTTATGTTTCTCTCACTTTCTGTCTTTCCCATGCTCTGAATTGTAATGGGGGACTTCACAACCTACAGTTAGTGGGACACTGGGGTGTGAAAGGGCCTGGCCAGGTGGCTGGTGGTGCAAGGTTTGGTTTCAAACCCAGTTTTGGAATTCTCTCCACTTTCCAGGACCAAAAGAGCCTGAATCTGTTGATCATCAACATGTGCCATTTATTTAGGGAGCGATGCAGAGGGGACAGATAGCTTGAAGAGGGATTTAATGACTTGATTAACTGAAGGAGTTTTTATTATTGTTTAATTATAGCTTTTCAATATACTTTGAAAGGCTTATAGATAATGGTAAAAGCTCTGTAAACTCCAGAGTGCTTGTGGGGCCTTTGTCATCTGTTCTTCTTCTTCCCTCTTTCCACATGACACTGGGAATTTTTTCTGCCTTTGTTGACATGCTGACAGCTACTCTGTCCTCTAACCTGCAGGAGACTGACAACTACTGCTGTGGGGACAGTCCTTCACTTAGGCAGGCTAAGATCCGTACGCAAGTGTGGAATTGCAGTCCTCAAGGAAAATGCTATTTGAGCTGCATAATTAGAGGATAAATTGTTATTTGTTAACCAATACAGAATAAAGAAACCTATCTTTATCTAATGTTTTATCATTAGTTGAAGCAGAGGGAGGATTTTTAAGTTCAATTTCAATAAAGAGAAGATAATATAAAGCTGAACTTCTTAAATTAGCTGCTTTTATTGTAGTTAGTACTTTGGTTAATCTTTTTAATTTATCACTTAGTACAGGGCAATTGCCCACCATATGGAAATAAGCCAAGATTATTGTATTAGTGATATATGTTTGCAGTATGCAGGCTGGAATGAAACCATATAGACTATGTTATCAGTTGGTGCAATAGTGGTAACAGCTCTATTGAGAGCTCCAGGTAGATTTCAGGCAGTAACCTCTTGATCCTTCTTATCAGTTCAATGGTAGGTAGAGAAGTTCTCCTAGAGAAGCTTGACTTACAATGATTAATGCTGTTCGTTCTTTAATTGAGAAGGGCCAATTGATAGGATAAAACTTTTATGGATTTATTTAAATCATTTTATGTGACAAATCATCAATTATCATTATCTAAATTAACACAGATTGGCATAAAGGCAGAAGTAGTAAATTACTTTATGGATTACCTCAAGTACAGTACACAAGTAATTTATTTGGCTTAATAGATGGAATTTTTGACCTGATAACCTGATGTATATAGGTGCCTTAGGTTTCCACATGGAGATAATTATTATCCTCTCAATTCATTATTTGCCCATACCGTCTGCGTTCAGCAGGTTCTGCTGATGAAGTACAAGAAAGGAGTATTGGAGATTGCAGAAGAAAGGAGGTAGATGCCAGTCCACTTCCATAGTGATAGAGAGTCATCAAGTGGTCATTTATTTTGTATGACATTGGTTGACTTTCCAATTTCTAGTGGAAAGAATTTTATTTTGCTGTAGGCAAGAGCTAGCCCACTTCAAAAAGCACACAGTTTGCCGACATCCTTAATGACGGCTTCAGCTGAAAAACTGAAGGAAACTCTGTCCTCTTTCTGGAAAATATGTCTCCCAATGTAACACATTTGCAGGAATCACTAGGAATCTCTCCTTTATAATCCAGGCTGTGTCTGTTCTGTGGACTTCATATTCTGGGGGTGACAGTCTAGCACTCTCCACCAGTACCTATGTCACTGCAATTTGATCAAGTTGTATTGCAAATCACATTAGTCAAGACATCTCCACACCACCCACGCATTCTTAAAGCAAATAGTTGTTTCCAAAGTACAGAAAATTATTTCAGTTCTTGCTAAATTACTGGCCCTTAATGCTGCAAACATTTTAAACAAAATTGCTTTCTCAGTCTTTCGTTATATATGAAGTAAAAACACCTATGCAGCTATCCTTGTGTTTTCCTCCACTCCCTTTTCTTCTGTGAGAGGAACTGAAATGGAAGATGTGTTCTGATGTGGAACAGTTTGGGAAGGGGAAAAGGGGAGGTTGTGGAATTCCAATTACTGCCGCCATGCAGACTGGATGGGAAGAAGTTTAGGCTGGTTTGAAGAAGACAGTTTTGTGCTGAAAATGGTGATGGTATCTAAGAGATCTTTTTTCTCCACTAAGCACAATGCACAAGCACATGCCTAACTTTAAGCCTGTGCTTAAAGGTCTTGCAATGCAGTATTGTACTTGGACATATTGACTTTGCTGAATCGGTGCCCTAGGACTATTACGTTGTTCCATGTATATTCAAACCATAGGTTCCTAACTATGGTGCTGCTACCTTCACCTGAACAGAGAAGGTAGAGTGGAAGATACTTTGTGATAAATAAAAGTCAGACTTGTTGCTCCTTTTGATTTTTTTTTTTGAGGAGTTATTGACTCTTTGAATCAGTTGTTATTATCATCAGCATTTTGAAGGACAAATATAGCCTTAATGCAAACTGACAGCTTTAAGTATTCCTTCTGATAGCCAGATTCATCATTGGTGGCATGGCTAAATGCAAAGCATGTGTGGTTTCAGATTGCTACAGTGGCTCTGGAAAACATGCAGATTGTAATCTCAAGGTCAAAAATAAAACCTGAACTTTTTATTTTCAGTGCTTTTCTTAGCAGACATTTACTTTGTATTAAAAGTTAATTAATTTCATACCACTTTCCTTTTTCTGAAAAAAAGCTCAAGTAATATCTAATAGCTCGCAATGTTCAAGATGTACCTTTCAAACCATAGGCACAGGTAGCCACTTCTAGGGTACAATATTGCAGCTATTGAAAGTAAACATCAAGAATGAAGATACAATGGAAAAATACAGTATTTTGTTGAACCTAGAAAAAGAATCTGAGGGGAAGAATACTGTTTTCTGAAGTGGGACTTGAGGAAGACATAAGGTAAAACCCCTTCCTATTTTGAAAGTGCAGTGCAGCTCTGCAGATCTGTAGGTCCATACTTTCAGTGAATTCCTGCTTAGTTCACATGCAGAGTCTGCATACACAACTCTTGCAGCATATGAAATCTCAGAGAAAAAAATAGGTACAGAATAAAATAACTCCCTGAAAATGTCCCCAGATGTATTATCTGCAACACTGCTCCATCACTTTTAAAAGACACCTTAGTAAAGGAAAATTGAGGTGACCTGGTAGCAGTATAAAAGTGTGTTCACAGAAATAATATACTAAGCACTAATGGGATCTTTAATCTCCAGAGGAATATATAGCCAAAACCAGTAACTAAAAGCTGAATCTAGAGACATTCAAATGGAAAATCAGGCATGTTTTTGATAGACAGGGTGATTCATCATTTACACAAAAATATCAAAAGAAGCAGTGAATTCTCTCTCTTTGTCTTCCTGTCAGGAGGTTTTTAGGGAGATGTCTTTAGTGTCCTGAAACACCTTCACCCTGTTTCCCTATGGGAATGTATTGTTTTGATGTAGAGATGGTTGCATACCTACTGTTCTGGTTTTGTGCTAATTAGAGACCAGTTAAAAGTGAATGAATCGTGCTCCTGCTGTCACTCCATGTCATTGATTCTTTATTAATGTACAGGGAAAAGCAATGTGGCAGATGAGATGCTCCCTCATAGCTCTATGGTAGCTTTGTCCCTCTCACTACAACATGTTCATGGATCAAAAATTAAAGTTCGGTTTTGAGTAAGAAATATCAAAGCCAAGAGGACATCTAATGATATTCCTCAGTAGATGATGCTTTGGAATAAAATAGCAATGAGGACAGATCAGAGGAATCATTTGTTAGCTGATGAAACGTTGTTGATGATGGCTATTCCAATTGTATCTTCTGCTCTACTGCACACTTAGTTCTTTGACATAGTGTAGTCTCAGCTGCTGGGATCAGCTTTTATTTAGTGTAATCATCATAGTAACAAAAGATGTACCTGAACCTTTTGATGAGGCTGCGGATCTTTAACACGTCCCGGACTTAGGTATTTTTCCCCCTCACAGTTCAATGAACATCTACTTCAAGAGGCAGGGAGAGAGTGAATAGCTGTTTACAGAGATGTGAGCAAAGCTGTTTCCCTCAGGCCAACATACATTGAAAAATCCATTTTAACACATGCACTTATACTATCTGTTTCTCACAGAAACACTCTGCCTAGTGAATCTTGCCACTTGCTAATTCTTCTATCGAAGTAGGAGATGAAAAAGGCTACTTATGGTTTTCTTACATGTATTGCTTCCCATCGTGATACCTAGGGCTATACATAGATGCGGATAATTCTTCAGTCACAGAGAACTTGCAGGAATCAGGTGCCCACTGGAACAGACTCTCGCTGGTGCCTTGAGTTAGAACCAGCCAAAGTTGGTCTGAGAGGCTTGCTGCACCAACTCTGCTAGGGTAAACCTCGCCTACAACAATCAATCTCCTTCAAACAGTTACTGAGATGTGCAGTGTGGGTTGTATTTAGGAAGGTATTGCCTTGTGACTGCATCCAATTAAAGGAACAAGACCAACACCTCTTTTGCATAAGTGGCTACATCTTTTTCCAATGGGCAACTATTTTTGATTGGCGATGATTTAACTCAGTAATTGAGCCTCCTAAACAAACTGTTTGTGTACCATGGATAAATCAGCTCAATGGCACAGACCATACTGCAGTATGACTGTATTGCGTGTATATGAAGGAGAGAAGTAGTGAGCAGAATGGCACCAGTCATTTCCTAACAGCACCTTGGGTAGCCATCTAGACATCCTTTCCTGTTAACAGAGTGAAGCTGAATAACTCCGAAGATGCCAAGAATCCAAGTTAAACTCTTTCCTCAGACACACTTATTCTGTACCTCTTCTTTGGATGTTCAGACTCTGTTCTCAGGTGATATGGAGCCTGATGGACCCCAAGTTGTGTGTACTCTTTCTGAATAACCCCTCCTGACTCTTATCTTGCAATACTGTGGTGTATACATGATGCAGAGGCATCATTGCTGACATACATAAAAGTGTAGAAAGAGAAAATTCTTGTGATCTGAAAGCCATTGTTGAAGTTGCCAGAGGTCATTCATCCTACTCACCAGTGCTCTGGTCTTTCATTCCAGCTGCAGATCATGATCTTTGGCATATAATATTTACAGATTTTCAGAAACACTTTATTGTGCTTGTGGGTGATTTTCAATATATTTCACAGCTTGTATGCCTTGTGTGGCATACAAGGCATGATTTTCTAAGTGGAGATTGTTGTACTTTCCAGATTGAAACGATTGGTACCTTATGAAAATCAAAACTACTTCTTGGTCTAAAGAAAAAGTAAAGTTAAATCTTAATGAAATGCATTATAAGTAATAACATATGTTGCCTTCTGTGAAATGGCTTATGTTGACTTTTTTTCAAAGTGATGCATTGTGCAAATTATTCCCTTTGTTACGAAAAAAATGAAGATATTGACTATATAGCAGGTTTTATATGGCTGCTAAGTTCTTTTGAGGTGTAAGCTTCTCACACAAAGTGGGGGAACTAGTAGACCTCATTGAAATCTACTGGGTAAATGAATCACCTTCTGACCAAGGCAGCACATTTCTCCTGTCAGAACAGTTTCATTGTTGCATTTCCATGGAGGACTGTTGGTAACGGAGTGGAAGATTAGTTCAGCCACAGGAATGTGTTTTATACGGGTGTTTCAAAGGCTCTTCTGTACTCTCTACCATTTTCTGGAAGGAACTAATTCAAACTAGGTAGCTAACCACTACATTTCTTCGATGCTTTAGTTGGAAACATAAATGGCCTTGAGCCTCTCTGAAGAAGCTGTAAAACTGATGGATTTGCTGTTGTCTTTTTGTGAGCAGAAAGGTTGAGCATTGCTGGCTAGATCCAGGCACCGTGCAGGGGTACCCTACGGCTCTGCCAGGGCTGTTCGCTCATCCGTGCTGTCCCAGCCTGGGTTTGCTTGGCAGTATTTCCAGTGTGCTTCACTTCTGACATGCAGCGCTCACTGCTCGCCTTGCCTTCCACACAGTCCAGGCCTGGCATCTTTATCCTGAGCTGAAGTTTCTAGATTAGCTAGTCCATTATGGACAACTGCAGCTTTGACTGTTCCACTTCACAACCCAGCTCCTGTAAGCACTTCTGTTGTGGCCTTCAGCATCTCTGCAGTCCTAGTCCAATGCCTTTTGCTGCTGAAAATCAAATGTGACTTACGTACTGCTTTCATCATTCCTCACAATGTGTTTTTGCCCTGGTGAGCATAGTGCAAAAATTTGCTCCGAGCTAATCATCTGAGCGCTGAATGATTGGTAAAAGCCCCCAAGCTGCACTGTGGCACTTCTGAAATAATTTTCTCAAGATCATTTAGTGGGTAAAACTATTTACAATTTCACTTCACTCAGAAATAATTGCAGGAGGGAAAGAACCATAGATGGAGAAAAGAAATCCATTATATTTATGTGAATGCATTATTATTTATTTGCTTATGCATGGAATCACTCTTTTAATAGGCTGTAGGAGATTGTGAGTTCTCTGTTCTTTTTGCATTTAATAAACTCTTTTGCAATCTCTGCAGTTCCTGCAACTGAATATTTTGAAGGGTATTATAAACACAGCTAATCCCCACCTTGAAAAAGTAGCTGGCCATGCCAGTAAACAACTCTTAGAGGCAGGCAGTTGTACAAACTGTGGAATGGAGAGAAAGGATGCTGGTATCTGTGAGTTATGTGCAACGACTGCTGGCCTGAGAGATTATCAATATGGCCATTATGCAGTGTTAGATCCTGATCACACAGGCCCCTGCCAAACTCCACTGCACTCAGCAGCCCCCGATAGCTGCATATTGAATAATTGAATGACACTAATGAAAGGAAACACAACTAAATTCCAATTTTTTTGGACCCTCTGAATGTTAACTATCTGCACATCTTTGTGTGGAACTCCATGATGCCTGATTTTGTACTAACGAAGTGTGGTATTTTGAATTAGAGTTGGATTCATAACTTGGGCACCTGGGTAAGGTAATGAACCTGAAAGGCTCTTTTAATGGCATACAGACTTGTACAAATGTGATTTGCTTTACACACCTGAATTCTCCACAATGAATGGGTGGGATGAAACTTAACTTTACCAAATGTACAGCAATTATGTGCGTAAGTAATTATCTAGAAATTTATTAATCTGTAACTTGTTTGTTTATGCAAAAGCTACTTATTATTTATCTTGGTGTACAAAAGCAACGCTGGATATGAGTTGCATAGCAGCAGTGTTCGAAAGGTGTGATTATTGGGAGGGTTCTTGGAAGATGACATAAGCCATATTCTTTAGGGTGTTTATCTTGGGATGGATGAACCTTGTACTGGATAGTCATTTTCACACAGCAGTGAAAGCGCCTATGTTAAAAATTAATTAACTTGTTTGAATTGTATATAGGAAGTTATGTTCAGATCTGGAGCTCCATTTGAGTTATTTAGGTCTAAAGCTTTAACTTAGAATCCAGCTGAGCTGATAATGCCTGAACTGTGCCTTTTAGGTTTTAGTCATATTATTTCATATGCTGTTATATACATTATTTATGACAGGGATTCCAAAACATTTTAAAGATACATTATCTTTTGGGACATCTCTTCACTGATTCTCAGCCCACAACATCCTGGCAACAGCGATATCAGTGGCTTGCAAGGAAAAGTGAGATTAGGAATGTGTACATTTGTATCTTTCTTTTTAATGCTATTCTGTCATTGGAAATAAGGAGACAGAGGGAGAACTTTGTAATGAAACTGTTCTTCCCAGACAGCCAAGAAATGTCTTATGTACCCTTTGTGCTCTACAGACCACAACTAGGGCATTTCTGCTTTGTGACACAAATCTATTTTCTTTTTAGCTTTTTATGAAAATAACTTTACTTTTATATTAATAATATGCTGTCATCATTATAGCAAGGGACTTGCATGAAAAGTGCATTCTCTTATACTATGGACACTGTAGTCCTTTACTCTTAACTCTTACATACTCTTAAAACTACAGTGAGTGGAACTGTGTCAGTCCACAAGTGCAGAACAAAGTCAGAATTCTGATATTGTCTGACATTGACACCATGGGATTTTTATTGTCTTTTAAGGTATACTTTCCAAAACTTGTTCTCTAAGTATTTCAAATTCTGGACTATACTAAAATATATACCACACGATGGTCACTTGAAAGTCCACAGTGGCATTAAGGTTACAATGGAAGAGCTTCTGCCCCAAAAATCACGTTCATCTGCTACATGAGCTAAAGGAGAATCTTCGTCAGTGTTATTAGCTCTAATACACAGCTGGATGCTCCTGATCATATGCAGTCATGGTCAGATGTCAAAATAAAAATTAAAATATAATAATAATAAGAAAAAGTATAAAACCAGTGCAGAAATGTAGCTATCCTTTTCCTGAAATACATTCCCATGGCCCAAAAAATCTTCCAAGGTCAGAGGTTTTAATTTACATCTTTGAGTTTAAATCATCAGTGGAATTTTCTTCTGTGAATTGGTCTAATGTCTTTTTCAGTCCATTTATACTTGTGGTATCCTGCAAAATGGGTGTCACAACTGTAATTATGAATTATGTGGAAAAAGCCTTTCCTTTTATTTTTCATAAAGCTTTGGCTTGCTGATCTGGTGTCTCTTCCTTATTGTGAAAGAGTGACTAATTATTCCCTATTCATCTTCTCTGTGCCTTTCACGGTGTTGTGTATTTCTTTTGTAAATCTTCCTAATCATGTCTTCCAAGTTGAAGAATCTTAGTCAGTTTAATTTCTCTTGGCACATAAACCTTCCTCATTTTGCCCTTTTCTCTACCTTCTCCAGTTCTTGTTGTGTCTTTCTGAGGTGGATATGACTTCTACTAGGATCATTTTCCCTCTGCAGAAAGCACTAGTATGTGTGTTTGAAATATATGCAGTTCGATGTACAGCTTATCAGTAAAAGGCAGCCAATTTCAAGCACTGGTGATTACCCTCTATCGCTCAAAGGTGAACCTGAAGCGCACCTCCGTGCACACCTGTCGGGCACTGATAGAGACCCCAGCTCGCATATTGATATGCGCAAACTACAGTCTGTCATGGCAGACTCTGCTGCAGGTTCCACGATGCAGTTTAGAAAAGCTTATCCACATCCCATTGCCCTCATTCAGGACGTTTGGATTTCAGAGGACTTTGGATTATGCCATAGCAGAGATTGAACTGGACCTTGGTAGGTTTTTTCCCCTTTTTCCTTGTCGGCACACCACCACAGGCTTTTCCCTAGGTTAAAGGAAAAAGAGGGAGAGTTTCCTAGAGCTTCACCAGCAATATTCTCTATTCTCTATTCCATCTCAGTTCTTCTAAGATGATGGTGCAAGGATTTGAAAGCCTTAGAGGTTTTCTAGAATAGCTGGACTTCTGGGAATGCCAGCCTTCACTTCTTACTAATGCACGTAGTATTATGGAAGCTATACTTATTTTCACAGAAGAAATGAATAGTCTAGGATTTGAATCTTCTCCCCTTCCATGTGTGGATTAAGCCTTTCTTTTTTCCTAATCAGATGACAGTACTTGGGCTCTCATGTAAAAAATACTCTCTCAACTATAAATCGTCCTAGAAAAATGGAAGGAATACAGGGAAATGAAATGGCATTTTTCCAAGTCCCCATAAGAAATAAGAAATCACTACTTAATATTTGAGATGGGGATGGGGAAGGAACTGAAAAGATAAAGAAAACAAAACCAAGGATTCCATAGAATTCTAGTCACATTTAATGTGGTGCCTTGATTTGTTACCTAAAGTTAAATAACTGCATATTTTCAAGGAGTAACTCTTTTATACTGACATTAACCTCAGTGGTAGAATCATGTGGAGCAACTTGTGTAATATTTTGATTGATTTCCAAAAGTGAAAATGCCAAGTGCCTGCATTCATTTACAGAGTATTTTGCTCATACGTGACACTGGCACAGCTATTCTATTGCATGCACTTTTTAAATTCTAATCTTATTAAGGTGGAGTATATAGCCATTAAGTATCTTGGCATTCCTCCTGTGGGTGGAAGTCACCTTCAGGGAAACCAGAAGGGTTGTTATTCTTGCAGAGCATAAAAGGGACTGTCTAGTAAGAGAGCAGTGTATACAACCATTTCATCAGACTCTGAAAGTTGTCCCACCCTTATAGGAGTCACAGACAGTGTCTAATATTCTATTTAGAATGAAAAGGATTTTGTAAACGGTCATCTTGTTTCAAGTCAAAGGAGAGGTGAGGCTATATGTGTTTCTGTGCAAGACCATACAGCTGACTGACTGCTGAGCACAAAACGCTTTTGTCTCTTCAGAGCCTTTGCACGTTCTTCTTTGGATTTTACCTGGTCTCATTTATAATACATGGTAAATGGTTTACAGAGAGTTCATATGTGACGAATAAGCATCATGAGGAAATATTGCTGTTAGTCACAACACATCAGGGGAAGATATTTTATTGTGATTATGAGCCATGGCTATTAAAACCTATCATCCAATGAACTTCAGTATACTCTCTGATACTTGCTTGGCCGCTTATGACAACATTGATTAAGCACTAATTATTTATAATTGAAATAACAGTATAAAGTGTGGTTCTACAACCGATGAGAGCAGGAAAGTATCTCTCAAGAGACAGGTCAAAAAGCATACTTATGTCTCATATGCTGACCATCCATTACTCTTAAATTTTAAATCATCAGTCATCAAAGCTGCCAGCAGCTAGTGTCTAGCAAGTCATGCTGTGATGAGAGTCTCCTGATTTTCATAACCAGAAAAGCATGAAATAGTTAAAAGATGGGGAGAATAATTGTAGTAAGATGGTAGGGTCTGCTATTCCTTCCAGGAATTATTGGAGAAGATAATAGGGAAATGGGATTTTAAGTTGTGAAAAGATTGGATTATAAAACAGAAAGTCTTTGTGCAAAATTAATGCTCATTTAGCCAATAATAATTTACACTAGTTTCCCACCACTAACATTGTATTTGAAGGTACAAGAATGAGTAGGAAGGTCATGCTAAGAAGTTGTATCAAGAAGTGGTACAGTCTCTGAGACGCCCTTGCTATGCGCAGTCCCTTGAGGTTTGGATGTTTAGAAAGAGGAATTCTCCACTTTATAAGGAGTGATACTTGAAGAAATCCTGCCCACAACATCAATCTGTCTGTGTCTGTTGCTGTGCTTTTTTAACACACCCAGTGATGTGGTATTTAGAATGGAATATATTTCTGTTTAGAATGGGAATAAATTTAATTTATTAAAATGAAGCTGATGAGGAATGAGGACCTAGTCAGAGGTTCTAATTTGCAATTCAGCTCCTGAATTTTGTTCTACATCTAACCCTTCTGACAGCCTTATGGTAAATAAACTTATCAGTTTTCTTTGAAATATGTCAGCCAGCATTGTGCAAGTAGGTGAAAGTACAGCTCATGGAAATAATGGGACTTGCCCCAGGGAACAAACAGTAAGTTGATAATAAAGATATCCTGGTTCCTAGTGGACTACTTACATTAACCATGGGAGAAAAGAAAAATCAAGGAACTAACAGAGAACTAAAACCATTTAATAAAAACTATAGTACAAGAAATAAAGGTAATTATTATCATAGTGTTAACTACAGAGCATGGAATTTACTAGCAAATCAAAGTGATCATTTGCAGAAAACTATACTGATATTTCTCAAAATTATCCCAAATTCATAACTATTCAGCACTGGTATAACTCAATAAATGGTATTTCAGATAATGAACGTGAAATATAAAAGTGGAAGGCCCCACGAATACTAGTGTGTAAATTAGAGATAAGAAAGACCTGATAAGCCATGTCAGGTGTGGTGTGTGAGTACATGTGGTGTGAGTGATGATTTCATATGGTACTTCCCATATGGAAAARTCCTGTGTATTGTTTATTGTGAATTCAGAATTGTAATCTTTCTCTAGGGGTTTTAAGACCATTGGTAGAACCCTGCTTCGAAGGCTGTAGCTCTTCAGGAGACTTTAAGAGGAATTTCTGAAGCTCTTAGTGAATTGTGTTGAGTCCCATTACTTTCTACAAGTTTTTTATCCATTCCAGTTAAAATGACCAATAGACTAAGGCATCTAGCATTTTCCTCTGAGAGACAATTTCATAGCCAGATAGAGCTCACTATCAAGAAGTTTTTGTGCTAATGATCCTTAATTTTCCTTTTATTGCTCCACTAGAATTTTTCAGAAACAAATAAAACGCTGTAATTAACCATGTTTCCTTCAGTGTGGAAATGTTGGCCGTAGATTAGATCTCTTGCTGTCAACAGCAGGTTTTTATTCTCCTAGGAGCAAACAAGGCACTTCTCATTCAATACAATTTGCAGGCCTCAGAAGGCTTGATTACCAAAATTTGCACAAACCTGTCTCTCTATTCCTAGAGTGTAAAAAGGGATAAGATTGAGCCAGAGTGCTGGTGTTTAAACCTGTAGCTCAGCATCTTAGCAGGCATAGGTCAGCAAGGAGAAATCGTCCTTTTAACACTGATTCCCAGAACATAATTAGTACCCAACTATTAAGAGGCAAAGAAGGTGTTTTGATTCCGACATATGTTTGTGCTTCTCTTCTGATTGCTGTAAGGGACCTGCAACAAGGACGATCTTTTCAATCTAACATGATTTTAAAATGTTTGTTGCCCATATTCTGATAAGGAAGGTATCTTGGCACAGGTTTATCTGTGCTGATAGTGGGCTCCGTGGCTGTAGCGAAATGTTGATACCATATTTCAGCATCTCTCATCTCAACATCTGCTGTTTAGCAGATTGAAAAGAATAATGGATACTTGAGGTGCTGTGGTGGTATTGTAGTGAATTGTCAACGGTCAGAATGGGGGATTCTAATGGGGATCATATGTCTTGTCTTATATATCATCTTGTAGTAAGCGTGTATTATCTTTTCTCCTTCCTTCCCCCTCATAATTTTTTTTCTTGCAGACTTGCTTTGACGTGTTTTCTTCTTTCCTCTGTCCATTTTTCACTCTTCTCACACCATCTTTGACATTTTCCCTTTTCTCACACGTGCTCATTTATTTTCCTTTTTCTTTCTCTTCTGTTTTCATATCTTTTTCTCCATAATTGTGGACCAGCCAGGCAAAAATATACTCCATACTTTAGACAGTTTGGAAAGGTAAATTTGGAAATATTCACTGCAGGATGAAATTGTGCAGGGGTTTTGGGGAAATGGGAGAAATTTGGATGAGAAAGTGTAGAGTTGCATCTTGCGCTCCAAGTTTATGGCTGTATGTGGTATCTCTGTGTCCTGAGAGTGGTGTTACGTCCACTAAATCCTGCTCTATGTTATTATCAGTGGGGCCACAGAGTAGATTCTGGAACTGTAGATTTCTGATCCATATTTGGTATAATCACAGTATATTGAAAGATGTGTTCCCACATAGGAGATACAAGAAGGGTAATTTATGATGTTTTCTGATGAAATGTAAGGATTTGAAGAGGTGATTAGTACTTCCCTGAGAGCACTCTACAAGTAGATGCAAATAGCTGTGCAGTTTGTATTCTAACTGGTAGATTTTATTTGCAGAGCCTGGCAATTTATTCATCTAATTCTAGTTAATTGATATATTGCTATCCCGTGTATAGTACATGCATCTGGATTTATCTATTATACCCATCATGACTGTGTATGGGCACCTTATATAGATACATCTTACAGTTATGTTCTGTAAACAAGGGGAGGGGAAGTTACTCTGGCTAGACTTTTGAATTTTCCTTATGTTGTCAGTAAAAAAGGCTTCTGATGAGTCCAGGGTGAAAATAAAATTAATGTAATGTTCTCACTGCAGTCATTGGCAATAGTCGTCACTGGAAAACAGGGCAGTAATGAAATGAAATAACATCCACAGTAAAAAATATAGAACAATAATTGATTATAACCTAGAAACATGATCCTCATTTATTCCAGGACCTTTTTATGAAGTGATGGTGGTGTAAGAGACATACAGAAGCAATACAGAAGTGCTTGAAAAAATACCTGTTTAAAGATCCTTTACATTGAAGGAGTAATGTGACCTTAATATAAATAAGAATGAGGTACTCCGTATATCCAGAGTGATTTATGGTGAGATGCATACGTCTGCAGCTTGATGAATGCACCAGTGAAGACACAACCAATAATGAACGCCCAGTAATGTGCCTGTTCTGGCCAAGGCACTATGACTTCTTTGCTGCTGGAAGCAAAATATCTGCATGCTGCTATTTTTCACTGCTTTGGAAAAAATACTTGAAAAAATTTTAACAGTGTGTCATCTTCTGTGGCTCAAAAGCAATATAAAATTTCTACCTTTCTTTTCTCTAGTGTCTCCACTTGGTGCCTTACATTTGCTCCAGTCTCTGCAGGGTTGTGTTGAGCACTCTCCTCCCATCTGACTTCATTCTGTCCTTCTCTTCGGTGATCGCTTCCTTCTCTCATGTGCCAACTATGCAGTTTTTGTAAATGTGAGTGGAAAAAACACCATATATTTGTGATGTTTATTCCGACTCTCTCCCTGCCTTGCTCTTCTTGATGTTGTCTGCTCCTGGAGTCACACGGATCTTGCCAGTGACCCTATCCTGCAGTAGCAGCTTGCAGGGATGTTAATACTGTCCGAGCTTTCTGGAAAGCTTGATCTCAATGAGACACTGAGTGAGCGCCACTCTCTCTGATAGCAGTCCATCTGCTGAAGTCCTCTGACACAGGACTGCCTCTGACTCCCTTCTCACACAGATTTTTCATCTGTATAACACCCATGCCGGCAGTGGAGATAATCTTTCCTGGCACTGGTCTAAGCAGAAGACTTATATCCAATGACTGCTTTTATTTTGCTTTTCATATGGTGCCTAGCATTCTAGTGTGCTTGGTATGAACAATATAGTATATACGTTTATCAGCAGTACAGCTTAAGAGAGCAGCTTCGTCCTGTAGTCACAACTGTGGGGTTAGAGCCAAAGCGCTCAGTAATATTCTGGTTAGCCGTGCCTGGTTAGCAGTTGCACTTGTGTTTAATGAAGGTGGCTAAGGACCACAGGAAACTCTATTTTCTCTCTTGCTGGATATCTTTTAGCTAGATCTCAGCAAAAGCTAAATGACGGATAATCTCTAGAATACTTTGTACATATCTGACTATGCAAAATTAGGTTGTGCTCTATGACAGTAAATGAAGAAAGGACTATACCAGACTCTTAAAATGCTTTTTCAACTGTTTCTAGAGATTTTCCTGTAGAACGTCTTGTCTATGGTGCCTTTGGTCTGCTTGTATTGGGGTATTTTGATTCTGTGGTGTTTAGGATGATCTACCTTCCAAACCTGAAGAGGAGAGTTTTTGTTGTTTGTTTCATTATCTGTCAGGGTTTCTTACAGAAATGAAGTGAGCGTACCCAGGCAGATAGGAAAGATCACACTGAGGTGAGAATCTCCTCCTTTCGCTGCTCCAGGAGATGCTTCAAGATATAATTGGAGTGTTCTCAATGCAGTAGAAATGCATAGCCTCTAAGCAAGCAAAGCGATCTCCTGTTCTTAAAAAATTTTTGTGTTACTTTGTCTTGTTCAACTTTCATTAGGGCTTTTTGATTAGTAGTTACTGCATGCAAAATTTAGCTGGTTGGGTAAAGTTTCCAGGGTTATGCTTTATGTGACTTTAAAACTCAAGTCTGGCAACTGTGACAAAACCAAACAAGCAAATGCAGCCATATGTATCTCTCTCCATCTGTGTGCCTAATGGATTTGTGTCTGCCTTATTTTCACTTCCACGTGATGTTACCCAGCTACCTGTTTTTGCTGGAGCTGGGACTGCACCCTCAGCATGTACTGCTGAYCAACTCTGCATTTGCTGGCCACTTCAAAGCACCATTAAGATCTCTGTCCAATATGCCTCTTGAAACACCCCCTGTAACTAATTGGGATCTAAGGACTTACTAAGATGATAAACCACAGACAGATAGTCTAAACACTGGGATGTAGTTGAGACTTCAACTTAGAGTTGGGATCTGGGAAACAACCTAAATAAACTAAAACCGTCAGAATTTTTTTTTTTATGTCTCATTCAAAAGGGGACCGTTCCAGCAGCATTGTGGCATCAGTGAAGGAATACTATAAAAAGAGAAAAGTCCTTTTTTACTGACTCATTGACACTTTTGGTAGTGCAGTGCCTAGTGAGGACATTGACTAATTATTGATCAGAGGGATGAGAACTCCCAGAAATCACTCCACAGCTAATTTCTCAGGTGACCTGTCTTCCAAGTACGTACCAGACCCAATCCAGACCTTTTTTAACTTGTGAGATCACAGAATCTCAGGATAAGAAGGAGCCTTAAGAAATCACCTCATCTGTCCTGCCTCAAGGCAGGATAAACTATACCTGTGTCATTCTGGACGGATGGTGATCTAGGCTGTTTGTAGAGACTTCCAGGGACAGAGACTCAACAACCTCCCCAGGCAGTTTATGCCAGGGCTCCAGTATTTTAAGTAATGGAAAGCCTTTCCCTATACCTAACTTGGATCTCCTTTGCTGCAGCTTAAGTCTGTTATTTCTTGCCTTGCCCACCCTGGATGAGGAGAATGGCTTATTCCCTTGTTTGCAGCAGCCTTCAGGAACTTGAAGACTATTATCATATCTCACCAGTGTTTGTTCCTGATAGGTGACAACAAATAAAAGGGTGTGTGGAGAAAAGGAGGGTTGGTAAAAGCAGAAAGAAAGATGAACAGCACTCAGCCATCATAATCTTAAAGATAGCGTTCAGATTCTTTGATGGTCTAGGCCTATTTAGTGTGTGCAGTTTAATGGCTTTTTATACCAAAAAGGAATCTGGCCTCAGATTTTCTTTATAGATAAAAAATTTAACCTATGTTTGTTTTTTCGTCTCTGATATCCAGACCACCCAAATTAATTTCTATAGTTTGTTTTTCCTTCTGCCACATAAGGACAGATTAGAAAGAAGAGGTATGGAGGGAGAAAGGAAAAAAAAAAAAGATATTAAGCCTGTCTTTTTTATTTTTCTGTTTTTTGTACAGAAAATTACCCAGCAGTAATACTTGGTGTAACTAGGGAAGAGCGTATCTATGCTGCATGGATTAGACTGATTCCATGATGCCTTTATCAGTAACTTCAATTTTGTCATTGACACCACTGTAAGCTAAATCAGTGAGGAAAATATTAGAGAAAGCAAGAGCGAGAGAGACAGCTAGAAGCAATCCAGCTAATGGAAAGTGTACTGAGTAAAATGTTCTGCTTTTGAAGTATGCTGACATCTCAATTTTTTTTCCCCTTTAATCCAAACTTGTTTATCTGCTGAAGTAAACAGGAGCTCAGAAACAGGTTTTGCCTTTCTTTTAACCTCCTCTCACCCAGGCAACTAAGCAATGATTTTAGCAGAGATTTGTAAAACTCTTGCCGTGCTATTTCCCCCACCGTTATCTAATCTTTTTCTTTCCTCCCTCCATGCCTAAGTGTGTTTTCTTCCCTTTTTTCTTCTTTCTTAGAAATGTACTTTGCAACTCATTGTAGCTTAGTCCGACAATAAAGGTGTTAATTAGCTTGCAAGCACCTGGCTATGCAGTAGTTCATATGTCTGTTGTGTTCCTACTGGGCAGGACAAATAAAGTATTAAATCATATTTGCTACTAGAATTATTAACAAAGTGCAATTTATACAAGGGTTCTGCTGCTATTGTGATCAAAAGAGAAGCATAGAAGATGTCAGGAAGCATTTGCAGTTTTTTGGTACTGTCTTAAATTTTTGAGCACTTGGAAATTCTCCTTGGAACTTGATAATGACTGAAGAAATCCACCAGAAATACCTTGGCTTCTTAGTGTATATCATGGTTGTTTGATCTTTCCTCATCTTCTTCTGACTTTATCCTTTTTTGTATCCTTTAAGTGTATCCTTTAGGTTTTATTTGATCATAACTTCACATTTCCTAGTTTAAGCTCCGGAATTGTTTGCATCCTACTTTACTGCTGAACAAATTGCACAGAAGGGAAGCAGGTCTCTCCCGGGTGGGACTATTGAAGCTACCTCCATGTAAAATAACATGGGGACACCAGGAAGTGGGATGCTTGTCAACCTTGGCTGAAGAAGGCTGGGAAGGGATTATTGCTTCTGCGTTAGTTTTGTTCCTCGGGAAGTAAAAATCGCACGCTTTTTAAGCAGGTGGGAGAAGGGTTAGGAAGGGCCATGCGGAAAGAGCCTCTTCCCATGCTATTTACTTAATGCATCTACTTTCAGTCTCTAAATAACAAAGGATAGGCTCTGGGCTCTTTATGTTGTGGAAAATCAACTCCCTTACTGAGTTTGGGGAAAGAAAATACCAGAAATGGTATCTTACTGCACCAGCTCTAGATAAAGTTATGTATTAAAGTATATAAAAGAGGTAACCAATACTGCGTCTGCTCCAGGATTAAAGGCAGAGGCAGGTCTGTGAGTTAGTTACTATTTATAGACAACATTTTAGAGTCAGACTGTTGCAGTGAAGTTATATTTCTGATCTTTCAGTCTTACACAGAGAGTTTGCATTTATCCTTTAGTTTCACTGAATCTGGGGAAAAAGGTCTAAGGAGTTTAGAGTTTGCCCTCTGTTTACAAGCAGAGTATAACATTGTATACTGCCTGGGGAGATGGGCTGGAGTTGGACTCCCTGTATTGTTTTCAATTTAATTACTCAGGTCTGAGTTTCTCTTCTGCCAGCATTAATGGTATTTCTCATCAAACAGTCATGTTCAAACCTTTTAATGGGAGGTGGAAGGAATTTAGTCTCTCTCAACTTTTTTGGAGTCAAGATTGCTCCTTCAGTGGCAGCTGGGATAAGTAAGTATAAAGGTGCCATAGGTAGGAAAAAAAACACAATCAGTGGTTTTTGACCTCTAAGAAGAGCATTCTTAGGTGGAGGCACAGAGGATGTTTTCGTTAGATGCTGCTGAATTAACACATGATGAGTAATTAACCAGTGGGAAAAGCAGGAGGAGGGCAAATAAAAATTACTTCTATTTTTCACTGGAATTCTGTTTTGACAGAGATCTCCTGGGTATGTATCTCGCTGATAGTTGTGTATTTTTAATATCCACAAAAGTTTTGAGACCTGACAAACAAGGACACATTTCTAGTTGTTAAAAAACACTTAAAACATGTAGAATGAAATGTTTCCTTAAGTCTTGCCAAAGCCTGGTGAAACAAATTGCAAAGAAGTCCTCAGTGCTGTTCTCTCCTCACTCTGAAAGAGTCTCGATGGTATACCGTAATGATCTGTAGAACTGTGTGACTGCCTGCAAGAAAATAAGTGATATATCCCAGCAAAACCCACCAAGCAATAATGATGTAAAATGCAGCACATATAACTTTTAATGTACTTCCTTTATATAAACTTTCTGGCCCCACTTAGCAAATGCTTTGAAGTTGTTCAGTATTTGGGAGGAAAACATCTCAGCTGCAGCCTGTTAAAGGCTAAGGAGCAGCTTCATTATTTCCTCCAGCTGGAACTCAGTGGCCAGCTGAATCTGGATGCTGTAGAAGAGGGTAGCCTGGGCAGATGGGAAAACTATGAACCTATTTAGCAGGGAGAGGTATGGACTGTGAAGCTGGAAAGATATTGGTGAGTGTTAAGAAGGCTTAGTTATTTAAGGCAAGAAACTTAAGGAGAAGGCAGTTTGGATTTTTTTGCCTTTTACAAGAGGAGAAATGATGGTGGTGACAAATAGCGTAGTGGCTTCTGAATTCTGGAAGATCTGAGGTTGGGCTGCCTAGTTGTCTCTTCTTTGGGCTATAGTATTGAACTAAAACCTTGATTAAGGATGGTCCTAGCAAAAAGGCCTATGAATGATGAAAGACCATTAAGCTAAACCTGGCCAGTTGTAACATTAGGAGGAGAATGATGGAATAAAATGCCCTTCTCAGAGGGAAAGGATAAGAAAATGGGTGTTGTATGTTAGCTTGATATCATGAGCTGCTACACTAGATAAGCTGTAGAGCACTCCAGGTGCGGAGAGCTGTGGAAAAGAGGGCTTTCCTAGGTACTGTGGGCTCTGCAAGCTGTGATGGCTAACCTGCAAAGTAGGCTCTGGAATTAATGCTGGGCTTCTGGCACTGACTAGTGTCTAGGCTAGCATGGATTTTTTATTTTTTTATTTTTTTTTAAGTCTCCTCCCAATCATTTAGAGAGTATGGCATTGTGTTCTTGCTTCCTGGAGTAGGAAGGCTATGATGTGTTTCTAACCTTGCCTTTCCCACACCCCAAGTAACTTTTTGCCTTTGCTGATCTGCTGTAACTTGGCTGAACACTGGAATGAGTTTGTGTTTTGAATGCTAGGAGAGGGTTCTTGCTGCACTGTTAGATGTTAGCTCAGTTTCTTTGTTTCCTTCCTTGAGGTAAGTGTATATGAACAAGGGAGAGACGCACTTGGGATTAGAGAGTTCATTCACCTCTGTCTGTGCCATCAAAACCAGAAGATAAGTAATAGGTTAAATGGAGTAGAGGCCATTCACAGGAGGCTAAGATGCATTAAGAGTGTTAAAATCTAGGTTGAATGTTTCTTCTTCTGTAGACAAAAATAGCTTCAGCCTGCTTGAAATACAGATATTTGTGTGTCACAAAATAGCTGTTCTGGGGGAGAATAGGAGAACAAGCTGTCCTTTACTTCTCACCTCTACTCATCATAAAGAAAATGAGTTATGAGTTACCCTTTGTAAAATAGGTGTCTGTGCTGTGTATGAACGGAAACTTCAACGCCACATAACTTACCTCTGGACAATAGTCTTCTGCCTTTGGTGTTTGTAGTTTGGCTCCTAGAGCCAGTCTACCCCAGGGGTGGGCTGACTTTGGAGCTGGTGTGAGTGCTGCAGCTTGGCTGCTGGAAGTCAGGTAATGGCTGCTTCTCATGGGCTCAGCCTGGTTCCTGCATTCTGATAAGAACTGGTGCTAATTCTCGTCAACTCTAATAACTTCTTTAAGTTTTTCTCATCTGTGTAAATTGAGTCCTCAGAAGATCCCACAGCATTCCCGTAATTCTGCTTACAGGCAATTGTTGCCAGCAGCTATCAGGGTATTGTCTGCCGGGCCACTTACAATAATAACCGCTGAACAGTTTATGGTAGTGGAAAGGCTGACAAACTGAGGAAAAAAAACCCCAAAGTATTTGTTAAACATCGTAGCAAGAGATGCCGAGAAGCTATTTAGTGCTGCACATTACTTCTTTATCACTTGATTATTTTACTGTTTCATTTCTATTTACATACCCCGTTGATTCTTTTGCATCTGGATTTTGCACAGTTCTTTCAATAACATACAGTTCAGTGACTATAATTACAGGATTGTTAAAGTTCACATTTCACTATTCATCTTGTTATGTCCAGTAATGGCAGGTTGAAATAAATGCACATAATTACATGATTGGTCCTAAATTATTTTTGTATTGCTGTCACTAGGACACACTTGAAAAGCAAAACTTATTTTCAGTGTGTTTGTGGTGGGGTCTCTCTGGCAAAATAAAAACAATACCTGCAGCTGAGCCCATCTGCTTTGGTGTTCCGGTGTCTCTGTGTCCCTGCTATTGGAAGCCATGAGTTTCATACTATTTCAAAACAGGAATGGATAGCTTACACTGTTGAAAAGCCTATGTAGTGAATTCTAAGCAAAGGTTTTTGGACCTGGTATGCACAGGTGTAGTTTACCTGCAAATGACAGCTTTGTGTAAATGCAAGAGATGAAATAGCTGTAGGGATTTTTTACCTTTTAAACAAAAAAAAAAAAAAAAAAAAAAGTGCTGTGCCCTGAGGTCACAAGGTTGAGAATGAAGAAAACATGAGCAAAGAGGACTCTTAACTTAAATTCTGTGCAAATTCTGTCGTCCTTTGACTAAGATCCCTTACCTTACTGTGTAGTGAGCACAGTGCTATACTTGTGCTCACTGCCCAGGATCAGTTCAGGAGTGTATTTCTGTGCTGATGAACTGGGGTCAGCAGTAGTTTTGTTTTAAGGGGGAGAATAGAAGGGGGAATGGGATAGAAATAAAGTTGATGTTTTACCAGTTCCATTTAGCTTTAAAGTTGCTTCATAAAATGACTTGCTTTTTTTGTGGAAATGGTCTTGAAAGCTTGCTCTGACTCCCAACATCAGTCTCTTGACCCTTCAGGAAGATGTAAAAAAGCTTGCTTTAGCTTGGATTCAAGCCTGTCACGAGGTATCTAAGATGATGTAATCTGTGGTCAGTGTAAAAGGAACAGTCTGTCTAAATCTGAGGTCTCTGTGGTTAAAATAGCTGGTATGTGTATGTATATTTATTTTAATTGGAGACTGGATGAGTTTTGTGTAACTTGCCTTTTGAGATCAGCTAAAGTGGTTGGCAGCTTGGCCAATATATAATAATTATTTCCTAACCTATCTATAGTTTTCCTAATCCCTAAGGTGGAGGTGGAAAAACTTGTCGCTCATGGGTTAAATCTAACATATAGCCCCTTTATAGGGTTATAATATGAGAATCCCCCTGAAACTATGAGAATTTACTTGCGTCCTGGCAATCCAAAGGGATCATGTTTGAAATTAACACTGAGCAGGAAAAGGTACCCCAGCCTTGTTTTAAAGTTGATGTGTTTGAGTATCATATTTGTGCAAAGGAGAACTTAAAATGTCTTTCAAGAAGCAACGTGCTCTGACTACAGGAAGAAAACACTTGTACTTTTTTTAACACTACTTAGTATTCAGGTTTTTTATCTACTTGTGAACACTTATGAGCCACTAAATGGGCAGAGACTAATAGATAGTATTCAGAGAAGAACTAAGGATATTCATAGATAATTTTTAAGCAGAAAAAGTCCTGCATAAAGTCAGTAAGAAAACAAACAGTATCCCTTGATGAATCATAGCAGTAATGCATGGTGAATGCTGCAGGAATTGGTCTGAAAGCAGACCACAGACTAATCCTGGCCAAGCATCTGCTGAATTACATGCAAGTAATGTATAGATTGGTGAACTGGCAAACTCTTGGCAGAACTTGGAAGTTTTCATTATGAACCTTTCTACTGAAAAATGATTCAAGTAAGTCGATGACCTTTGCACTACATGGTCAAAAAGGACAAGGTCAGTGGATAGCTTAGTGTTAACCTCAACCTTAAAATAAGGACTGCATCAACGTGACACCTTGCCTTGGCTGTGGAAAGACCATGGAAGTTTCTTAGTAGTGAGAGATGTTTCCTACCCCCAGCAGAAGGTGGACTAGCTGGATGTTAGGGTGACAGACACTTGGTTCAGCACTGAATGTGTAATTACTCTCTGCTGTAAGTTTGCTTCCTTTGTTTGAAACCATTTCTATCACTTGTTGGTCAAACCTCTAACTCCAGTTTATCCACCATAATTCTTTAGGGCTGCTGTCAATTGCCTTACAAGCTGCTGTGAAAGGATGCGGAAAAGCTGAGCTGGTCACAGACCCACAGATGGAATTCCCCCATCTCCTGCACATTAAGTACAAAGTAGCCGGCTGCTTTTGTGTGTATGGACTGAGGAAGGGTGTGGGAGGAATGATAGAGCAGGTAGCTTGCTGTCTCCAGAGATGGTTGCTGCGAGTGGCCTCTGCGCATCGCCCCTTGCCAGGATAGAAGCCAAAACCCAAGTCATGTCAAATCCTCATCTGGTGTGGAGCTGGAGGTCCTTGTTGGCTGGAGTCTATAAACCATGGTTTTCTTCCCCCACAAATAAGATTTCTTCTTTTATTTAATTTGTGGTAGAGATGGGCCCACATGTGAGATGAGTTTTGTCATCCTGAATCTAGAGGTGATCTAAATTGGTGTAAACTATCCCTTGTAGCTTCCAGGGGACCATTGCAAACTATCCACTGCATCCCATAGGCTTGCATATAGCCTGGCTTGGGACTGCCGAGTTTGACTCTCTTGCTTTGGAGTGAGTTTCTGCTGTGTAGTGAGCTAACTTCCCCCCTCAACAGTATATTTATTTGAGAGTAGGAAGGAAGCGTGTGAAGAAACCCCCCTCACCAAGGTAAATACACCCGGCAGAATGCAGTATCCAATTGTTCTTCTCCTGGGGTAAGGCTACAGTCCTTGTTTGGTGGTTGAAACAGCTGCCACCTCTTGCAGCAGCTGCTCTCTGGTCATTTGAAGTCTGAGTCCTGTGGCCTTTTGTGCTGAAGAGTAGAGGCTGCTCCAGAATTTTAGTAATCCTGTGTTATGACTAGTTTCTGGTTCTTGTAGCTTCTGATACAACAGTCAGAAGCCTGGTTCTGGTACTTACGTTCTTTAGCAGCAGTAAAAGTAACACACAGAGCTGCATACCATCTTTCTTCCCTGCCATGGATTCCTTCTTCCTTCCTCCTCCTCAGTGGCAATAACTGTTTCATGCAAAGGCTTCAAGCTACCCACAAATTTAGGATGACTAACTGTGAAGACAGACTTCTATATGTTATCTCAATGGCAGACTTCTCTCTGCCTTGTGGCATGCTCCCCTGCATTTCTTTTTCTTTTGAAGAGGAATGACTCCCAAAAGTGAGGAGAAAATGCGCAGAGCAAACACATTTCATGTCTGTCCCTGGATCTCTTTTATTTATCTTCCTTCCTTGCAAAAGATGTCAAAGGAGTGCTTGTTATTTCTGGACATCTTGGGGAGAGTACTTTACTTTTAGGTTTCGGTTACCAGACTTACATGACACATTAGGCAAGCCTGCTCTCCCTTCCTCCCACCTCAGCAGGCCTGCCAGGTGAAAGATTAGGTTTGGTTACTTTGTGTCTTCCTTTGATGTTCCAGTAGTGTTTTCAGAGCTCTAAAAATACTCTGCAGGTATCCCGACACAGTTTGAAGTGAGATTTGGATTTGCTTGGATGCACCTCACCTAGTTAACTTTGCTGTTGGCATCACCATCGTTCCGATCGTGTGGAGCACCCTAGGTTTTATTCTAGCCTTTGAAAAGCATCCATCCAGGTTATGAAACTAGGTGGTTAAATTTGACATAACTTAGATGGTCTCCCAGATTTTTTAAAAGGAGAGAAATGGGCAGTAGATGCCTGAAAGAAGGCAATGCACAGCTTCTTGTCCTCTGATTAGCAGTATTGGACTTGTTCAGAGCCAGCTGCTTGGATGCTGCCATAGCTAAAGTGCTGACAGCACCTAACAGAGGCAGCTGGTGGTTGATATTAGATTCCATCAGCTTCAGATCTGATGACACAACTAAGACCACTGTTAACTGGGCAGAGAGAGTTGGTTGAGCTGGGGAAGGTAAGGCTGGACAGAAGTTGCATGATATTGAGGAGACCGGTCTGTTATACAGACTGAGGGTGAACAAATGCAATTAACTGTCAGTCTCATTTGCACTTGGTGTGTGGATTCCAGTTCTTTCATGTATTGAATGAATCACTTGTTACTAGCAGGTTTTACAGCGTGCATCCTCCTGAGGCATCGGAGTTGGTAAGTGTTTGTTCAGGTTAGTGTGACAGCTCCTATAGCAGCAGCCCAGGTGCACATCACAGTACCAGCCTGTGCACTGGATGACTTTTGCTCAAATTTGAAAGGCTTCTCCTGTAGTGCTTGAATAAAACTTACAGCATTTCAAAATGCTCAACTATTAAGCTACACTCCTGTGGTTTGCAGTATCATATTTAAAGATGTCACAGATGTTGGCTTTGGCATTAATTGTTTTCTTTTCCAAATCAATGGAGTTTAGTAATGATGTGCTGATGAAATTTGTTTGGAAGCTGTGTCATGGGGTAGAAAATTTACCAGTGCCTGTCAGCTCTCTCTCACATTTTCCTTTTCCCCATAACCCCCACGCTGTTCCAAGTTGCCAGGTGTACCTCACCATGAAGCATCCCTCTGCACATACATGTCTCCGTGTGCTTGCCTCTGCTGAAAACCTCAGTTCTTATGCTCAGCATCCCTTATGGTTCTGGTATGGTTTTTCTCAGTGGGTCGAGAATTTGAAGTATTCTTTGACAGTTCAAACATGGGCTCCTTAAACAAACTGTAGGAGTTTGCTTCAGTCCTGACCTCAAGCAACATGACTGCTGACATGTCCAGCTTTGCTAGTGTGCTTCAAGCTGACTCTGTGGCCCACCCCTGCAGAGGCCCGTGGTGCTCCCTTCTTTTAACTGCTGCTGCTTGCATCTTGCTGAAAATGAAATGCACTAATGAAAATCAGTGCRTTGCTGTCCTCTGAGAGCTTTCCCAGTTATACTAAACTGCATCCTAGTTCTGTGGCATAAACTAATGTGTTCTTGGACTCCTTTAAATTTGTATCTTTGCTGTTTCGTTTTAGTCTATGAACCAAAGTTAAACACAGGAGTTCAAAGGCAAAGGTCTCTTCAGTGTTGCTCCTCCCTATTTTTTTGTGGAGTTGGAGACTTCACACAATGTTGCAAAACAAGTTGCAGTCAAAGTTTTTATTTCATTTAAGAGCATCTGTTTTCCTGCTTAGATTTCATGATTGCACGATTCTCACTGCTGTGCCTATGTAAGGGTTATAGACATTGCCAAAGATGTATTGGCTTAATTAGGGCTTTGAATCTCATTTCCAAAGGTACCAGTGTGAGGCTGTTGCTTCATATTGAATGCTATTCTGGCATCTGTCTGATGCTGAAAGTGAAGAAAGAAAAAATGTGCAAGCCTTTTGGAAAAAAAAAAAAAAAAAAAGCCTTTTGGAAAAAAAAAAAAAAAAAAAAAAAAAAAAAAAAAAAAAAAAAAAGGCAGGGGGCAAGGCAGAACAAATTCAGTGGCCAGTTCAGCATTGCTCCTTTCAGTGTATTTCCAGCCTGTTGTCTTGAATGTCTTCCATCACATATTACTAACAAAAAGATCCCTCAAAAGAAATCATCTTTGGCAATCAAACTACAATTTCCTATGCTTAATTTCATCCTTTTCTTCTACTTGAGAGTTATTTAAGATATTCTTTGACTTTGTTTTTTCACAGTTCAAATCTTTACAAGCAGTTACATCCACAGTGTGTTAAGCCAAGCTTTCTCCTTTCCTGACCTCTGTTGCTGCTGTTTTCTTTGTCCCATGCCACAATCTTGTGCAGGCTACCTCTTTTTTCTTCCTTGCCTGTGTGTTCCTCTGAGTAATATAAGTGTAACAATACTTGTCCTCTCTTTGCTTAGTGCTCTTCTATTTACAGATAAAAACCAGTGTAAGAACCAAATGTTTCTGTGGCTGAGAGATATGTTTTCTTATGCTAAGTAGCAGGTACAAACCTGTGTTCCATTGTCTGGAAGTGCCACCACGCTCACTGCCAGGGTGGTTTGGACAGCTTACACAAGGGTGGTCTGTGCTCTAACTTCTTGTTGAAAAATAGTCTGTCCTGTTTACCTCTGAAGAAACCCTACACTTCACCCACTGCTCAGGAAAGTGCTTCAAAAACATACCCAGCTTATCATTCAGTGTAGCCCTGTCTGGATGTGTTGCAATGAACTTATGCCAGTGTTGGAGAAGAAGGAGGGAAGCAAAAGTGTTCTGCTGCAGCCACCACGATCCAGCATGAGTAAGCCACGCATCATGGAGCACTGGGCCAGTCTGATGCTGTGCCTGACCTGATGCTCCCTGGTCTAGAAAAAAAAATGCAGAATGTGCGAGATGTTCTTACCTCCAGGATAATAAGGATTTCTTTAGTTGATAGTGGTTCCTTGCACAAATGAGTTCCTGCATAACTTAACTTGTGGAACTACCTTATGCTAGCTTTATACATCTGTGTATGTAGGGTGGGGAGGGGAACCATTAGTTCTCTTCCTTGGCATGTCATGTCACATAGCTTGGTGCAAGATCATCACAGATTGTGCATCTGAAGTATTCCCCTGGTGCAAGGCACTGACACAAACAAGTCAATCAGCGGCAGCACAGGGTCCATCTAAGTTTCAGTGCATCCTTGGCTCTGAAAGCCTGCAACCTCAGCAGGGAGCTTAAATGGAGATTTCAAATGGCTGGAGCCTGTCCTTTGTGGATACTGAGCCACTAAATGTAACCATGCCCAATTTGATGCAATTAGTGCTCTCAAGCTCAAGAGGGGTAAAGGGTGAAACTGGAGTGTGCAGGCAGAAGTATGGATGGCTAGTGCTGATGCATGGAACAAGGAAGAAAAGAGGTTTTAAAAAAAAAATCTTAAAAAATGTAGGGGCAGCTGGGTAGTGAGGTACCCCAAGAATGTGTGCCGGACTGGGCACAAGATGCCAAGGAAGATGAGCTGTGTGAATCTTGGGATTAGAATGGCATCTGAGGAAAGGGAGGGTTAAATAAACATAGAAGGAGGTGGCTGATAATGTTGCAAAAAGAGTAGTATCTGAGGTTTTGCTTTGGGAGGGGTGGGTGGGGGTACTCAGTTTTTTTTCTTTTACATTATTCCCTGACAGGGATAGAAGGGATTGTTTCTGACTAGAAGGGAGGTGCTGCGAGGTGTGGGTGGGTGTGGAGGACATCAAGAGGAGCTCTTTCTGCCTTCTGAGACTAAGACACTTAAGGGATTTTAGAGTGAAAACTGGGCTGGAACAGAAAAGGTGTGTTAGCAATAGGTATGTAGCCCACAGGAGAAAAGGCTGTCTTGGCTTAGCTCTGCTCTGGTAGCTCCCACTTCTTATTTCTTAATTAGTTAATGTTTGTAAATGTGAAGTGTCCTATAAGTGCTAAGTATTATTATGGATACTAAAATTGACCATAAAACCTAATATAGAGAAAAGTAAAACACGCACATTTAGCTACATAAGCAAAGCAGTTCCTGACATCCATTGACTTAACTTATGTCACCGAACAGAAACTGCAGTAGTTATGCTGAAGTAGATGTGATATAATGGAGTTTTAAAATTGGGTGGTATTTATCTTGCAGACAGCTGTAGCTCATCAGGGGAGAAATGGTTTATTGAGTCAGTACGTGCGCGGGGACATTGAAATCAATTGTTATTTACCTGGTAATGAATAACTGTGATGAAGCAGTCGAATCTGTTATGGAAAGTTTTATCACGGGCTTTAAAAAGGAAAAAAAAAAAATCTTGGTCTGTCAGAGACTTTAACGTTTTGTGTTGCAGTGCTGTGATTCTGACCTCAGGTGCCTGGCATGTCTCTGCTCCGAAGAGTCTATTTTGAACTTCAACATATGGTCCCAGCAGCATATCCCCGTCATGTGGCCCACTAGCACCAAGTGCAGTTACGTATGGAGAAACTGCCTCTCCCCACGCTTGCGTGTGCCAGGAGAGCAAGATCCTTTCATGGAAGTGCAGTGGAGCTTGCAAGCTCATTACCTGATTTTTATACAGTCTGGAGAGCATAAGTTTTGTTATCAACCAAAATCGACTTTCAGCTAACTGGTATCTTACCTCTATCCCTGGATAGTGCTATATACAGCATGTGTGAAATACAATATCAGGAGGAAACATTTTTTTCTAAAACCCTCATTGGGTAATGCTGCGGTAGGAAAACTAATCCTTATTTTAATTTTCTTCCAGCCAGTATCATCATCGAGTTGCTGCTTCTATTAGAAATGTGTGCTTTCTCAGGGGTATTACCCAACTCTTGGAACAAGTTTATACTGAAGCAGTTTCCCAGGTTAATGACAAAGTTTAGATAAGTGGAATATTTCCTTCTGKTTTTTTTTCTTGAATTTCCTGCCTTTTTGTGTTGTTTAAGCTTGTTTTCAAAGCACACAGTATTTCAGTATCTGATACATTTCTGTGTAGAAAAACAGTCATCAGAAATATCTAACTTCAGTTTTATTTTTTGCTCCCAGTTTAAAAACTGATTGATTCAAATTGTTGATAACCGGTGTTGAGCAAATCAAAAAGGAGTCAGGAACCTGTTGCTTATCCCTACCGTACAGGTAATTCTTGCTCAGAAGGCCACCAACTTCCCTTGTTCTTATTCCACATATGCACAGCTGCCTTCAAATGTGCATGGAGAGGTATCCTATCTCTGGGCATTGTCTGGCCTCTTACTGAAAAGTTCAGCAAAAGTGCAAAGTGCAGGGAAGGTTTTTGTGCRGTGAAACTTTTTTTTTTCCTCTGGAGATCTGGACTGAAATTTGTATGGTTGGGTCCGCAAGGATAGTTTTACAGGTTCCTTATGATTCTTTTTTTAAATTATTTTTTTTTTTGAAAGCCTGCATAGAGTAACTTTGAAAATGTGAACTGGACCTCAGATAATCGTTAGCATTTCATCTTTTTGAAGCGCTGGCTTGGACTGGGAGCTATTTCTGAGATAAGAAGTAGATGTACATCCCTCGCAACAACTGTTCACTGCTCAGAGAGACTTTTCAGCTGGAGTGTTGTCAGAGGAGCATTAGAGCAATTTTCACATAATCATACCCTTGAGTGTCTACAGTTTGTATGTATTAGGGAGCTGGAAATGTGTCGTACTGTTGGAATGGAGTCAGTTTACCATCGATAGACTGTCCTGAGCAAAGTCACGGGCATGATATGAGTTGTCAGGGATTTGAAACCTATGAAAGGCTTCTGAGCAAGTATGTGCATGATTTTTGGTTGTGTTTGATTTTGGTGCAGGTTTGGTTTTTTTTGGTCTGGAACAACAGGACTAATGTATGTCTAAGGTGCACTGTAACTTTATTTCCAATATACCTGGATGTTCTAAAATCACTTTACAATCTGTACTACGTAATGAGAGGGAGTTTTTCTTAACCAATCACTGAGGTACAGCTACAGCTAGGGAAGCAAGGTTTTTTGTGAGGTGTACATTAACAATTTATTCGACTGAGATGTTTTGATAAGAAAATGACATTATTGTGTCCTCTTTGAGCTCAAATTCAGCCAAACTCTGCTCTTGTGCTGATGAAGGCATCAGGGTGTTGTTCTGTGACAACATAAGCCAGCCTGAAGTGAAGGCTGCTGCTACAAGCTTCTGGCCTTATGCTGGTGCTGCCATTGGAATTCAGGTGAAAGGGTGAAGTGTTATCTGTGTGACCTTAAACATGAACCTTTTGAGGGAAATGACCTAAAAACTTAGCTTTCATAGTTCTCATGATCTTTGCTCTCTGGAATTTCTCTAGTCCTGCTAAAAGCAGGACAGTACTTCCATCATGTGGGTGGAAAGCCCTTATTAGAACAGCTGAGATGTCAGCTAGCTCCCTGAAAATATAGCTGTAGATGTGCACTTGGTGTATTCATGAACATAGTCTGAAGAAATTATTAAATGTTTAATGCTCAAGTGAGTCAGTGGCTTGAGGTATGGAATCTGAGACACATCTGAACAGTTTCTGTTCACTTTAATAAGATGAAGGGCATTTTAAATTGAGCTCTAGCTCACAGGAGGAATGAGGCTATTAGTAGGAGTTAACCAGTGGGTTAAGGCAGACACTGTGAAGTATCTGGTACTGACAACCATCAAAGGTGGAACATCAGAGTAGATGGAGTGTAGAGCTGGCATGGAATGCCTCTTCTTCATATATGCCRATTAAAAACTATCATTAATAATAACTTTGGTATTACGGCAGTGGCAGTTCAAATAACACCTAGCAACTGCTTGATCTGTTAGACGAATTAGAACAAAGATGGTCCTTGTGCCAGGAAGTCCCAAGTCCGGTTCTAAAACAAGAAACAGATCAGGGAGTAAAAAGGGGAAGAAAAGATCAAGTTAAACCAGGCTTCAGTTCAGAGAAAGCTTGGCTTATTCTTTATTTTCATGAAGGTGCTGAAATTCCTGCAATGTTTGTCACAAATATGTTACACTTACCAGTCGTATAAAGTGTATTATGTAAGGCACTTAATAGGATTGAATTCCTGGAAGGAAATATGGAATATGTAAAGACTAAAGACTATGGCAAATATTGCATCATTCAGCGGCTGAAGTTCTGAAATTGTTCTTAATGTGAGCAAAAAAATTCCAGAAAACTATTTCAAGATTGTAGTGATTGTAGTTCTGAAACATACCATTACTTCTGGGTAAGTTTTCTTAATGGAAATCAATTCTGGATTTTCTACTATTTGGTCACCTCTTTCTGAAGTATATAATTTTTTATTAGCCTTAAAATCAGTCTTCTCAGTGTGTACAAAAAACAGATTCCAAAAGGTAAAGTTACAAGCCATATTACTCTAGGGATTCAGGTGAATTAAAAATACTGCTTATTAAATTAAGGATGTCTGGAAGGTCTTATTTACCTTGATAATGAGGTCTATTAAACATAAACCATTGACAGCATGAAGATTTAGGGAAAAAAAAAATCTCCCAAGTGAGGCTTCCTTAGGGAAAGTTCGTTTGTTCTTGATCCAAATTCTTTTGCTGCGCTTTTTGCCTTCTGCTTCTCTGTGAAGGTTTCTGTTAAGAGAGCTAGCTCTGGAACTGGAAGGGCAGCAGGTATTTCAAGGCCTAAATTGCCACTTGAAAATTTTGGAAATTTAAACTACAGCTGAAATGTAGATTGTAGAGTTGCTACTGAATTATGAAGGATTTCCAGCTTTTTCTGTAGCTGACAATCCTCTGTCTATAGCAAAGTCGTAAGATATATCATTAGCTGCATCAGCAATCTGATAGTGTATTACAATAATATGTTTGCTTTCAAATTAGAAGGACTACTGTCGCGGGCTCCATTTGTTGGCTAGTAGAGCTTCCTCTTTCCTTATTCTGGAGAGTAAAGGATGGGAATGTTCCCATCTTTCCATGTATAAGTCATTTTGTTTTTTAACTGTGCCATATGTATGATCAACTTAATGTATGATCAATGTTGTGCCTGAGTGTGTCATACCCCACTGAAGTCAGCTGGATATTTGCCGTGTTGCAGATGTCTGTTAGGTCTGGTAAAATAATAAGCTTACAGGAGAATCTTCTGTAAAAAAGTTCCTTCTTCAGCCAAACTGACTGAAGGACCTAACAGGCATTCAGCGAAGTGGCTAGGCCAAAGACTGGAGTAATTTGGGTCCTGTGTTTGTAAGCTGTAACCTAGGAGCTTTTCCTTATATTAGGTGCTTAACGTTAGGTCGTGCATATATCCTCATAGCATCTCTTGTTGTGAGCAGTTACATACCCTTTGTTTGTAGGGAATTGCATCCATAAAAATAGCAATGGGTTTGGAGAATCAACAGCTCATACAGAAGGAAATCTGAGAAATGCTGTTTCCCCACTGCCTGCAAATGTTTGGAGGCTCCCAATTGCTGTCTTCACACAACGACATCAGAGAAGTTGCTATTTCATGTGCAGCCCTTCTGCCTACCATCCCTTAGCTCAAGAGAACAATCAACCCTATTTTTGTTTGCTTCCTTGAAATAGCATGGACAGATTGATACTTGTTCCTAAGTTATAAATGTTTAACAACTCAAAATGAGACTGAAGAAAAAGTAAACAAGGAGACCCATAGGAAAAAAAAACCCGAACAAAAGCCTGTTTGTCTTTTCAATGACTGAAATTTAATTAAGTATTGCTACATTGTGGTGTGTGACCTGGGGGAGCAGAACCAGTTGATGGATGACCTTGTAATGGTTTCTGGATCCTGATAGCTGTATTTGGAAAGCACTGTAGAAAATGAGTAAAAGGAAGAAAAAGGACTATATAAAAGAGCAGGAGAGAGGAAAAAGGGAACAGGAAGCAAGATAAAATAGGGGAAGAGAAGAAGATGAGGAGAAAGGCAACAGGACAAAGGCTGGGAATTGAGAACAACTAAGGTTATGTGCTGGTAGGCTGTGAAATGTGTGTGTGGAGGCTGAACATGGGAGCAGAGGAGAGTGAGAAAAGAAAGAAAATGGAAACAAAAATGCTGGAGTGGGAGGAGAGGTTATTTCATTTCTTTCTGACTTGTTTAGGCATTAAACCAGCCAAGCTTGTGTTTTTCTAGGCATCCCCATTCAAGAGGGATGAAGAGAGGACTGGTTGTCCACTTCCCTGGGCACAGCCCCTGGGCATGGGCAGTGTGGCAAGACTGGGCAAATCAAACCCGTCAAAGCTAGAGAGGTGACTCTATGGAGCTCCAGCTTTGGGAGCCCATGAGCATCACAGCTGTCTCCCTGGGGCGCTGTAGGATAATCCTGCAAAGGGGAGGATGGTGGGAAGTTGTCATGGAAACGGAGGGCCTGAAAGATTGACTCTGAGCAGCAGCAGGCCAGCGAGGCAGCCTAAGTAGGATTTATAGCACATTATAGTGTGAAAAACAGGAGAAAATTACTGTAAAGGCAGGAATTATAGCACAACAGAACATATCATCTCTGAGATCCATCTTGCTAATTAAAACAGCATACTCTGTGGTGGAGCGTGCGATAAGCCTGTTAGCCTAAATGGGAAGATGTTATCAATACTTCATTATAAAGTTTATTGTCTTTAAAGTAGCCATGGAGGAGGGGTAGGGAAGTGTGGAACCTGACTAGCCAATGCCACTCTCTGTCCGCTCCCTGTACTTAATAAATATCCATTCACTGTTAAGTATTAAATCTCTGGAATGTTTTTTGCTTCTTGAAATTTTCCAGCTGTAAGTCAATTTGCATGTGTTTGTGGGGTAAATAAGGAGCCTAAGGGGGAAAAATTGTGACTGTGTATGGAGGGGCTGGCTAAGCAAGTTTTAGTACCTCTTTCTTACTGAAGTCACTGAGTGTGTCACCTGAGTTTAAAAAGAAAAAGGGGGGAGGGGGGCAGAGTTTCCCAAAATAGGCCTTAATTTTGCATGGTTCTGGTGCCTCTTAACTGAGGATCTCAAATCTCATAACTTGCCCAGTGAGACTTGTGAGGACTGATTCAAGGTCATGAAGTAAATCAATACCGGGGCTGCAAACTAGCCACAACTTTTTTTCTGACCATGAAGTAATGTCTGTCTAGTCATTAGAAGAATTTTCTTCATTTCTTAACATTATTGCATCCTTTCTTCAGCCTTATCCCTACAGTAATCAAACAACCACTACTTGAGCTTTGGCGGCATTAGTCCTAATTGGCCTGACAATTCCTGTGTAATAGCACACATGTAGAAGGTTTGAGTGAACAGTGTTTAAAAAAATTAACAGCTGGTGCGATCTAATCCATGTAGTACCTCATAATACGCTGAACAGGAGATGAAAAGCCCTAGGACGCTTGTATTCAATGAAGTAATTAATATTCTTGTTTGAATATCAGAGTACTATTTAAGGAAGAAATGAAAAGGAAAAAAAACCCTGAAGCTCAGTTGTTGACACATGGACTGGTGTGTTGGAAGTGCTTTCATATTACAGAATCTGAGGCAGTGTGTCTTATCATGCTGGCTTTTAAGCATTTTAGCACATTACAGTATTGCAGCAATGTTTAAAAATAACCTAAAAAACTTGTACTTCATCAGCTTTGAATCCTTAACTGCAATGAGTCTCTCATTTCTTGCTTCTTACAGTTTTCTTTACGTCTCTGTGCACGATGTTTCCCTCAGATGAAGGCTGTGAAAGGATTGGCGTTAGGCAAACTGAGCACCTTTAACGACGAAAGTGACAAAATTGTGATGGTGGCTCATGGCAAAGAAATTTAGCAGCCTGTTCAGTCCTAGTATCTTGCAGCCAAAGCCCTTCTACCTACTCCCCTTCGGCTGGGAGGAGAGGCTTTGCAGGTAGAGGACCTTTCCTGGGCAGACACAAGCAATCGCTGGGAAGTTGAGGGATGGTTCTTTCCTTCATCTCATTGTGCCCAGGTCTGAGGTGCTGCATGGCTTCTCAAGGCTATTAAGGTTTGACTGCTCTGCCCGCCCTCCCCATTGCCGCCTTTGTACAATGCTCTTTAAACACTTGATCTGCTTCAAGGAGCAGCATCAACAGCGGGTTTCGAGTTTTGTTTCAAGAGGTCCTCTGGCACTTCAAGAACTGTGCTGCTAAACCTGGTTAAATTCGAATGGTGATTACTGTAGCATTTATCACTTAATTCATTGTCTGTGATAAATGCAGTAGGGGTTAAGAAATTTTACGAGAATTTCAAGAGGTCTGTCTAGGTGAGACCTCTAGGTTGCATATATCTCTGTCAGATTATTCAGAAACTTGTGGATGCATTTCAAGAGCAGTTGAAACATTAAACACATGCAAAACGTCTGAACCTGAAGTAAAAGCTTCTAAAGAAAAAAAAATTAGTTCATGGATGATAACCAAACCCAAACAAAGTTATAGGACATTGTTTGTTGATACCTGCGGTGTGTCCACTATAGCATGTTAAAGGACTGAAATGGATAACCCCTTAGTGAAGTATGTACATTTCCTCTTAATATTGATTTCAAGATTTCTTTCAAAGTTTCTAGCAGGCTTTGATTTCATACTCGAGATGTGTTGTTCTTGCCAGCTGCAGAAATAGAAATGCATTCCCTAATGAAGTTTGAAGTGCTCATGATCATTGTTTGAACAATTTCAGCTTGTGACTACCAGGGAACGTGCTACGTAAGTCTTTGTAACCATGTGGATTTTTCTACGTCTGGTTTCTGCCAGTAAAGCAACAGTAAGCTTTCTGTCCCTGTCTGCTTTCTCTAATGGCATATTTTTCTTAAGTTAAAGCTCAAATGTAATCTAAAAATACTGTATGCAGCCAGTCTGAAATACCAGGAGCTGTGATTGGTAGGACAGATCTTCTGCACCAAGTAAGGGTGTACTTTGTTACATTACCTTTCAATGAGACAAAAATGCTTTGTATAGAGGATGGTAAAGATGCTGCCATAGCATCTGTGTTGGGAATACCATTCTCCCGGACACACTACTTCAGGGGTGGAGAAGAAAGGAAAGGCTGTGTTGGCAGGTTCAAGTGGGCTGAACAACAGCTGAAGAGGAAAGTGGGAAATAAAAAATCACCTGTTGAACTTAAATATTTTAATGCTAGATGAAGCTCTTGAGGCATCTGATGGGTCAGTAGTTCTCTAACTTAGTTTTAAAATAACATAACCATTGAAGTTTAAAGAGTTTAAACAAGCCAAAATAAACTGTCTTCTATTCTACTCTTTGGTACTGGGGAGGTAGAGAGAACAATAAATGGGTAATATAGAAACAAGTCTTTATACAGAATTGTAATCTCAATATTTGTAACTTTCAAAAATTTATTAATGATAAAAAAGGAGGGGGAAGAGATGCAGTAAATAATTTTTTTAATCCCTTTCTGATGGCTTGTGATCTGAGAACAACTGGTGACCCACATACTGAGTTAGGTTAGTATGTGTCGGGTTACTTTCTGTGCAAGAATAGTGTAGGGTGGTGGTGGTTTTTGCATGGGATTTAAAAATAGTTGAGTATTAAATGTTTAATGATTTAGTATTTGATACTGTCTCCTTTAGTATTGGGCAGTGTTTAGATCTTCTTGGCAGCAATGCAAAGTTAAACACTCCCACTGCTGGCTATTGCTTTTGCCTGGAGGGTGTTGAATCTACTGTGCAAGTTCGTGATGTGAACCAGTTTAATGAACTGATCCAGCTGAAAAATAACTCAAGAAAACAGTTTCATGGTCTGGTTCACTCCAAGTATCTGTGTCAGCACAATGGAGACAAAAGCAGGGGGCACAAATGTAAACCCTCACCCCTGACAAAGGGGATGGAAAGCAGATATGTTGCAAGTATGTTGTACTTGGCATTAATGCCAAATGTACTGCTGTGATTTTAATATTAGTTTCAGCTATAAGCTCCCACTATTCACAGGATCTGTAGCGAGTAGTCTTATTGTTGTGAGGAGAGCCTGGCTGAATTTGCTTCTTATTGGAATATTTTACAAGGTCACTGTGTGCATGAAATCATTTGCCATCTAGGTATTGATTAATCTACAAGCAGATTGATAAGAGATGGGTGGATAAAGCAAGCAGCTGGAATAACTGAATCCTAATTTCCTTAATCTTTTTCTTCAGGTCTTACTTTCTGAGCAGTTTTTATTATCGGCCATAGTCACTGTAGGTGCTTGAAAGTTTGATCCATTGCTTACAGTGAGAGCTTTCCACGGTATAGTACAGAGGAGAGCCCTCAGGGTTTGTCCTGAAGGAGATCCAGTTGGCAAGACAATTAAATTAACAACCTGCAGCCCATGCTGTCTGCTTTGCAGTCAGGCAGCAGCTCATGAAAGCATACGCAGCATCAGCAGAGGTTGTAAAAAATAACACAGCCTCTTAGTAAGTCATCAAACCCATTGCACAGGTTTTGCCCACTTAATAGTTGGTGGTTTGTGTGGGGGTTTTTTTGTGTGGTGTGTTTTTTTTTTTTTTTTTTTTTTCTTTCCAAGGGGCATTAAAGCATGCCAAAGTACTGCATCTGAGTGTTTTGACCATGACTTTTTCTTTGTATTTTTAGGTGGACCTTTCACAACTATAATTATTTCTAGAGGGCTTTCTGTTTGTTCAGGATTCTAGTAAAGTCAGAAGATCAGATCATGACCCCTCTTTGGGAAGGGCAGGCGGGTGCTGCTGAAAAGAACACTTGGTCTATTACAGTAACCAAGTAGCAGAATATGTGTGTCTGCATGTTTCTAAAACTTCTTACTTATTTACCTCTCTATATATGTAGAAACAATTATCTATAGATCTTCCTTTTGCTTCCCTCCCAACCCTACTCATTTATCCCCTCAATCCGTCCCCAGTTCTTCACTGTTTTCTTTTTCCCTGTGTACTTTTGTTATTGGTTATCACTCTTTCCGCACCCTGTTCCCCTCAGAGAGCAAGGCTTTTCCAAAATGGATATACTTGACTGGCCCTGCTAACTATTTGCTGCAGCCAGCACCAAGCAGTCATGCTGCTTCTGAGTGGTACCATTTGGACAAGTACATTTATTTTCCTTAGATGCTTGTCTTGTGAGAAAGCATGTAATTGTGATGTCCTGGGGCTTGCACCATAGCACTAGATGGACAGTACTTCATTAACTATTTGCTGTACTTCTAATTTCCACTAATGAAGGCTGTAATAGTTTAGTTGAAAGAGGAGAAGGTGATTCAAAATGAAGTGTGGTGCTATATTTTATTTTGCTGCCAGCACCTTGCATGTGTGCTTTTGGAGTGAAAGGGAGGAAAAAAAGATATTTTCAGATGTAGATTTCTACACTGAAAACTTGAAAAACACTTTCTGATTAGCATCCTTGCTTCTTGGGCACTTTTTTGAGCAGAGGCATAATTAACTATGTAGGTTTGGAACATCCATTAAATGCTGGTGACATGAATGCCAGTGTGATGAAGGAAACTGGAACAGCTGGAACAATGTGGTTAAATTATAGCATTTTTCAAAGTCTTTTATACCATGTGATAAACTACAGAAAGGCTATTCTTTTCTTTAGAATGTATGGGATGGTAAGAAGAAAGCCCTGTGGAAGCCATGGGTGGTCTTTTCTGTGCAAAAGCGAGAAGTTCTGTGTAGCAAATAGCCTTCCCTGTTAGATCCTAGTTTAGCACAAACTTTGTCAGGATGCTCTTCAAAATGTGACGCTAATTCTGTGCATTTGGTTTGTATGTAACATAGGCAAAGGGACAGCAGGTATTTAAAAGGGACCCCTTGTCTGTTCCTTTTGCTGCCTTCAAAGTAAATAATCCAATTTCTGTTTAGTTAACTCATTTTACTCCCACTAAATTATCCTTATTTCCAGTACAGCCAGATCTGGGCTGTTGGGTGTAATACAGCAGTGTTCCATGAGGGTAGAATTGGAATATCTTCCCTCTGAAAAGTGGTGATGTAAATGTGTTATTATGTGTATGTATATTGTCCTTCCAGTGCACTGTCACGTTTAAACCAACTGAAATCACAGGGAAGTGCAGAAATCTCAGTCAGATTGTTAAATCTGCTTTGTGCAGCTTTCACAATATATATATGGAGAAAACCAAGTTAGTTAAATTGTGTTTGGGGAGAATGAACCAGAAATGCTCCATAGTGTACTTTCTATTCTATTGAGTTAAAACAGCTGTGATAATTATAGTGATTCCTACTCTTGGTGTACAACTTGAAATTCATTATGAAGTCTTTACAATTTTGAATCCTTTTTGGGAAAAGACACGACTGCAAAAAGGTGCACAGTGTAAGTAGAGACTCCTAACTAAAGCCATAACTACTCAGGACAGGCATCAACTCTGACTTGTTTCATGAATTTTTTTTTATACTCCTGCATTATTTTAAAGGCTTTCTACTTGGACTTTTTTCTAAAAATATTACTTATATATCAGAGKTATATAATGATTATTTATGTATGTGGACTATATCTGGAGGAAGAGATGCTTCCTTCTTAAAGAGCACTGCTAAGAGTTGAAGTGTTGACTCAGTAGTTGGTGTTTCAGTTTGGAGCTCTTGTCCCATTAACTGTGTGTTTGGAGGAAGATAAGATGGAGGGAAGATAGAATAAAATAATAGAATAGCTGTCTAATATTTCTGTGCTTTCTCAGATAATATATACTATACCAGAAACGTGCCTTTTTCTATCTTCCTTTTTAGCTTGGCCAGAACTAATATACAAATAATGACTTCTCCTCACATACGCATCTGCAGATGTTGTGAGGCTTTCTTTGCTGGTATTTTGGTCAAATTGCCGAGAAGTCCAAAGGGTGACTCAACTAGCTGAATGCCTCAAGGAATTGGATTGTGTGATTCACACGGATTAGTCTCTAATCTTTAACATAATTTTATGGGATGATAGGGAAGATGTTTTACATCACTTTTTTTGAAGTGTAGATTTAATTCAGCTGTTCGTGCTAGTACGGGTGTAAATATAGATATCGAGATAGGAACAACTACGTCTATTCTATCCACATGGGATCAAGGATCAAATCATGGTGTTTTTACAATGCAGAATGAGAGAGAAAAACATTAGAATGACAGCCATATGAGCTCTCAAACGAATGGTCAAATTCAGTGTCTTCAGTGGTGAGAGATACAAGGCATGCCCTTTCCCACCAACAGGTTTTGCCATTTAGGCCAGGTGTGATAAAGATGAGCTACCTGCCACCTGACTTCATCTAAGTAAACCTTTAACCTCGAAAGTTGCAGGTATGATGAAGTGCTGCCTTTGGAAGAAGTAAGCTTATCAGTTTCTTTCCACRTGACTAGACAGTAGACTTCTGCTGGTGAACTGTATTCAGCAGTCGGTGAGAGTCCTCTGCAGTAGGACTCGGATGCTTTGTGTAACCCTGATCTGTTTCCTTTTCACTCCCTGAAATCCCATCAGTGCGTCCTCACAGTTACGCTGTTGCTGAATTTGGTGTGTCCATTTTTGCTTGTTTGTTTCAGAAGATGCATTCATAGCAGAAGGTCAACTTCATTTATAAACTAAGGGCTAAGGAAAGGAGTGGACAGAACCAAGTAGGCTTGCAAATCCACCACAACTCATTGCAACCTCTTATGAGGCGATCCAAATGGTGTTTACTAGCAAGAACACAACTGCTTTCATGTTTAATGTGGCTGATGTTCCTGAATGACCTTGAAAGCGGAAACAACACTGCCAACTGGGCAGAGTAGTGCCCACTTTCCAGCAGTGCTGATGTCTGGAGTACTTTGTATTCCTTATAAACTGCATTGGAAGTGGCAATTTTTAAATCTGGCACTAGTATGTATCAGAGAAAGGAAGAAAAAATAGTTGCTATAGATAGTATAGACTTGTACCTGGAAGACCTAAATGAATTGCTTTGCTGTAGCCCATGAACTAGTTTCTTTTACCATCTACCAAGATGATTTGGATATCAGCCTAAATGGGAATATACCCCACCAGGCTCATTGCTTGGATTTTGTTTTAATCGTTGATTTCACTAAATGCTGGGTTGCTGTTGGACTTCTCTGGATGAGATTTCCATGGAAAATGAGTTTGTTGGGACAGTAGTGACGAAATACAGTAAATACAAACCAAAGGCATTCAGCAAACACCGGACCCACTGCATCAGCAAACTGTAGATATTCAGCAGAATGTCATCTGTGCATCAGGTAGGCTTAATATGTGGTACGTATTGATTGGGACACTACCAGCATGGTGGCATGTACCTACTCATTAAATACCCTCAGAAGGCCCAATCCTGTTCTAATTTTCACCAACATGAAAATAGAGTGACTTTGAACTTAGTGGTAGTACTCTAAAATTACAGTAACACTATGACTTTGAAAGCTGGCTATCTGCAGGAATGCTTTCTTTCCATTAGTAAAATGGACTATACATCTATAAGTTCCTTCAATATCTCTGATCATTGTGATTAAACTGTACTTTAACTCACCACATCAGATGATTATGCCTGATGTCCTGAGCACTGACAGAATGAAATTTATGTAATGTGGCTTGTTGATGTATAGTGTTTGACGGACATACAGATGATACCTTCCTTTTCATATATGCTACACTCTGCAATGCTCTGTGTAGTGGTGTGGGAAAGTATTATGCAGGGAAGATGCGCTTTTCTTTTTTTTAATGCAGTAGCTGAATCGACCATTGTGGAGTCACAGAAGCCCTCCAAATCCCTCACATTGACCATGCAAAGTTTAGACTTAAGCTTCTATTCAGGGATAAGACTTTTCAGTAGCTCTCAAGCAGCCTAATCCACCGACCTGAGTGAGACCTAGTCTGAACTATCACAGAGTACAGTTTGAGTTCTCACCTCAATCCTTCACTGACATCTCCAAATTTCTGTACTCATTGTGTACTTATCCCTTCTTCTTGAGAAACAGGGCAATTTGCTGAGAAAGAAGGAAAAACGTAATAAGGATCTAAGATTTATCCCACAGTAGAATCATAATCCTAATGCTGGCCATATGTGATTATGTAACTACAGCATAATTGCATCTCAGTGTTAAATATTAATTTTTGAGATGTTACGTGTCTGTAAGATTCCTCGATATTATTATTAAGGTAGCTGGGAAGATCAGATATGACTTGCCATCTACCTCTTTGCGTTTTTTGTGTTTCCTGATCAGCCAGTAATTTAGATGTCCACTGTTGGCAATTGAATTGCACTTGATAAAGCACACCATTGCCATTGTATTTGCTGGCTATCAGGTATCAGTGGGCTTGAAGAAGGGCATTACTGAAGAAGATATGGTCTCTGCCTCAAAGACTTATATAGACTTATATAGACTTAGACTGTATAATTTGTGCCTCATTGGTATTTAGGTAGTTGCACAACATACGGGTTCACTTTTTTCCCCCCAAGTTTTCTCACAATAGGTAGTCTTTCTTGCTAGAGGAGGGGGCAGCTCCTTTTAGCTGCTGCTGCAAAGGAATTCATTAAGGTCTTGGCATTTGCACTCCGATGTTAGAGAGCAAGAGGAAAAGACTGGGAAAGCACCCAATCACTAAGACCTTTAGAATCAGACTATATTTTCTGAGCAGCTGTCGATGGAGTGTGTGTGAGATTATTATTGTTTGCAGAAGCTTTATTGATCTTGGCTTTGAAGCCCAGAAATCTGTTTACAGCAGCCTATAAAAATGAACGGYTACTTCTTTTGCTGAAGGTTAACACACTATGTTTGTTTAATTGAATTGAAATGGCTTTGTGTTGTCTAAAGATCAGTGTTATTGAATTTTTGAGTGATTCTAGATTCTCCTAGTTGGATAAAAATACATAGATAAAAAGCAATGTGTTAAAAGGGGGTGCTATCCACTTCATTAAAACAAGATAAACATAGATCTGAAGAGAAACACTATTGCCTTTGACACAGTTGACTGCGTGAGAAGATCCTTTTAGGCTTCCAGGTCTGTTTTGGTTTTTTTTCTACAGTTTGTGTTATTTGTATCTGTGTTTCTTTGGAAACAGTAGAAAGAAAGGAAAAAATGCAGAAGGCCAGAAGTGGTACCTTTGGAATATCCCGCTCTTCTAGAAAATCACTTGATGGAAGGAGGATCTTAATGACTTATATTTATGTATAGTTTCCTGATTGCAGCAAGAAAGCTGGAAACTCGAGGTACTGCTTGGCTGTAATGAGTTCTTCTGTGGACTGCTGTGGGCATTTTCCCCTTCTGGTTTTCTTGTTCTGAAACTAGTTCATCAAGCCATTTGTCTTTCAGTTTCATTACATAGCTTTTTCTTTGCCCTGCAATTTGTCAGGTAAATGTAATGTGTGTTACTGACTTTACTGTAAGCTTAAGACACAAAGACTTAATATAGAAGCAGAGTTTACTAAAACATGTACGTATGTGGGTCATTATATTTGTTTTGCAGCCATTTGTTTTCCTCCAAATATTGTATTGACAGGCATTCTTAAAAAGATCTTAGTTTTTGTCATGATCTGATTAAACATGGGAGTGTATTTGAAAACTGCCATCATCCAGGATGCGGCTGTGCACCAGGAAAGGCTTAGAGGCAGTCCTTTTCCCCAGACCCTTCACCATGTATTTAGCTGTCTATGATATGTTTTGCCTATAGCTATAAATGGATTAGGATGTTGCTGAAATAAGTGTTGCATAAACACAGCAGGAAAAGATTGCCTGTGTCTTGATTATACCCTCAGATATGTCTTTTGTGTTCTGCCTACTGTCAAGCTACTCTCCATTAGGGACTTACTTTCTGCTTCAGTGTCCCCTTCATTGTCCTCTCCTCTGGGTACTGGGCAGCTACGACAGAGACCAGTGACTGCAGCTTACAAGTGTCCACTGACTGCAACATCTACCTCTCTTCAGTTAATGACTATTTTCAGGTTTTGTGTCCCCACACCAATCTGTACATGTAGAGAGGCTACAAGACTGGAAGCTAAAAGGGAATAAACAGAAAATGGCCGGGGGGGGAAGAGAGGTATATTTTAATCTCTGTGAGAAATTGAAATATTTAGCACCAAGCCAGCAAGCAGATCTTTTTTTCAACCCAACACCATGAGTGCTCACTGTATTTATTTATTTATTTATTTCTAGAATTACTGTGAATTTCCCCCACCCATTTGTTGAGAGCTCAAACAGAGCAGTGGTGTTTCCCAGGGAATATAAAGTTACACAGATCATTGCTCTCTGTCAGGGCTTTCAAATCTCACAATGCTCTTGAGAAAGTTTGTTCATGAGACAGGTTCATCATCTATTAAATGCGTTCTCCAGGGAATGGTTGATAATATACAATTAAATGAGAGCTGAACACAGGATATCCTGAGCAGCTGTATCCCTCTGGCTAAAATCTTCTATTAGCAAATGCTACTTAAATAAAGGTGAAAGGAATACTAGCAGTTACAGATAATAAACCCAAAAAGATTCTTTGAGCCCTTCTCTGTATCAATGTGGTCTTCATTGGAGCTTTTCAAATCTTTGTCCCGCTATAGCTTAAATAACTCCATCGTGAAGACTAATGCTATAAAAAGAAATAATTAAATTAGAGGCTTATTTGAAATCCTTTCCAAACATTAAAGGTCCTGTTTCAAAGCCTTTGATCTCAGCAGGTTTTGGATCAAACAAAGACTGTTGGTTCAATCCTTTCGTGACTTGCATATCTGGAACTTGAAGGGGTGGAAAAGCAGTGAATTTCAATTTGCATGTTCAAAATGCAGTGCATACAAGGAAGGGTGAAGATGTGATAGATGCTTACTCTTTGGTTTGCCTTAAGGAGGTCTCAACTGAGAAACAGTGCCTTTTCTTGATGCATTGAAGTTCTCTGGAAGATCTGCAGTTGAATTCATTATGTGCAGGAACAGCACCTGCTTCGGTAGGGAGGTAAGGACGTTATAAGAAGGATCCCAGGCTTAGGATTATATTTATTTTGTAATTTGAATGTTTGTTTTGTCTGTTTGTGGTAAATATCTTAGTAAGTAAAATGTTGCATTGTTTCTGGTAACAAGGAAATCTTTATTATAACTCCCAGGTGATGCTGCAATTACATTTGCAGTGAGAGTTGAAGTGAATGCTCTTTAGGAATACTTATTTTTAAGGTTGGGATTTAGCAGTCTTACAGATTAGTTAGGTTTCAGTAATAATAAATGTTTAGGTATTACAGAATGAACAAGTGAAAACTCAACTTTTGCTCAGTGGATCGGTCCATATTGCAAGATTTTTATTTTTATTTTTGTTGATAGTCCCAGCAGAGGATCCCAGGGTGAGCTCCAAAGGATTCTTGTGCTGTTAAAGGTCTGACCACAATGATGTGAATATAGGAAATGCATTGCCTGTTTTTTTTCCCCAATCCATACATATAAAACTCTATAAACCTCCACAGGTTTTTAAGCAAGCTAAGCTATTTAGTTAGTCATTCCTCCTTTAGACCTAAGCTTGAGGATTTTTTTCTCAGCTGGGGAGAGCATCACTAGTCCTTAATACAGCATACTGTGGGAGCTCCCTGCTTTCCTTGGAGGTTACATGTACTGTCTGTTGCTCTAGGAGAAACCAAAAACTCTAAGCTTGGGCCTTCTTGGGCAAAAGAAACCTTTCACCACACGGTTGATCGTTCCTAGTCCTGTCTGAAAACTAGAGGGAAGATTAGAAATATTTACATCGTAACATAAAGCTTCCATGGAAAGGGGTGACACTTTTGGTGCATCTTTCTCCTCACCTTGGATATTTTCTGAGCTAAATATCTGTGTATGACTGTAATGTGTTCAAATGGTTGAACATACTATTTTCTATTGTTATTGGTAATAAGATTCCTCCACACTATATGGTATAACCATATTTGTGAACCGGTTTTAGGTGATTTATAATAAATGTGAGGATCTGTGTTTTTTCCAAAGGCGGAAATTATTCCACCTTATTTTTCTCTATAAACTGACAATGTGTGCAGAAGTGGTCTGTCATATCTTAGAGACCTCACAAACAGATGCATGAGCAACAAGGAGATTATAGTTCCCACATGGAAAATACAGGGTTATATTTCCTTTGACTGTCACAAGGAGCCTGAACTGAAGTCTTTGTTCTCCAGTTTTTCTATAGTCTCTATTTGGACAGCTTGGGGAGAAAATGGGATTTAGATAACCTTTCTGGCTGGACAACAGGACAGCAGCAGAACTTTCTTTGATGTGTTTGGAAAACTTCTAGTTCTGGACTTCAGAAAGAAGGCAAGAAACAGTAGTTGAGCCTCTTCTATGCCATGCAGATAACTTGGGTTATAGTACAGATGTTTGAATTTTATGTCTCTTGCAGACATCCCACAAATTAATTTTCTGTTTTGATTTGGAAACAATTTTTGTTTTTCTCTGGTGAAAAACTCTACAAATGAGTTGAAAAGAAAACCTTTGAGTTAAAATAAATCTCTGTTCAGCAATAGCTAATTAGATGTTCCAGACCATTCTGCTGCAGGGCTCTGCGGCATCATTTCTAGTTCAGTGCATTTCTGTATGCACCCTTTCTTCTCTTAAGCAGCAGTTGTTTTGACTGTAATTTTTGTAATTGTTGTATAGCTTGTTGCTTCTACTAATTCTCATGCAGAGACTGCACTTGCGGGGTAATATAACATGGATCTGTGTGGTAAAATACAGTGCCTCAGTGGAAAACCACCTCAGGGCTCCCAGTCTGAGCAGCAGGGAGCAGAGGTTAGGGGTCTGCATTGCAGTTACTGCAGTCAAAGTAGTACCCACTGAATCTTAAAGGTCAAATTTCTTGGGTTTTTTTGGTTTTTCTCTTCTGATTTATATTTTGAGCACTTGAAAAAAAAATGCTGTTACTTGGTTTTAAACAAAGACAGACCTCATAAACATCAAACTGCTGTATCAGCTTTGCTCACTTTTCTTGTGCCACTGGTAGGTCAGGAGAAGTTTTTCCCTTCCAGTGATATACAACTGCTTCTGAGAGAGGTTAAAAAGCAGCAGAGGTCCTGTTGCATATGTTTGGAGAAATAAGACTTATGAAGGCATGATTGTGATTTTGCCTCTTTTATTTTCAGTACTTGTCACTCTTAACTGTTTATCACTAGGGACTCTTCTGTGCAACTCTCATTCCATGCAAATGGGTTTGTCACTTCTATTATTGGTGCTTCTTTCTCATCAGAAGCTGTAACTTTCTGATATCAGCATAGACCCCTATCAAAATGGCTGAGATATTGTAAGGAACAGACAGGGTTCTCTGGCTTTCAAACTTTTGACCATTGAGTTACTGTCAAAAAATTATCAGGAAAGATCATAAATGCATCATACAGCTTCTAACCAGAAGCAAATTGACAGTAATGTTGTTATGCAGACCAATTTCAGATAGTCTTTATGGACTCCTAGGCCGCCTTTGGGATCCCTGTCTTGGAGCTGGAAATTCTGAATTCTTTCTCTACTGTCTCACTGACTTTGTGGTGCTTGGTAAATCACGTGGGGCCAAAGAGATGCTGTGCTACTGCACTTCTTAATATAGTCTACTGGGAACTGCAGGTTCTTCTGGAAGTGTGGACCACTGAGGTCCTTTTTCCCTGACTGTCGAATAGGGATAGTATTTATTCTTTCTAAGCACTATGAAATATTGGAAAGAAAAATGTAGGTAAGTAGTACAGTGTTGTTATGATTCCACGTTGGAAATTGTAATCACATTTTATAAAGACAGTGTCATGCAAGTGTTTTTAATAACAAAAAAAGTGGAAGGTGACCTCATAGTCTTTGTCAGAATTCACTTTAACAGAATGTGGCTGAGCAAGGAGGTTGCTGAACCTCTGTGATAGCTTCATGGGGGTGCTGGGATTTGCCCCCTTGGGTGCAAAAAGCTGGTGCATCTGGGATCTGCTTGGCAGTTCCCATTACCACTCATGACTCTGACTGCTCATCTTCTTGGCAACCTTACCTGGGAGAGCCAGGAGTGAAACCAATTCAAAGGTGAACTTAGTTCTCAGCCCTAGAAATTCATGACTCGGTAGCAGCAGTGTTGGAGGCAGTGTGGTTACAACCTTTGTGGCTTCTCCCTATGATAAGCCTGCAAGCAGATGTCCTTATTCAGAGCCGTGTCAACTGAGAAAATTTCAGCAGTTCTAAATGTGCTAGCAAAGAAAGACCTTTAAAATCTCAGCATTGTGCCCTTGTGTGCTCYTTGCCCCCCAGATTGGGTGCCTGGAGTCAATGCAAACAGATAGCAAAAAGAAATCATAAATACTTTTTGTCTGTTGTGAGCTAGTTGTCTTCTCTTTGCTGATCTCGCTGAAGGCATGTGTGTGTGCGCACACGTGTGGTCATATGTCTCAAAAATCTTGTATTTATAAAAGTTCATTRTCATGTTCTCTTGATACCTGTTTTCTGAGTAATAAGGAGCAATAGAAAAACATTTTGTTTAAATTATAAGATCAGGTTCTGTTTCTAAACATGCTTTTCATTACAGATTCCTGGGAGTCATTCATTGCCCTTAATGAATAGTTTTAGGCCATTTCTTTATGTGCCAACACACATTTGAAAAGGAATGTATAATTTCCTTTTTCCTTTAATTTCAAATGAGATATTACTTACTGGCTAGAAAGGCTTGTGTCTCTGGGGATATTAATACAAAGCATGCAATTTCCCCATCTATAACTTTGAGTGACACATGGCTTATCCAGTCAGTCTGTATTAATCCTTTACACACTTGTCACATGCTTACTGGTACCCGCAAACATACGCCCTCTAGACTACTAAGTACTTGAAAAATAAAATAAAACTTTAAAAAAGTTGCAGCTTGTTGTTTCAGTTGATGCGATGAAGTGGCCAGAAAGATTTTCTTACTAAGGTAAGATGGTGGGGCTTTTTACTTTTTCCATAAGGAAAAATAGGAATGCAGAATTATGTTCCTAATTCTGATCTTTGTGTCCAGCCTACAGTTCTGTGCTGTGTAGCACAGAGAGGAAAACTACTTCCCTACAGATAATAAGGAGGCTGAACAAGCACTGCTCCATGACATTACCTTAGCCCTTAAAGGCTTAGTACTGTGTCTGTGCAGAACAGAGGCAGAAGCTGGTGCATCTGGGATCTGCTTGGCAGTTCCCATTACCACTCATGACTCTGACTGCTCATCTTCTTGGCAACCTTACCTGAGAGAGCCAGGAGTGAAACCAATTCAAAGGTGAACTTAGTTCTCAGCCCTAGAAATTCATGACTCGGTAGCAGCAGTGTTGGAGGCAGTGTGGTTAAAACCTTTGTGTTTCTCCCTATGATAAGCCTGCAAGCAGATGTCCTTATTCAGAGCCGTGTCAACTGAGAAAATTTCAGCAGTTCTAAATGTGCTAGCAAAGACAGACCTTTAAAATCTCAGAAATGTGCCCTTGTGTGTTCTGCATCCTTTAGGAGCAGTCAGTTGATGAGTGTGTTGTATCCATATTCACTGGTACTTTCAATGCGTTTTGGCACATTGACAAACTATTAAAAACTTGTGGTTTTGCAGCTAATTATAATTCCTTCCTGGCAGCATTAGAGGCAACAGCATCAAAGCAAAGGAGACACTTATATAGAAATATATACATAAAAACTCTTAAAGCACATTTCTTTTAGACTGATGTGTGTGGAATAGTACAGAACGATACAATAAARTCAGCATTAAGAAATACTGAAATAACAGGATGCAACAACATCCACCTGTCAGAAGACCAAGTTATAATAGTCTTTGTTTGGTACGGGTCACATTTCAGGATGACTTTAGTCTTTTCTGTCTTCTCTGAATCAGACAGCCTGGTTCACTTAATGTGATTAAAGTTCCCTAGATGATGCATCAAAGATGTGAAGGCTCTTTTTGTCTCTGGATAGAGAATGGACAGCTGTCTTTCTGTGGTATTCATCATATCAGCTTATTGGTGTAAGGGAAGGGGATGAGGAACAGGAATTGAAGCAAAGGCATTGTCTGGTAGGGACCCTGATTGAAAATCCAACAAATTACCAYTAGGGGGTTTATTGTGGGTAAATGTTTAATCATAATATATTGCAGTGTTTATTAATACTGCTTGCTTATTTACTTGCCGCTTGTTTGCATCCTGAGTAATAAAGCTTTCTTCCATCAACGCCTCTCAAAGCGCCCTGTATAGAGAGAGAAATATTTCTCTTCTCCACTTTGCAGAAGGTTAGAGACTCTGAAACTTGCCCAGTGTCCCAGAAAAAGCTGGCAGCAAACTCAGGAAAATATCCTATGCACCAAATTCCTTATCTGCTGGAGTTCCTCAGGGAGGCAGCCATCACGGCTAGCCCCTTCCCGGTGTGCCAGGGTATGTGTCTGTATGTTGAAGAGCTGAGGAGATAATGTTACAGAAGGAATTGATTAGGAGTAATTTGCCAGGGGAAGGGAGCTGTATTGTGAGCTGTCAGCAAGTAATGAAGCAAGGATGCCAATTGACAGGTGGACCAAAGCCTTTTCAGTAGGAGGGAGGAGGAAATCGGTTCCAAGATGCAATTGCTCTAATTGAGGCTGTGAAGAGATAAATGGGGAAAGTTTGCAACAGCTGGAGACTGCTCTGAAGGAAAACTTTGAGGGTTTGTTATCCTCTCAGGAGGTCTTTCAGTTACCATGGTGATGCCTCTGGCAGGCATTGGCAGGGGGACAAAAAAAAAAAAAGTAAAACCAAAACCAAAGTCAAACAAAAGCCCCAAGCAAAAGGTTCCAGACATAGGGGGCAGGGGGAGGGGGGGGAAGAAATAAATATTGGTGGTGATGTTCTCTGAACCAGCACTTGAAAAGAACTTTAAGTATGCATCTGAACAGTGCTGGGATGCCATGGTTACAGGCTCTGTATAAAAATTTCAGTAGTTATAAAGCAATGTGTATTGGTCACCATGAACAGTATTGGACCTGAGGTTTTGGGGCCCATAGGCACTTCTGCAAGACAGTTTCCCCTGTGTGTCCACTAGAAAGGTGTGTAGAAAGTTTGATGGTAGGCTTAGGTATTATGGCTTTGAAGTGAGAAGGATGATTATGTGAAGGCCTGCTTCAGAGCTAGAAGGTGGGGGGCGAAAGCATGATGAGAGCTCATTGTCATTATTAATGTTTTGTCTCCCTTGATATTCAGCTGACTACTTCTTAGTTTTGTGGTGTTTTGTTTTTTTTTGTTTTTTTTTTTTTTTTCTTCCAGTTTCATCTCATTACTCCTAGCTGTTCCTTTTTGGTGCCACTTTGAAAGTTTATCTCCTTTCTCACTATAGGCATCGTTCAAACACACTCTTTAGATAAGCTGTATGTAGACTATGTAGCTTTTTTAATCTCATCTTATCAGTCAGTCCTTTTCATTCTGGATAATTTATACTGGTGCAGAAAGGAGTGGGGTTAGCCAACACTTTTATCTGTTTTTCTTCTCAAATTTAAATAGGTTAATTTGTTGAGTTCAAGTTATTGAGGAAAAATACATACTTTTAAGATGTCTGTGCTTCATCATTATTGACACATACCCTGGTGTTGACCGGATTATTTGTTTGTACAGTGGTGGCAGGCAAAAGACCCTTGTGATCCCCTTGGGCCAGTGCTGAACAAACAAATGACTAATCGTAATTGCTGTATTGGAGATACTACCCTGTAGTGTCAAACTGGATGCAAATGAAAAGCAAAGGAAAAATGGGAGCTGCAGTAATAAGGTTGTATGCCTGGAAGCAAGAAGAATTTTATTTCAGAGTGTTGAAAAGGTTGTATTTTAAAATAGAAATTTCTTTGTTTGGATTGTATTGCAGTAGTCTCTAGAGAGTCTAATCAATGACCAACTTAAGTGATATACACACATAACTAGGAACTTCCAGGCACTGTTCTATCTGATTAAATGCTACTTACCCTACCCATCATTTCATAACTCACTTCTCATGTGTCTTGTTGAAGATGTACGTCATGGGAGAAGATCTGGAGGAGAAAATATTGGGATTATTCTTCCTTTCTGCATACAAAGGTTAGCATGGGAGGAGGAATAAACATGAGTGCAAAAATGTATGATGCCAATGTTGCTGGAGAAGTAAAAGGAAGTTTTGCTGTTTTATTTAAGGAAGCTACTTCTTTAGCCTTCCCCTTCTAATAAAAAGAATTATGCCAATATGTTTGCAGTAAGGAAGCATGCTAAAATGCAGTATCTCAATGTATATAGTAGCTAGTGATGGAAATCTCCACATCTGAAAGTAAGGGCTGAGCAACAATGGAAATTCATGCTTTCCTGTAAATTTGTTAAGCAAAATGCTGGCATATTGTTAAAAGTGTGGGGGTAGGAGAGGGCTCTTGTGTTTTTGTTAGTTGGGCAAACATGTATAGTTACCACTGTAATGGGAGCCTGACATGTGTGCTTTTGGGAATTTATATTTATTCTTTTTTTTATGCTGATATTTTCTTGGTATGGTTTATCTTGTTTCCTTTGTTTCTACAAAGTTGATCCTAAGAGGCATGTCAAAATATCTAGTACTTTTCTACCCACCAAAGAGCTTGTTTTTGTAATGTTGCATATGGAAAACAAGTGAGTGTAGTGTGTCTGCAAATAAGGAGAAAAATAGTTAACTGACATTATTCTTGAGATACCAACTCTTTTTACCAGTGGTTAAGAAAGCTGCTGTTTTCTGAGTCCTTGCTGACTGAATACAGAAATGTATATAGACCATAGTTCTTATCATGCCCAAACTCAGTGTGGTCATGGTTGCTCAATGTGTGGATTGGTTGATCTTCTATAAGGAGACAAGTAGGACTGTTATTTTGGCATCCACTAGCACACAATGTCTGTTCTTTTCTCTGTAAGGCATTACTTATACACTCTGCTTGATGTAGTTTAGCTGTAGATACAGCAGTGCAAATTAACTTGCTCACTGTAGTCTTAAACTCCCTCACAGCATATAGCCACTTGACCTAACTCAGGAGAGAGGATTGTACATCTTTTGCATTGTTTGGTTTCTAGGCTTTTTCCATTGGATGGTCTAGCTGCTATGTAAGTGCTAGCAATTCTTCAATTTCTTCTTGCTCCATCATGACAGTAATTGGTTGCTGACAGACTATGCCTAATGCCAAAATAACTGGACAGAAATGTCTATTACACTGCTCCACTGTGTGTGGTATAAATCTACTCTGGCAGTGTTATGTGAGAATTGCCTTGTAAGAGAAAGATGCATCCCAGGTACTTGTGGAATACGTTGTCACGGAAGAATGTGATTGATGGAGGAAGTTCTTATATATTCTGTAACAGGTAGAAAATTTCACTAGTAGCGACTTCAGTTTTCCAATTATTGTTTTTCCCCAGTATTTCCCCAATATAATATGTTACAGAAGGTATTGTATTTGAATATGAATTAAGATGCAAGCAGATGCTGCCTTTAAGTATTGCAATGGGCATGGTTTCTTTTATAACTAAATGTACTTCAATTGAGTCACTGTCCTGAGATGAATTGCTCTAGATTTACACTTGTTGCATGGTCAGAATGATATTCCCTTTCCTTATGTTGGTGACCTTACTGTTCTGTTGTGCCAATTATTGTCACCTTATCAATTCAGCATTCTATGACTTTACTGGAGAATCAAATGGAGGGAATAAAAGCCAGAGGCTCCTGTTTAAATATAACTATTACCAAAAGTGACAGGGAAACTGATTGTACATAAAAAGAAATAAAGTAATGTACAAGTGTGTTAAGTATTTCAAAATTTTTCCTGTATGGAAGCCACCTTTCAGAATAGCCTGTGAACCTCTGAACAAAAAAAAATGAGCCCATAGAACAGCCTGCACTTCTGAAACCAGTGAAAGAAAATTGGCTTTTCCTGGAATTTGCTTTCTGCTTTAAGTATGCATTCCAATATATTTAGTAGTACTGAAGGGGAGATATAGCTGTCAGAATGACATGTTGGAAGGACTTTCCTGAAGAAACCCCAGCTCCCACAGGCTTTGTGAGTATCTTGTAACAACATTCTCTTATGGAAAAGCAAAAGCAATTCTGTAGTAATCTTATTCTCTAGAACAAAGGAGCAGAGTTGTGAGTTGGATTTGGAGCAGAACACCTAAATCTGAAGAGCCAACCTATAGCTCCAAGTATACTACATGAGAGAGACCTTTTGACTTAGTCAAAATGGGAGAAAAGGTCAGATTAATGAACTGGCTTTCTAGGCCCTTTCCCACAAGAAGGAAAACACTTTTCTGGATTTGGAAGAAAATAGGGCGCTATAGAATACAGAAAACTGGTAGCACTTGGTGTGTTTCACGAAACAGTAATTGTATAGCTCAGGAGCAGGTTCTGCTGTTTGATGAGATAAGTGGTTGATCTTGGAACAGGAACTTCTTTTTGTGTTTTCAGGCCCTTAAATAGATGAAGTAACACTTGCTTGCAGGCCCTGAGACTGAAAGTGATTTCCTGAGTTGTCACAAGGAGGGGTCTATTTTTAACGGGAATATCGAGGATAGCACATGTGAAGCGAGGAATTTCTTTCTAAGATAGAAGAAATATTAAGATTCAAAAGTTGCATCACACTGTAGCACTTTGATCTTCTATAACTATAGTGAGGAGTTGTGAGGTACTCAGCAAGAAAGTAGGTGAGGAAAAAAAAACCAGTGCAAATGTTATTAATGGGATATTATGACTGGAAAAAAAAAATGGTAAATGCCATGTCTACTAGAGAATTACAGGCTAGTCAGCCTAACACCAGTTCCTGGGAAGATTACAGAGCAAATTCACCTAGAAGCTACTTGCAAGCATACAAAGGACAAAAAGATAACTTGGAATAGCCCACATGGATTTACTGAGGGCTAACTATGCCTGGCCAACCTCATTGCCTTCTACAGTGAGACTGGCTTTGTGAACAACAGGGGTACAGGAGATGTTGTTTACCTTGACTTCCACAAAGGCTTTGATACAGTCTCCTGCAGTATCCCTGTATCCCAACTGGTGAGATATGGGCTAGGTACATGGATGATAAGAGGGTGGGAAGTTGGCTCAACTGCTGGTTCAAAGGGCTGTGCTCAGTGGCAGAAAGTCCAACAGGCAACTTATGACTAGTGATGCCCCTCAGAGGTTGATGCTGATGCCAGTACTGTTTAATGTCTATGTTGATTACCTCAGTGATGGGAGGAGTGCACTCTCAGCAAGTTTGCAAACGACCAAATTGGGGCAGTCGCTGATGAGCTGCAATTCAGAGGGACCTCAGCAGGTTGGAGAAATGGGGCCATCCTGAATCTTTGAAGTTTGACAAAAGCAAATGCAAAGTCCTACATCTGGGACGGGAATTCCTGTGCAGCAGGACAACAGGCTATGTTCCAACTGAATGGAAAAGGTGGATAACCATCTGAGTTTGAGTCAGAAGTGTGCCTTTGTGGCAAAGAGGGCCAATCATAGTGATCTGCCTTAGCAAGAATGCAGCCAGCAGGCCAAGGGAATGGATTCTTCCGCTCTAGTCAGCACTTGTGAGACCACGTCTGGAGTACTGTGCCCAAGTTTGGGCTTCACAGTAAGAGACAGGTATTGAGAGTGGAGCAAGTCTGGCAGAAGGCCACCAAGGTGGTAAAGGTGCTGGAAAACATGACATATGGGAAGAGTCTGAGAGAACAGGGTTTGTTGAGCCCTAAGGGGAGAGAGGGAGGAAATACTATTGTCTTTACCAGACTAGGATTTTATAGAGAACACTCTTGGAGACCCACAATGATAGTATGAGAAGCAATGGGCACAAGATGGAATATGGAAAATTGTGGTTTAAATAGCACGGTGGTAAAACACTGGAACTGGTTGCCAGCAGAGTTGTTGCTGAATGTCCTTTCTTTAGGGTATTCAAAACTCAACTGGAAAAGTTCCTAAGCAATCTGATCTCACTGGCCTTGCTTTGAGTTGGAGGAGAGGGAAACTACATGATCTGTACAGGTTCCTTCCAATTGTTTGATGTTTTTTTGTTTCTAGGCATTTGTGGTGAGAAGGCCTATGTGTTCTCTGTTTTCTATGGGAATATGAAGTTAGTTTCTGATGGTTGAGCCATCAGTGTTATTCAGTGCTGCCAGCTCAACTTAATGCAAGGTGCGGGCACTGGAAATTACTTTTCTTCCCTGTTGTTATATCACATTCAGAAGGATGCTTCTAAAAGACCAAACGTAAATGATCAAAAGTTTTAAAAACTAAGATTCATAAAAAAATCATCTTTCTTTCTTTCTTACCTTCCAAAGAAGTCAGGAGGTAAGTGATTATGTGCTACTTGCATGCCTCTCTAGCTGTCACCTGTAGAGCTCTGGAGGATGCAAGTGCTGCATTTGAGGAAGAATGAGTGACCCTTAACGTGGGGCTTAAGAGGCATTCCAGGCCTGGAGATGAAAGGATGAAGAGCAAATCCTCTGTATTATTGAAGCGTGTGAAAGGCATGAAAGAGGTAGAGGTAAATCAATAGTTTGCGTTTACAGCACAGGAGAGGAAAAAAAGATATACTGGGGTTTATTTTTCCAGCTTATTTGAGAGAGATTTTTTCCCCTTTAGGAAGCACAGAACTGAGCTTTCTGTAGAATTGTATGCCTTTGGCACTCTGGAAGGTGTACCCGAAAGAGAACTGTTCCCTGTGTTGTCTCCCAGATAAATGATTTGGTTATTAAACGCTTTATTTATGGCTGGCAATTCACAATAAAGCAGTAGAGACTGAAACTAAAATATTGAGGTGCAGTGCTTGCTGAGATTGAGATTAATATACACTTGAAATATGAAAGAAGGAAATCTTTATCAATTTTATTAATCAAAGTTTCTCTGTGGGAGTAGGAGATGAGGTTAAGGGGACATGGCCTACCCATTTCTAGCTGTTTGTTCAGCTTTATTAATTGAACTTGTCTCTCTCAAACTTCTTAGCAATACCCATTAAATAGCATATGGTTCACTCACTGCTCTAAGAAGTCCCTTCTCCATGTCTGCATACGTGTTTGGGTAGCACCTGTCACTGGTCTACCTTAGCACTGTGTGGTGATGTGTTGCATTACCTTTTAATATAATGATAGATTAATTTCAAAGGCAAGCAAGTTAAATTCCTGCTTTTAGTTTGTATAGGGTCTCTTCAAGAATAGGAAATGCCAGGGCATTTAAGATCAAATACTGTATACAGGTGCAAAAATGTAGTGTTGAAGCATAATTTAAAATATGTAAGAAAAGACAATAGCCTTCTCTGTGAGGATGTTATGGATATTATCTGTAATATTCATAGAAACTTATTGCTTCTCTGCCTGAAGTCACCTAATACTTTCAAAATGAAGTGTAGGGAAATCACTCTGATCATTAGATCAACGTGATCAGCCCACAGCGCTTTCATGATCCTCACTTGTGTGACATATGCTATTGTTCCATGCAACTGAAGACCACAGACTCAGGACCTCTCAGGTGATGACATGTTTTAGTCTAGACTGTAACTGCTGAACTTCTCAGGAAACAATAGTGATGGAAAAAACTTTTAGAGAGTGGCTGACTATCAAAGTCATTAGAGTTCTTGGTCGCCTCTGCCAGAGAGAAGTGTTGCACTTTTTGCAAGCCAAAATGCCTTCACGCAATCCATATTTGATGGTGATATGTTCATCATGGCAGTGGGAATATCTTAGTCACCCAGTACTGTTGAAGCTGTGGTGTTGCATGCCTGTATCACCCTGCTCCTCCAGGTAGGCCCAGGTGCAGCTTTGCCACTGAATCTCGTAGCAGGAGCTGTTGCTTCCTGTAGCTGTAAGATGGAGGCCACTCCAGTGTGGTGTAAAAACTGAGATGCTGAGGTGCTTTCTAGTGAAATGATAAGAAGGGACTAGGGTAGGTGGCTTTTATGGCTAAACTTCATCTTTAGCCTTGAAAGAAGGGTAGCCAGGCATGGGAGATTAGATGTCTCCCTTGAGTGATATTACATTTGTAATTGGGATAGCAGAGGACGCCGGGAAAGAAATAATACCAAAGACACAGCAAACTGGCTGAGGGAACAAAGTCCCGGGTCAAGGTGAGCAAGTTATTCAGAACCGTTCTGCTTTTTGTCTCCCCTGCTGACTTTCTTCAGATACAGTTGTTCTTGAATGATCACAATCAGTATATCAAAATAAACGCTTTATAGAGTAAGGTAAGGAGTTGCTGGCAAGACTGTAAATCCTCTCATGGAACAAATGATAACTCAGCTCAAGAGCCCTTTTGTCCTGGCAGTGCGGGAAGGAGATAAATTCTCTGGAAGTATCTGTCAGTCGGAATTGCTCTGCATTCATCATGCCAGCCCTCTGCATCATTCATGAATGTCATAAGAGACTAAAGAATTGGCACTTCATGGTGAGAATGATTAAACAACCATTACATTTGTCTTTTACTCTGGCATGGTACCTTTTAACAGATTGCCTGTATAACGTTCATGTATGTCCACCTCTCCTAATGGTGGGTATCCTTTCATGGTGGCAAGAAAAGGAGGCAATAGCAAGAAAAGCTGCATATTGTTTACAGAATAGTTTGTATGCTCTATTACTAGCTCTGGATTCTTTTTCTTTTTACACTCCCACTATGTGACCTTGGGGAAAGTTAGAGAGCCTTCGGAATGGTGAGCTTCTATGAATGAATTTCTTCTCATCACTGACCTTCCAGTCGTTGTGAGGGACAACATCATATTTAAGGTGAGGTCAAAAAGCTCAGAACTCTGAGGTTTTTTCCTTGGTAGACCAAAACAGCCCTATTTAGTCCTAGAAGACTAGGCTGTGTCTACAGTGACAACCAGCATGAGAGTGGGTTTGCAGGATGAAATTTAGTACCAAGGACCTGAGATCCATACTGTAGGCATTTTACTTCTGAAGTTTTACTTTGGACTAGCTCCAGTCTGGTCCTATAGACTAATTRCTTGTTAACAGCTGGATTGCATCTTCCAGTTTAGGTTTATTTGAAAGGAGTCAAGTTTGTGTACTCTGAGACTGCTCTGATGTGACACAAAGCACGGCAAGTGGTGATAGATCAAGAAGTTTATTTCAAAAGCATGCTGCTGAAACAAACTGAAATCATAGAATTGTTTAGGTTGGAAAAGACCTTTGAGATCATAGAGTCCAACCATAAACCTAACACTGCCAAGTCCACCACTACACCATGTCCCGAACTGCCACATCTGCATGTCTTTTAAATACCTCCAGGGATGGTGACTCAACCACTTCCCTGGGCAGCCTGTTCCAATGCTCGACAACCCTTTCAGTGAAAAAATTTTTCCTAATATCCAATCTAAACCTCCCCTGGTGCAACTTGAGGCCATTTCCTCTTGTCCTATCGCTTGTTACTTGGGAGAAGAGACTGACACCCACCTCACTACAGCCTCCTTTCAGGTAGTTGTAGAGAGCAATAAGGTCTCTCCTCAGCCTCCTTTTCTCCGGGCTAAACAACCCCAGTTCCCTCAGCCGCTCCTCATGAGACTTGTTCTCTAGACCCCTCACCAGCTTCGTTGTCCTTCTCTGGACATGCTCCAGCACCTCAATGTCCTTCTTGCAGTGAGGGGCCCAAAACCGCACACAGGATTCGAGGTGCGGCCTCACCAGTGCCGAGTACAGGGGCACAATCACCTCCCTACTCCTGCTGGCCACACTGTTTCTGATACAGGCCAGGATGCTGTTGGCCTTCTTGGCCACCTGGGCACACTGCTGGCTTGTATTTAACCAGCTGTTGACCAGCACCCCAGGTCGTTTTCCACCGGGCAGCTTTCCAGCCACTCTTCCCCAAGCCTGTAGCGTTGCCTGGGGTTGTTGTGACCCAAGTGCAGGACCCGGCACTTGGCCTTGTTGGACCTCATACAATTGGCCTCGGCCCATCAATCCAGCCTGTCCAGATCCTTCTCTAGATCCTTTCTACCCTTGAGCAGACCAACATTCCCACCCAACTTGGTGGTGTCTGCAAAGTTACTGAGGGTGCACTCAATGCCCTCATCCAGATCATTGATAAAGATATTAAACACAACTGGCCCCAAAACTGAGCCCTGGGGAACACCGCTTGTGACCGGCCACCAACTGGATTTAACTCCATTCACCGCAACTCTCTGGGCCCAGCCATCCAGCCGGTTTTTTACCCAGTGAAGAGTACACCCGTCCAAACCGTGAGCAGCCAGTTTCTTCAGGAGAATGCTGTGGGAAATGGTGTGAAAGGCTTTACTAAAGTCTAGGTAGACAACATCCACAGCCTTTCCCTCGTCCACTAAGCGGGTCACCTTATCATAGAAGGAGATCAGGTTAGTCAAGCAGGACCTGCCTTTCATATATACCCATGCTAACGGCCAGCAAAAAGTTAGATCTCTGAAAACCTGCCTCCTATTCCCAACTCTGCTGCTGATTTATTTAGCATGTGAGATTTGGTAAAACTCTTACCTTCTGGGGCTCTGATGAATATCTAATAGCCAATATTTCTGGCCCAACTCTTTTTAGCATTCAAGCCTGAAAATTTGTGTTTGATCTCCTGCAGTGAAGACCGTAAACGTAAACTGTATTTTCTGTTTTAATATCTATGAGTAAGGAAGTGTGAACAGGTATTTAAGGAAGAATGAGGAATTACCTACATTTAAAACAAACAAAACCTCATAGTCTGCAAACTGGCCATGCAAGACATTTTGCTACTTAAACTTGAAGTGACTAAAAGAAACTGAAAGAACAGTGGTTGTCTTCGTGGTTTGTTTTTTTGTTTGTTTGGTTGGTTTTTTTCTCCTCATAGTTTATTTGTTTTAATGAAATAAACCATAGCTTAAGGATCAAGACTAGAAAGAGATTCTTTGGAGGGGAGTTGAATGGGCTGAGATCGATAGTAGCAGTTTGGCCTCCATCCATCCTAAGCTATATCTAGGCCATTTTGTTACCATTCAGATTCTGTAAAAATGTAGTGAACTAACATCCCTATTCTTCCTCCAGGCCCCAAATGAGCTATGAATCCTGCTGTGCTTCTCATTGCTACCAGTAGTCTCTGTATTCAGCTCCTCTGGCATGCTGCCTTGTGGGCTTCTCCAAGGACATCCTCTCGTGTGATCTTTTATCAGGAAACACCAAGAAATAAGAAAATGTATCCAGATTACGTCTCCTCTTTGGCAGCAGAACGCAACTAAGAAATACTTCCATCTATCTTTACTGAATTTAGTCACAGTTGCACCTAATGAAGTCTCTTTCCAGGTGGTAGTTAACTTTGACCCCAGTAAATGTGTCCTGCAAGGGTCACAGTAACTGGGCACAGTTTTCTGGGCACTTCTACCCAGCAAATTTCATATTTCAGTTGTAGTGTTCATAGTTTCTTTTGGTCTCTTCTTCTGGTGCATTGTGGTTTGAAGCTTTTTGTCTTCCTGTAATGAAATTTCTGTATTTGTTATGAACAGTACTTTTTTTTTTTTTTAGGATGTTTTTCATTTTCTGTGGGGTKTTAAAAAAAAAAAAAAAAAAATTAATTGTCCATGTGGACCTTTACTAAATTGACATCTGTCATCTGGCTGCCTAAAGCTGTGGGGGCTGAATTTCATAACACAACTGGTTTCTTTACTGAAAGAGATGATTTAAGGGCTGAGGGTGGTGGTATGATAAAAGTCTGCAAGGCAAGGTTGACACTGAGAGGATAGATAAGGGATTTACTATGTCTTCCAGTACAAGAACTAGGGAACATGTAATATATGTAGCAAGAGCAAGTATGAAAAAGGTGATTCTTCACACAATAGACTCTCTGGGGCTGGAGGAGACCTCGGGAAGTCTCTGGTCCAAACCCCTGCTCAGAGCAGGGTCAGCTGTGAGGTCAGATCAGGTGGCTTGGGGTTTTATGTAGTCAGATCTTGAAAATCTCCACACACAGAGACTCCAAAATCTCCTTGGGCAACCTATTTGACTTCCTGTCTGTCCTTGTGAAGAGAAAGCTTTTTCCTTCTATCAAGTCAGATTCTTTCACTTCAAATTATACCTATTGCTTCCTGTTTGCCAGCTGTGCACCACTGTGAAGAGCTTGTCTTTGTCTTCTCAATAACCTTGCAGGTGCTGTGAGACTGCCCTTAGGTCCCCTTGAAGTTGTATCATCAAGCTGAACAAGCCCAAATCCTTTGGCCTCTCCTTACAAGGCAGGCACTTCAGCCACTCGTCTTCGTGCCCCTTCACTGAACTCGCCCCAGTTTGTCCATATCTGTCTTGTATTGGAGTCCCCAAAACTAGATGCATTATTCTAGTTGCAGTCTAACAAGAACAGAGTAAAGGGGAATAATCACTTTATCTATTAACAGGCTGTGGTCCTGTTAATAGAATACAAGATGCTGTAGGCTGCCTTTGCTGATGGGGCCCACAGCTGGCTAGTGTTCAGCTTGCTATATTAGAGGTAGATTTGTATGAGTCATTGCTAAAGGTTTGTAAGTCATTATTGTGAATACAAAACTTCTAAATGCATTCAAGGACAGACTGTATAAGTACTTGGAAGTAAGATCTCTTGGGGATTACAAACCACATGAGGCTGAGTTAATTCCTGAAAAGGCTCATAGTCTGGGTGCGTACTTTAAGGAAATATGTTGCTTTACTCTTAGTTTTCCCTGGGTGTCCACTTAGGATCAGTGCTGAAGACATGATAGTGAACTAGCCAGATCCTTGTCTGACCGGTTATGTTGTTATGATGTCAATGAGGATATTACTGAAATATTTTCCTAGTTGCAATCTGTTATGTTTACGTTGGTATGCCTATGATCATCTTGGGTTCATTTTAGTCAGCAGTAATCCCCAAATTCCTTCGGAGATGATAAACACCCCCAACATGCCCCATGGCAAATTCAGATTTGGGGAAAAAAATCAATCTTCCCAGTATCCCAGATCTAGGGAAATTTGTAGTTCAAGTGTAAGTTATCTTGGATCTTCTAGTAGTTCTAGGAACACTCCCTTGCTCTCCCCCTTTTCCTCTTCCAATCTTTTTAATGCAGTGTAACTAATAAGAAGTAGCATACTGTCTGATCCGATTGTTGGCTGATGCACACATACTGGAAGGAAAGTGACTCATATTAATTTGCTGTCATTAAAAAAGACAAATACAGAAAGCAGGCATGATCCGAATTGCTGCTTCTGTTTTGTGTTAGTCTTGCAGATTTTGTAACTCCTCCTCCCTTTTGTATAGAAGCAACTCCTTCATATTTTAAAGCAGGAAAGGAGTTTCAGTTTCATGTCAAACAATGTCTGCGTTTTGAGGTGTGAGATGAGTATGGTGTTCAATCTGTGTCTCAGAGGGTTTGTCAAGAGAAGAGCATCCTGAAAGGAAAAAGAGCTAGTTCATGAAAACTCCTTTTAAGCACAGAAGCTTCCTTTTTTTGAGGATTAGACTTGGAAGCTTTGCATTTTTCAGGGCTTTAAGTTTTCTTCATTCTTAGGCAATTTAAAGCCCTTGATAAATAAAAGGATGTTTCAGCAGTCATGTCATAAAAAGTATCAGGTCTGTGTTTTCTCCTAGGAAGGATCCTTTGATGGAATGGTCAAGTGAGCCAGATGATGATGATTAGATCCTCTGTAATCTTTTTCAAACCCCCCCCCCCCCCTTTTTTGGTTGTTTTTTTGTTGTGGTTTGTTTTTTTTTTTTTTAATCAAGCAGGTGTTTGTATTCATAGACCTAGACCTTTTAAACTTGGGGTGTAGAAAATGCAGTAACTGGGGCACAGACATGTGCAAGTGCCAGAGAGTGGGTCTTTAGGAGAACGAGGAGGAAGACTGGTTCTGATTGATGATACTCAGTTTTGACTAGACTTCTATTTCTTGATGTGTGTGATCGAGTGACAGTAACTCAAAGGCGTCCCTGGGATATGGAATGATCCACAGTATCAGGATATGTTGTAAGAACATTGGCATATATGCTTGAAGGCAGGGGGGGTCTCGATGTCTAACTTGTTTTTTGTCTACTGAGCCCTGATTCATTCTTTTGTCTAAGAACTTTTTTTATTTGGTGTGACATGAGGTGAGATAGGAAGAGGAGTAAAATAAATATTAGGATGACTATGTAGTTGAAGTTTAAGATTGAGAGTAACTGGATGACAGCTTATAACTGGAGAAGGAAGAATAGCTGTTGTCAAGACTGATGCCTTGGTAAATATGGAAGAGCAGAAGGAATGGGGCTGGCACACTACTTGGTACTAGTGCTGTTAATTTCTTACTTCTAATCTGAAAACCATTTATTAATCTTAAATTCAGTCAGATCACTTCTTGCTTGATCTTTTTTTTTCTCCATTCTTAATTTGTTTGATAATGGTAGCTGGAAATGTTATACATCTAGTGTAATAGCAAGGCAAAGAAGCTGTATGCAGTGCACTTAGTGGACAACACCCATAGGAGTAATTTAAAGAAAAAAAAAAAAATCACAGAAGCTGGAAGTAGGAAATACCTGTTAGGTCATCTCTAGACAATATAGATGTTCCAGCACACCTAGAGTTGATCCACTTTAACAGATTTCAAGTAATGAATAGTCAGACAAATCATCCATGCTATTCGGGAATATATTCCAAAACTAGGTAAAAACTTTACCTATTTTCACCACTATTGTTGTTCTTAATGCATATGGACACCGTTGCATTTCTTTGTCCTCAAAATATTCTTTTGTCACTCTTTCAATTTTTTTACTTCTAAGAAATTCACTTAGAGAAAATTTGGAGTTGCACAGCATGTGTGGTCTACTTGATGTGACCAGAAGGAGTTAAGTTGGAAAAACAACTGTCAGAAGCTTCATTTTTACTCAGCCAATGCATGTCCTTTTGACAGTGTACAGGTATCAACTGATATCTTATTGCCTGTGTTGCCATGTGACAAACTTTTTGGGAGCAATAAATAGTCAGAAGCCATTTGTAAGTCCTGGTGCTCTTTCCTGGTTCATGCAATCTGTACTTCCTCTTAGAGCTGGTGTTCAAAGCATGCCTTATTTTTCCTCAAGAGTGTAGCAAGCATAAATAAATAAGATGTTGAACTGTCTGACTGAGTTAAGGCCTGAAGAGCTATGCCACTGTTGTTTCCCTGACTGGGAAATGAGTGATCAAATATGCAGTTTACCTTAAGTTGTGAACATATGGGAGAGACCTTAACCTTTGGGGCAGCAATCAGAATAATCTGATCAGATTTCAGGCAAAACCTCCCATCTATTTTATTGGAGTCTTCTATTAGAACAGAAATTGGTCTTAGCAGCTCTTCCTTGTTACTTTGTTCATCTCCACTTGCTAGGGCAGAATAGCTCTCTATATACCATGTTTTTGGGAACTGCATTTTCACTGTGTAACCAAATAATTATGCTTCCTGCTGCAGCAAATTTCATCTTACTGAGTTTCTGCAGATGTATGGCTGATCTATTCTCATTGCTTTCATGGCAGTTTTCTATCTAACTTGCATTCCTTTACCAGTGCCTTTTCTGGTGATGGAAATAAACTGCCTAGTCCAGGTACAATCAGATATAAAGGTCACCATTACTTTTCCTTAATTCTGTGAGTTTGTCAAAAATTCTGCCGTTTCTTATTGAGACATTGTGGGAATATTTGAATGTCTGCATACACTATCAGGTCTTCATTATTTGATTGCCCCTTTAAAGGGCTGCTGATTAAAGGGCTGCTAATTACAGGGGCTACCAAGGTTTCCTTCCTGATGTGAATTGGGTCTTGCTTTGCTCACGTAACAGCTATGTGTGGTCACGTACAATGTGTTACTGATTCCATCCTTTGACAATATTACTCGTCCATTACTTCAGTGAGCACAAAAGGTAGGAAGATGTTATAATTTGGTTTACGTACCTCATGGTTTTTGGCAAATTACCACCACAGTCAGGATATTTATGTTTGTATTGGGTCATGAGTGGCAGGGGGCTGCAGAGCACCCACTGTGGGAGGAGGACATGAACTGCCCTGTGTGCGGTCACAGCCAGCTCTGACATGGATGAAAACAACCCACCACGTGCCAAAACTTCAACCTGTCAGAGGAGCACATGGTGCTGCTGCTCAGACACGTTTAAGAAGGGCGATAGTCCCTGGGGGCAGGAGGTAGCATGGGGGGGATTCACGGGAGGACGCAGGAAGGGAGGAGGCATGCGAGGGGGCACCAAAGGATAAACAGGAGGGGACACAGAAGAAAGTTCAGGGAGAGGCACATGGAAGGGGACATTGGTGAGAATGTGCTGGAGACACACTCTTGGAAGAAGGCACTCTGTGTTGGATGAGACGTGCCTCTGAGGGGACTACAGCCCAGGGCAGGGACACCCCTGAAGATACTGGGCCTGTGGGTGACCCGTGCCAGAGCAGGGACACCCCTGAGGGACTGAGGCCTGTGGGAGACCCATGCAGGAGCAGGGGCACCCCTGAGGGGCTGCAGTTCATCAATAACTCGTGCTGGAGCACAGAAAGTATGTAAGGATCGAGGAATGGTGGAAAGAAATGTCCGCGCACTGACCCTGACCTGCTGCACCGTCTGTTGTCTCACTGCAGCCCAGAGGGAGGGGAGTCTAGGAAGGGGGAGGAGAGTTGGTGGGCTGCAGTTGAAGGTATTTTCCCTGTTTCTTTAATTGTTTGTTGTCTTTGTTTCCCGATGCCTGAATCAGTAATTAAAAGTTTATGTTAATTGTCAGTAAAACTAATTAAGTGAGTGAAATTGTTTTGCCCGTGATAATGTTGTCACGAAGGGATGTTGGACCCTGGTCATAAATTTTGCTGTGTTAACTCAGGTAATTATTGTAGCTTTTAAATTGGCCTGGGTTCCTCATAATATCAATCTTAAAAGTACTTTTTAGTTGTAAAAATGTGAAGTATGGCATTCCTAGTATGTTAAACTTGTACTCACATCCCAGTCCACAGTTGCTGCAGTTAACCCTTCAATATATAAACATTGCTATAATACCTGTCAAATGTTGCGTTTTCCTGGCCACAGTGAAACGAGTGTATATGTTGTGCTGTAGCTGAGGCAAAATGGATGTTGATGGCTTAGTAGATGCAAATAGAGAATTTGCAATAGAATGGTTAATATGGGGAGATTCACAGGATCCCTAAGGCACAAAAGAAGTCACATCTTGTGCAGATGTGACAGACTTGTTTTCTACTGCTTTACATGATTAGTTTTAGGCAGGGTATAGCTGCTGCAGTTGTACTATGTTGATTGAAGGATACTCTTCCTTAAGATAGGTTTGTGAAGTCTTTGGGCAATGATGAGAGAAAAGGGATAACTGATTTAAAATTGTAAGTGGTGGTGCCAAATTCAACTAAATGTTCCTTAGCATAACTCACTAGGAGGCTTTATTTGCTGTGGCTTATAACATTGCTTATAACTTGTCTGTTAGGAATTTTCCATGAGGAGTGTTTGCTTCAAACTATTTTGTTTTGACTGAAACTAAATAATCAAACAGCTCTGTCCATGAATATAGCTAGCAAACACATAATTTGCCTAAGCTAGATATGCAGACTTTAAATAACAGCATTGTCATGTGTGTTGCAACATACCCATCTCTCTGATTTTTTAAATGTCTAAACACCAAAGTTGTAAGTTATAGTTACAAGTTATGTCATCTCTGGGAAAAGTCAACTGCTGCTCTGCCAAACTATAAGTTTATGAGTTTATAAGCTTTGCGTATGTTAAACGTGGTGGTGTCCTAGTAGCTTAAATCTGTAGGGAGTGTTCCCTCACCATGCATGTCTTCGCTTCTCTGAGCTCCCAATGCTGACCAAATTCTGCATGCAGCATCCCAGTAGAGTAGCTGAACATATTCTGTTCCCATTTGTTCTCACATGTCGGTACAGTAAATCTCGCCCAGGGCACTTTGAGAAGTGGGATTTCTCACAGCTGATTGGGGAAATAATTTTGTGTGCTCATATCTTTGATTTTATTTTTTTCTCTTCTTTTTTTTGCACAGTATAGGTTGAAGTTAGTGTTATATAGTTGAAGTGGTGAAGCACTGTAACAATAAATACAATGGAATTAATCAATCCCTCAGACTTTTCTGTTTTCAGGGTACAGTCGGTGTTGTATTTATTAAAGGAGGTATATAACTAAACCTTGAATAATGAGGAAAAACTAAACATCAAGTGGCTGCTCATTAATAGTGTATTATCCGTTGTCTGTCTTGAACAGAAAGTGTCTTGGAAAAATATGTGTGCTCTTGTGTAATAGAGGTCTGCACAAGTTGGGTGCAATGAGAAGATCTCAAGCTGAACAGACTTTGATTTCATCAGCTTTTTTCTTAACTTAGTTCTTCACTTAATTAGTCTGCAATTCTCTGCAAGACCGCCGAGAAAGGATAGTTACTGATTTAAGATCAGAAGGGACCTCTGGAGGTAAACTAGTCCAACCTGCTCACTCACACCAGCTTAAAGCAAGGCCAACCAGATAGTTGTTCAGGCCTTGTCAAATTCAGGTGAAACTGAAATCTCCTTTCCTGAAGTCCAGGGTTGTAATTCTACTGTTTGTTGTGTTCAGTTCTCTTGGAGTTTTAAACTCCATACACTTATGGTTGCTGCACTCAAATAGAAGCATTTAAATCAAGTGTGTTTGTGTTGTGTTTTGGGTTTTTGGGGGTTTGGTGAGTTTTTGTTTGGGTTTTTTGTGGTGGTGTTTTGGTTTTTTTAATGTGATTACAGTGTGGTACTAACTCTTGTTATCCTTCCTCTTCCACTTTCACTTGATGTCTGCACCATGTGGTTTCAGACTTTAGTGACTATTTTGTTCATACTTTGGGGAAAAAAGTGGCACTGGTGCAACATTAATATGTCATCTCTCTCCAAACAAGGCAATGGGTATCCTGTATACCCTCAAAAAGGTGGGGAAGGGAAGGGACATTCATGTACCCAACAAACAAGTGGCCCATCTATCATTATGCAGACCCGGACAATAAGGAAACAACTGCCGGTCACCAGGCTTCAGTTAACAGGTTAGTTTGGGCAGTGCTGCTCTGGTTGTTGCATCTGAATGATCTTTGTGCACAAACCCAAAGTACTGAATATCTTCAAGTTAGGCCTAGAAGCAAAAAACTCTGTTGTGTGAGGAGAAAATGAGCTCTGCTAAGCAGTTAAGTCCCATGACAGGCCTATGAAGACATAATTGGTTCTAACTGGCACTCATAGCAGCACTGACATGCTCTACCTGCAGCCAAATAGTTCTTAGAGAGGCAGTGAAATCGTCTGTCTTCATAAATAACAAAGAACTCTCTTCCAAGCTTGTCTTTGCTGCTGAAGGGCCTGATAACCAGTACAAAGAAAAGGAGAACTTGCAGTTCAAGTGAGAATCGTTTTGGAAAGTGGGTTTTAATCTATGAAGCCATCAACAATGAGCTAACTCATCTTTTTCACTTAACATACTGCTATGCCTTGTTTTAGTCTGTAATGCAATACACACAACTTTTAGAACAAACTGATAAACTGAGGGCGGATATTTGTAATGTAGTTTATAGTGGACCGTTGATATACCTGTGTATGGGGGGAAGGCATAGATAATTCACTACCTGGTTATCTCCAACTACCTCTCTACCCAAGAGATTACAGATACAGTTGGGGATGCATTTAAACAAACAGACAAACGAAACCCCTTTCTATATATTTTTCAATAGTCATGCACCCTCCATCTTGAGTTCAAAGCTGAATGAGGAGATAGAGTTCAGTCTGTAAAATTAATCTTTCTGGAACTGAAATGATATATGTGTACAGTTCCAGTACGCCAATGTGCTTTTTGTTAATTTGGAATTATGAGTGTAATTTCCTACCTAACCCTGATTTCAGACACATTTGTTTGAATTTACTGGGCATGTTCTGGTGGATACCCACAGACCTGGAAGGAAGGAAACATGGATTCATTTTCACTCTGTTGTTGAGTCAGCTGTTCACAAATCATTTCCCTTCTGAGTGCCTGAGATTTTGATGTCTGTTTTGGTAATGTGTGCTGAGATGTCTAGAAGAAGCCTCTTAAGCAAGGGTGAAGTGTATCAATTATTTCTACTAATATGTAGTATTTATTTGGAATTCAGGTCATAAAGAGCTTTAGTGGAGCTGCAGCTTTGTAGGCAAATGTAGAAGCTACCCGTATATGATCCCATCTGTTTCTGTATCTAATTACTTTTACTCTGTTTGGGGTTGCTTGATACATGTTGCAGACTGGTATATGGTGGGAAAAAAAATAAATCATCAGTTGTAGTTTTATTCAGACTGGAAAATGTAGCCAGTACATTGCCTGTACTTTGTACAGATATTTCATCCCTGATGCAGTAATGGGAGCTGGTTATTTTTGCTTACTATTCTGTAGCTTGTGACCTGTTGTAATAGTGCTCAGAAAATGAGGTGCAGTAAGTGGCTGAAGCGTTGAGAAGTGTTGTTCCTGTCCTGCCTGTAGATTTGGGTCTAGGACAGCAGTTTTAACTATATATTCCAAGAAGCTCAGGGGCTGGTTTTGTAACTGCTGAGTTATAAAATCCTGCTCCTAACTCAGAGTCTTAAGTACAAGTGAGAATGTGAACTCCGAACGCTTTTGCTTCTCAGCTTCTTCATCTGCGACAATAATTCCTCACTTGCGTGTCTGTCTTGCTCAGCTCATATGGCCCTCGTGAATGTGGGAGGACAGTGTTCAGCTTTGGAGGGGTTTGGTGTTGTCCTTAAAAGTAAGGTCAAGGAACAAATTCCCAGGCTTACTGTAAAGGCAAACAATGCTGGAAATATGTGGACTAGATTCCAAAATTCTTAGGAAGTGTTGAGAAAAGTCTAGTCTCCCTCTGTGTGTGAATAGTCTTCAGCTGAAGATAAGCCCAGCCTCAAGGAGAGTTGCCAAAAATTCCCTTTGAATCCCCATATAAGATTGAATCCCATGCTTCTGAAACAGGTGTGACTTGTTTTTTTTCCCCAACAGCAGTGTCCTATCTGGCATTGTCTGGGATATTAGCACTAACGAAATAATTCATTCTTGATAAGCTCTTCACTTATCTTTATCTTAAATGCTGCTTGTCTTTATTTAGGAGCTAATAAAATGTACATCATCAGGTTGTATACAGAAGAAATTTCCTGAGTGATTTATACCTTAAGAGGAAGCTTGCTTGTTTGTTTGTAGTTCCCCTGATGTGACGTGTGTGGGAAGATGAGTATGTTCTGAATAACATACATGCACATTTAGATTACTCTCTCTGGAGGTGTTTGTGAGTCTCGAGTCCATGCTCACCTGAAGGATGAACTTCCCATAAGAAGGAAATCATGTTGTTTGTTATCGACTCTAATGGTGCAAGGCTAATGATGAAGGAGCAGATATGTTTTGTCTGATAAAAAGTTATTTCACCTTCATATCTCCTTCCATCAGAAAAAGTATCTAGCATTCCAGAGCCATTGCTCTACAAAGGAAAACTTACAATTTTATAGAAGGAAGAATACATGTGAGAAGTCGGAGAGAGCAGTCTAAAGCACCATTTCATGTGTGTCTTATAACGTATATGGAATCAATTCCAACATCAAAGAGGGCTCACAATGTCATTTGTCACGACATAGAAGGATTTTAGTCCGTGTTGTCCTCTTCTGTTACCTGATTGAGTCTAGAAATACATATTTCCATCATCTACTCTATTAATTAATTTTCTTGGAGTCGTCTTGTTCTATCAGTAGCCTGGCCAGCAAGAGGCATTAATTTCACTCCTTTAACTAATGAAAGCATATGCTTGCTTATATTCCTCTCGGAAGTCATAACATTATTACCAGAATTGGCAAATAAATTAATGAAATGGGTAACTAATACTTTTTTCTTTGGTTTTGTAGCTGGTGCCACGTATATATTTGGGAAGAGTGGAGGTCTCATCCTGTACACCTGGCCAGCTAATGACAGACCGAGCACAAGGACAGACCGTCTTGCTGTGGGCTTCAGCACAACAGTGAAGGATGGCATTCTTGTTCGGATTGACAGTGCCCCTGGGCTTGGTGATTTTCTGCAGCTGCACATAGTGAGTATAGATAGGCCCATGTCTATGCCAGACCTGGGTTTCTGTTAACTGAATATGCATTTGAAGATAACTATTACTATAAAATAGTATGTGTCATGCTCTGGACTTTCTATATCTTCAGCACTCATCAAATTAACTTGCCTTAGGTAGTCCTTCAGGGTTTTGTAGAATTACTGAATGAGATGCACAGGGAACAAAGTCTTGGCGCCAGAAGAAAGGGGGCGGGGAGGACACACCAAACCAAGCAAAAAAAAAAAAAAAAAAAAAGCGCCTTATGAGATTCAACAGCAGTAGGGTTTATTAAAAAAATGGAGAAATATTTTATGGCAGTGTTAATCTACTGTGGCATATGCACAGTCCTGAATACAGCTGAATTTATGGTGGAGAGTATTACTATTCTCAGAAGGCAAAGAATGAAATGGAGTGATAGGTTTGGTGTTTTGTTTTTTTTTCCTCACTGAAAAATTTGAGTGAGAACTGAACAGATCCTCAAGCTGATGTAATTGATGCTTGCTTTAGCAAGATAGTTCAAAAGAATAAGAATGTAATGTTGTTAGCACAACACTGCTTTGCAAGAACAAAATAGACTTCTTTGTGAGAGCAAATATTAAAGTAGGAAAACTTGAATGAAGGTGGCTTTAGGGAGAATTGAATTGTTTGAGAAAATGAGAACACTAGGACTAGAAACTTTTGGAGTTTGTTATTTTATGTGATGCTTTGGGGGAGGAGGGGCTGTTTGCTTTGTTTTCCTTTGTAAACAAAGTAGCCAAGAAGTTTACCAGAGGTAGAAGCTGGTGATGTTACTTGGTGGTCAGATTATTTCCAATGTCTTATGCCTTAATTCACAGTGGAAGGGGAATGGGCCGTTTGCAGGTTTTGAAGGAGCTGGTGAGTTGTTGACATTTCACAGCAACTTGAAGATATAAGTAAACAGGAGGAATGCCAGGGGTCAAGACACAGACCTAATGTGAATGACTGAGGGTCTTAATCTGCTGCTGGAATTTGCCATGTTCAGAATCATGCTGAAGCACTGGGTATATTGCAGGGTAGTTCTGAAACAAGGGTCAGGGCTAGTACTCATTGCTAGCATTTTAAGTGGTTTTATTTTGAATTTTATTGTAAAATTCAGATTAATTTGAATGGGCTAGAATATGGCCTCGAGCCATTAGACTGTCACCAATTCTGGCTTCTCTCTTCTTGTGATATATCCAAATATTTAGTTTTGTGTTTTGTGCTGGAATGAAAGTGAATCAAATCCTGGCATTTTTTTAAGAAAAACACTTTTTCTTGCTTTCTTAAAAACAAAACAAAAAGAACACCAGAAGACTTTGTAAAAGTGAACAATGCTAAGCCTAATGGGTTGGAATTCCATAACTCACATTAAGCAAAAATGGTTGGATATGACTGAGCAAGAGAATGTCTATTCTTTAGATGTTATAATACAACATGTGTAAAACGCTGTCAATTAACTGGAGAACAATATGCCTGGCCTGTGAGGAGAGGTGCAGAGATATGAATTTGTTCAGTCTTAGAAAAAGAAGTCTAAGACGAGATCTTGTTGCTCTTGGCTGCCTAATGAGATGTTACAGAGAAAATGGAGGTCAGGCTCTTCTTTGTGGTACTCAGTGGAAACAAGAGGGGAAACGGACACAAGTAGCAGAAAGGAAATTTTAATCCTGAATTAAGATAAGAASTTGCACAATGAGTCTTTTCAGCATTAATGATGAAAGCACATAGTTTTTCTCTATACCTTGGTCTCAAATATTATCAACTCTAGCCTTAAAAATGAGTCCAAATGAACTTTTTAATGAGTGATCTTTTTTTAACATTGTAATGAATTTTGCTGTAGAGATTGATAGAATCAAACAGATTGAACCTGAGGTGTTAACGTTCATTAAAAAAAAAAAAAAGTTCATGACTTTCTCTTTCGAGCTTTGGAAAGGAAAGGAATTAGTTTTTCTGCTTCCTCCCAATATATTTTGTTTAAACTACTCTGAATGGCAAGATGCTAGTTTCAGATTATTTCAGATATTTAAATCAAAGCTATTATTTGTGGCTGATATTAATGTTAAAAGTTCTGTTGACTGCTTCCTGTGTAGTTTGGCCAGTTTTGTCCCTGAAGATGTTCAATAGCAGCAAATATAGAACTCGTTCAGCTCTAATTTCTCTTGTTCTTTTGTGGTCAGGATGGATTAGGAGGATTTGCGAGTCATTCAGGAGGAGCAAAGGCATGCTGCTGTGCTCTTCTGGGTATGGTATTACTGTTCATCATATATATCACTGACGCTACCTAAATGTTCAAATAAAGACTGTAGTCTGAGACTCATGCTGTTATACGCAATAGAAAAGTTGAAGAGAAACTTTTTAAAGTGTTATTGGCTTCTTGAATGCCTGTAAGACTTTGTTACCTCTGGTTTGTGGTTCAAAGTCACAGAAGTGAGCTTACATCAGGATTATTTTGGAAAAAGTCAAAATCTGAAATGAAAGGTGCATCTTGAAATGACATTTAAAATGCAAGACCATATAGGACCTCTTACTTAGCAAAATGCATGCAAGCTTTCCATGAGACCCAGTTTTTTCGTAAGTGACTGAAAACTACCATGTGCTTTGTGCTGTCATGTTCAAAGACTCTCTCCGTCTTCCTTTCTTCAAAACCTTGTCCTTCCATTAGGCCATTTTCAAGTATCAGGAGAAACAAGGCAGCATGGATCAAATTATAATAGAAATATGGGAAAAATAAATTTGTAGATCAGAGCTAGGAAAGCAGATTAAACTGATAATAAAATAAAGTTTTAAAAATGTAAATACTTACACGATAAAGCAAATTGTAGGAGAAAGAGAAAATAAGTATTAAAAGAGGGAAGACAAATGTTAATATAATTTATTTTATGTGTATTTAGCAACTTGACTTTTTCAGGAGCAATTATGTTTAATAATAATAAAAGTAGCAGGAATTTTCCTGGGTGAATATTGGGGAGACCTCTTCTTCTGGGACCTTTACGGATATTCTAGTCACAAACTTTATTTTGGATGCTATTACTGGATTCTGACCTCCTCACACTTCCCTGGGTGTTCTGTTGGTGATAACAGGTGACAAAAGCCATGTGGTGATCATTGTTTTCTAATGGGCATCATTAAACTAAAATTTAATCCAAAAGTCATAATGTAGGCTGTAGTTTATGAAGACCTGATTCTATTTTAAAGATTGTAAAAGTGACTCATACTCTGCTAAGGAGTTTTCTTTATAATCTCTTTCTATTTGTAAAATTCAAAGTCAAGAAAAGATACCTTATTAACAAGTTACATATTTGCTTGTTTAATTTACGGTTGTTCTGTTTGGATTCATTTTTTAATTATGTGTCTTTCAGACATTGTGGAAATTTATTAAGATGTCTGTTTTATATGACAAAAAATTACAGCCTCTGAAACTATTTTTCTCTCCTGATTTACAATGAAGTGTAAGCTGGCAGCCCTGCAAAAATGGATGGCAGACCGTCCAGATCAATGTCATACATGAAGCATGAGGTGTTTGTGTGAGCAGGCTGTAGCACATGGAAAGAGAGTGTTGTTATAGCATCAAATCCCTCCTTATGAGTTTTTTTTTTTCCCTCTGACAATTCATTCAAAGCACCAAGTCCAAACTGTACCAAAAAATTGCCTTCCACAATGGATGCTTAAGACTACATGTATGAGTTGTGGTTGAATGTTTCTATATGTTCATTTACCTTACACTACCACACCTATTTTGTGATTTACAACATGCAAAAATCTTCATAGAGATCAAATGCGGAGAGGGAGACAGCTGCAGGTGATGATGGATATCATTTTTGTGATGACTGTCATCCTCCATGTGTACTGCTGGTTTATTCTGCAGTCTTTCATTTTGATTGTAAACCGTCCTCTCACCTGTGGCTCTTCAGAATAGTGTTGTAAGACTGGTCCAGTTTCTGAATTGCTTCTAAAAAGGAAACTCTAGACTTGGGCAAAAATGCTAGTGATTTTGGGAGGAATTTTCTTAGGTAGTCCCAGTGGAGATCCATCACTTAGCACCAGGCTGCAACTGAAGGCTACAGGACTTGATGTAGAACATTCTGATTTGTAAGCAATAAGTATAAGAAAGTCTTCCCTGAGTTAGAGATGGCATTGCTAAATGAGAATGAGTATAAATGGAAGAAAATGTGCGTGTACATTCCGCCAATTTTTTTCAGTTATACTGTGATTGGCCGAAGTCTATGTTTGGGTTGTATGCTTGTAGAGACAATTCTGGCTCCTCTGTACAAAGTTTCCTGGAGACTCCCTCCAAAACTGCAGTGCCATGCTGCAGTGCCATGTCATCTGAGCAGAGAGAGAAGTAGAAGAATTGGAATCAGGAGAAGGATAACCACAGAGGGTGTATGATGAACTGAATATCTTAAGGGCTAGTCTGAGATAATAAATGGAGTTTGTGTTTTACTTTTCTATAACCAAAATCACCTTGATGCAAAATATTTCAGCCTTGCTTAGGCCAGATTTGGAGTGGGCATTAAAAGGCTTACATTTTATACCCAAGAAAGAAGAAATAAGAGGGTTTCCTTAGGACTAGTCTGTTTTATTTTGCAGGCAATATATCTACAGAGGCTATAAACCATGGAAAAAAATTGGGTGATCTGCTTTGATCTCCTATCTTATGTTTTGCCCTTTTTTTAGCTGCCTTTACTGTCTTTATGGTTACAGATTTCTCTTAAAGAGTGTGTTTCACCACGTTAGTCCTCCTTTTTTATTCTTGTATAAAATTCTTAGTTTGTTCGAGTTTAATTTTTGTGACTACAAATAATTTCACTCCACCGTATGTTGATCTTGTTTGCATTGATGTGCATTCAGAATAGTGCTACTATTCTTGCCTTTCCAGGCTTTTAACTGGTATAAAGTAAATCTTTGAGTTTGATACAGTTCTTAGAGTATACCAGAAGTGGTTGAGCAACAATGTCCCATAAGCAGTTATCAGTTCCAAAGTGTTTAATGCCCATCATGTCTCATTTCATTCAAGAAACAGTAAATAACTCTGTACACTTCTCCTAATTACATTTATACAAATTATGAGCCCCTACGGATTGGTGTATGGAATATGTATTCAGTGAAAGATATTTTATACTGAAGCGTGCCAGTGGACCACCAAAAGGTAATGTGGGGCAGAGGCTTCTTTGCTGAAGCAAGAAATTGTTCACTGGCTGGATATAAGAGACAACATCTTGTGTAACACATTTAGCTGAGGAAGTGAATAACTAATGAGTGAGAGTGGCTAGACTACTGGTGAAGGGAGGGAATTAGGATGAGGTTTCAAGCAGAAGATGATGTTGTCTGGATCCTTAGAAGGTCTAACGGAACAGACTGTCTAAAGACATTTTCCACCAAGACAAAATCAAGCAACCTACCTGAGGGACTACTCTGCAGGTGTCTTGTAACTATTAACATACAAAAACTATCTGAATGTAGCTTTCTGTTAGGGATAAATTCTCTGGCAGAGACTTCTGAATATATTGTCTTTAATAGGTGCAACCTGAGGATTAACATATGCACGACGACTTGAAACCATGACTGCTAACCTACCAGACAAGATGGCAAATGACCTGAATGAGGGAGTGGGAGAACTGTTCTGGTTTAGTGTTACTGTATGAAGATTCAGCAGTCTCTTTCATTTCTTCATATATGTCTTTTATAAACATCTGTAGCTGTGGTTTGTCAATTCTTGAAGTTACGACTAAATAGTTATTGATGCCTTTAACCTAACTCAGGTTGCATATTATTTAAGGTAACTGGGGATTGGCAAGACAGGCCTCATATAAGATGTGACATATATATATATATACTCTGCAGTACCTTAAAAAGTATCTTATGTCCCCAGCAGAACCTCCATTGTGTGCAACGGAGTAGGTTTCCGCTTAGCTGCGTGGGGATGGTAAAATTACCCTAAAGGCTAACTTGTAAGCTAAAAGTCAAAACTGCAATAAATTCAGAAGTCAGGGAGTAGGCTGGGGGTGCACAAGAATTTGGAAAGGAACACAGCTGGGACAGCTAACCCAAATTGACCAAAGGGACATTCCATACCATAAAATGTTGTGCTGAGCAATAAAAATGCAGGGAAGGGAAGAGGAGATGCTGGTGGTCATGGCCTGTGTCTTTCCAAGTAACCGTTATGTGTGCTGAGGGCCCCCTTACCAGGAAGTGGCTCAACGTCTGCCTGCCAATGGGAAGGAGTGAGGCTTTGCTTCACTTATTAAACTGTCTTTATCTCAACCCACAAGCTTTCTCACTCTTGCCCTTCTGATTTTTCTCCCCTATCCCACTGGAGGGGAGTGAATGAATGAGCAGCTGGGTGGGTGCTTAGTTACTGGCCAGGGTCAATTTGTCGTGCATAGTCTTTACCTGGAAGAGGGCCTCTGTTCCTGACGAAGTACTTCGAAAATACTTAATGTACAAAGAGGCTACTATATGCAGATCATCCACACAAAAAATGGAGCATAAGATAACTGCTTGCCAGTTATGTCAGGTTTATAGAATAAAAAACATGGCAAATGTATAAGACTTCAGCATCGTTATTTTGCCTGTGAGAGGCTATATCTGAATGAGCCTCAAATTTGAGGTATGCACATCAGTGGCTGTTTTGTCAGCTGGTGTAAAATTGCCAAAGATCCTGATTTTTTAATTTATTTTTTTTTCTTAATGGAAGTGTTTTATTTAAACACGCAAGGATCCTGTTCCAAAATGTCCTCAGTCTTTTCCTGTCCTTTTCTAAACTCTTTGGGTCTACGAAGTCCCAGGTGTTTGTGCATGCTGCATTTATCGTTCCCCAGAGCGCAGAAGAATTAGTAAAGGAAAACTAATTTAAAGAAAGAAAATGGGCCTTCAGTTTTCAAAACAGCTTTAAAATGTGTTATTGTTACTTCTGTTTTTACTTTGAAAATGTGGCTAAAAATCCATTTTTAATATATTTGGACTAGTTCACATTATGCATAGGAAAGGTCCATCTATTTTTATCTATTAGCTCTCCGGAAAGAGTCTCTGTGGTAGGAGATCATGAGTTGAAACTAAACCTTTGAAGGTTAAGGAGCTTCTCACCCCAACGTGCCTGTTTATGGCTGGCGCAATTTGGCACTATGCCTCATGAAGTTATCTCAATGACCTTCCAGTCCCTTCTTTGTTGCCAGTGGCTGTACCAGGTGTATGAATGAACGTATGTAGCTGAATGCAACGGTGCAGGAAACAGCGCACTGATGTCCTGTGTCTAAAGATGATGGATTTTAGATCCCTAGCTCCATTCAAACAGCATGGAAGCTCAGTGCTTTGATACAGGGATTCATTAACCCCTCACTCAGCGACAGTTTGTACATAGATCCTAGTGCTTTTGCTGTTGTTATTGAAGGTTGTGAAGCTGATTAGAGGTACGGAAGAAAGAGCTGGTAGGGCAGTGTTAGCATGAATGGTAAAATTGCCAGTTGGACCACGAGTTAGCCTGACTAGAGTCACAAATCTGAAAATAATCTTGGGGCTTTGGCTCTGCAAAACAACTGAGTTCAGCTGGACAATGGAGAGTGAAAATTAAGAGGACATGGAGGAAGAATCAATGGGAAGTTACGTGGGTAATTTTGTGAAACCTGGCTTAAAGATACGGGTAACTAAATACACTACCTTTGCTAATTTTCCACTAAAAGAGAGTGCTTTGCTGCTTCATCAAGGAAGCAGACTTCTACTAATAAGATCATGGTTTGGTATAGGGGCCAGAATTAACAGCATCTTTTTCAGAACACACACTTGCCCATTTTAGTGTTGTACATCTTGTAAAGTCAGTCACTAGTAATTCAGTGTAAGTGCAGAAATAAAAAATACTCTCCTAATTAGAAGCAAAAATCTTAACCAGCTTGCTTATGTGAGAGATTGATCCATAAATATATAACCTCTGTTTAAAATACATTGTGAAGCTTGAAACTTGTTTAATTTGTGAAGATTTGTCTTAGGATTTGTTGTGGTTCTGTGAATTGCTCTTAGGTGTTAAATGATCAAATCTCAGAGTATCTCACAGTATCTATCCAAAGACCCTGGATGGTAATAAATGTTATGTCATTTCTTGTTCTTGTACACTGTATAAACAAATACTGTGTTTGGCTTAATATTTATTTTACTCTCTCCTGTGACTATAATGTTTATGTAGAATATGTCATCTAGGGCTATATTATATATTATAATTTCAGTAAAACTTGAGCTGTGAATTGCCTTTCTTGTTTTGCAGTATAGTTTTGCAGTTTCCTTTTAGTATTTCAGAAGTAATTGGGATTTTAACATCTTTTCACACAGTCCTGTCAGTGAGTGAGTGAGTAAACCAGGAAATACTGGGACTTTTTTTGATGCTGAGAAAATTGAGATTTGGCTTCTTAATGTTTTTCTTTTAAGTACTAAATACAAAGGAGCGAAGCAGTGTGCATTTTTTTCCAGCTGGGTCAAAGAAACAAACCCAGACAATCTCCAGTGAAGTTCTTTTCTTGAAATATCCAAGACCTGAAAGAGATAAAAGTGAGGGTTTTAGTGTTCATTCTGAAAGAGGCTGAAATCTTTTATGTTTGTAGACTGTAGTAACAATTGGCAATATATATTTTTCTCTTTTACAAGAAACATCAAACTTACAAGCTTGTTCAGACCAACCCGTCTTACTTCTGTATGCTTGGATAAATTGCACTAGTAGAGTCTAAATTAAATCTGTTTGTAATTAAAGCCTTTATCACCTTCCCTATGGTTGAATCAAAAAAGTAAAATAAAATTCTTGATCTTCGTGTTAATGGATAGCGGCAGAGTATGATAATAACTCACTGCACATTCAAACACACAGAGTACTGCTCAGAAGCAATTAAACAAGGGCAATTGTCAGTTTAATTTACCCCTGACTTGGTATCTGATGTAACCTTCTCATCAAAGGTTAACAACTCTTTGGTACGACATCAGCTGCAACAAAATTAATTATTTCTCTATTAAGCCTCTAGGAAGAACATCTTAAACAGGAACATATTATTGAATCTTACTAGCAAAATATAAACTTGATCTACTCCAAACAAGGTTACACATTGTTTGCGCTGTGACTTTAATTTTAGAGGATTTCAGAACTCAGTGCAGGGAAAAGATAACTTGATCACTGATATGCAGCTGGTTCTGGGATGAAAAGCAGCTGTTCTAGAGAACATAAAAGACTAGTCCTGCACAGTTTTGCATGGGAAATGAAAGAAAATGCTGCTTTTTCCATTCTACCAGGACACTGCAGAGACAATTTTGAGGAGAAATAGCACTGAACTGGAGTTTGGCTAGAAGTCTAACATCCAAGTTCTTGTGAGTTTCTCTGACCATGAGTTTTCAAGAAAGGGGCACAGTTCTTATTCAGAAACATTGCCTTAACAGTTGTTATGATGCCTAAAACATATGTATGCATTTAATTTTAAAACATTTGTACAATCACAATACATCGCAATATCTCTTTTAAAGGTACACAAAACATCCTTATAGAATGAGAAAATGGAGGCATTAGAGATTAAATGATGTAACTAGAGCCATTGCCTCAGAATTGGAGCTGTCTGGCTCTGACTGTTCATCTTTTCTTAAATCAGAAGGCTTCACAGTGCTTCCTTTTCCATCCTGAGAGAGTGGTTCAATACCCACAGCTGAGGCGAGGGTAGTGCCCTTGGAAAGCTGCTGTTGCCCACAACATCTACTATTGCCCACGATATCTGAGGACTGATTTTGCAGCAGCAGGTGGTGTGTGGTGTTTTCGTTGCTGTTTTTTCTCTCCATTTAAATGCTGATGGGGCCTGAACTTACTTAGCTTGTGTGTTGTTGGGATGTCAGGCTGAAGTGGTATTATTTGTGCTAATAAGCCTCTCCTGTTAGTTAACCTTTCAGTACATAAAGCATGATTGAACTGAAGGCTTCCTGCTGATTTAAAAGGCTTTTATGTTAAATACATGATACAGGCACTTTCGTCTTCCATCTCCTTATGTAAAAGTGGGATGGGGGAGACTGCAAACACACAGTCTGAAACCCAGCTGAAGTAAAGCTTATGTAGTGCGAAAGTTCTCTTAAATATCTTGGCATATCTTTTTTTCTGCTACATTTAAATTCCTGGTGCTTTGTTTAAGCAATTTGCAGCCTACAGAAGGAGACTGACTGCCTCATATAACTGGTATAATTTGGGCCAGTGTAAAGCATCAGCTGAGCATGTTTTTGCCTATACCTGATAACCAAGTATATTACTAGCTCTGAGTGTCCAAATTTACTTTCAGTGCACACAGTCTCTGTTTTAGCTTGTTCTTTATTCTTGTCAATTACCGATGTCAGGAGTGTGGTTTCTGGAAGCTGGGTAATAGAAATCATTAAATATGACAAAGAAAAGTATCTTATACTGACTCAGGCTTCCTTTGCTATCTTATCATGTCTCTCTTATTCTATTGTTTTTAGACAATCTCATCTGAAAGCCAGTACCACATACAGGATTTCAGGTTTTGGATCATGTAAAACCCTTTAGTATGATGCTGCTTAGCCTTAAAGAGATGGTGGGATTAACCAGTTCTGTAGAGAACCATGTCACGCTTCTAGTATACTATTTTAACTATACTATAGGAATGAGATCCTCTGACTTTGCAGGCATTTCCCACTTGTTTAAGGGGAAAGGATCTAGTCTGTCTTTGCTAAAACAATTTTTACAAACATTCTTGTTATCTGCAGGTTATCCTTTCATAGATGGTATATTGTATCCCAAATATATTTAGAGAGACTAGACCCTCAATGGGCAATGATCTTTTGCCATAATTCAGGTGGGCAAGACATGCTGCAGCATTGCAGATTGAAGTAAATGTATCTCCACAACAAAACAGAGAGGTTAATACAGCATTCCAGTAGTAGCCACTGGGTCTGCTCATATAATGAGCAGGGCAACACGTGGAAAAAACTTGGGACTCGCTGAAAGGTAATTAAGCTGTGCAACTAGGGGGGTGTCAAGGGAGAGGTAGAGGTTCCCTCTGGGTGCTGTTTTCTGGTTGGTGGTATACAAGTGTACTGAAGAGTTGGGGCAGGAAGGGTCATTTCAAGAAGGAAGTCTGATCATGTTGAGTGTGTAAGCTTCGACTCCACAGCATCCAACCTTCTGGGGAGTGTGGGACTGTCAGCACCTTTCTGCAGATAAGTTTTACAAAACTACTTCCTTCAATCACCACTAAGACTTGATTTTGTACCATTACAGTTTCAAGAGGGTTTTGCAGAAGGAATTGTAGTTCATTGTTCCGCACATGGAAAGGATTTTCCTGTGATGTTTTAAAGTCTAACTGTACTGATTCTGTCCGGTTATGAGACTGGATAATTGTGTTTGTTACTTCAAAGAATTTATATGTCCTTACACATGTGAGTCTTCTCTGTTTCTTTTAATGCAGAAATGTGGTTCTTACTGTTGTGGTATTTTCAAGCCTTTGCACTGTATTCTTGTCTTCTCTGCTCTGTGTTTCTGTGGAGAAGGGAAGGAGGATGTGGTTTCTCATTTATATTTCTTTAAATCTTAACCTTTGGGGAGCCAAATTAAATATAGTCCTCCTACAATGGTAACTGTGAATTCCTTTAATTATTTTAAAATGAGGTAAACTCCACTTTGATTGGAATCTGTAGGAAAAAAGCATATACAGGCATATAGTTCAGACTGTCTTACACGTTAGCAAACTGTTTTGCTTGAAACTGATTTAAAAATCCTTGTCAGTTTTTGTTCTGATCAGAATTTGTTTCCTGTGTAACAAACGTGCTGGCTTTCTGATGGGGAAAAATCATTGTTTAGTTTTGGAGCTTCACAAAAGGATGAAGTTTTCAGAGTTGCTGGCTGTGCACCTTAATTTAGGAGCACAGGACAGGGAGGGGACAATCTGGGTCATCAGGTGCAGTCCCCTGCTTTTATAGGCAATTGCACCATTGCTGCTTCTTTTCTGGCTGTCTCAGATCTACCTCATCCCTTCTGGTTTTCTGCTTCTGTTATTTCTATTGAAATACTGTTGTAAAATCAATTTTTTCCTACAGTTTTGAAGTTTAACATATTTTCCAATCTATATGTATTCATGTGTGTCAGTTTAACTTCCATTTGTTTTGTGTCAATGTTGTCCTTCAGCTCCTTTCTGGTTTTGATGTTTGTCTGTCAGCTGCATTTACAGAGAGGAATTGTATTGCCTGAGCTCTGTGTCAGCAACCTCCCCCTCAATCCCTCAAGGCTCTTCTGTGCTATCTGAGTAGCACAATGGGACATCATGAAGATATCCCAGGGCTAATGCAAATTCAAGCATACAAGTCCACAAGTTGCAGCTGCAGGCAGATTTCACTGCTTCTGCGCCTGAATGTTCAGCTCTGTCCAGGAGGACAGACATTCACTCAGCTGCAGCACCAGCAAAGCATTGCTACTTTGTTGTAGACCCAAGTTGTGGATCCAACCTTTGCAAGCTGCGTTGGGTATCTTTGTACCTTACGTTTGGTTCTGAGCTTGGTTGGCTGTGTAGACCCAGCTCAGTGCATCTGCATGCAGGTGTCATCCAATCACATTTGTTTCAAAATCCTTTTACAGCAGTAGAGTGTGATCAGCTTAAAGGACACATTCTCAACCAAAGGCCTTAAGTTCGCATCCAATGTGTTGTTATTCATCATAACTTCAACACTTTGTGTATGTAATTCTCTTTTGTGAGCACTCATATTTTTCCAGCTTTCAGTGTTAGGTAGTATTAAATGATAATGCTGGGTTAGAAGGGAGAGGGGCTGTCCTCTGGTTTCCTATTGTCAGTCTAGGAAATAAGCATTTTGACACATTAGATTACATGTTGGCTCAGTTTATAAAACCTGTATCAGAGAGGGCATCATGTGATATGTAGTCTGGAGCCTTGCAGTGATTCCCAAGGTGGTTATTAATGGGCTTGTGAACTTGTGAATACAGCATGGTAAATCTGGCCTTTGAGATAATTGAAAAGACATCACTTGTAATGTGAGCAGCTGCACTGAAGGATGATCRCTGCTCTTTGGGGACACAGGGTAATACCTTGTTGCACACAATTTTGAAGCAGTGCACCCAATATTGATCTACTTCAGCCATATCTTAGCATCCCTTGATCAGCTGCACAATGCCTTTCCTGCTCACCCTACTCCTCTCCCCCTTCTCTCACAAGAGCTATTTGTTAGCAGACTCATTTCATTTCCTTAATGAAAAACTTAGGTTACAATACTGGCTGTGAAAAGAAGTAATATCTAGGAAAATGAAAGCTTTATAGAGGCACAGAGAAGGAGTATTTTGCCTTTTAAAATGTAGAAATAGGCAAAAAGGATGAATGCGAGCTCTTTTGCCTGCTTCATTTACATATTGCATAGTCCTGTCAGTATTCTCTGTATAACTCTTGGTCTTAATCTGACACACATCATTGTGACCRAAGTGATGATAATCCAGTAGACTTCTTGATATTGCTACAGTGAAATGTACATGGTGCCTGATTCTCACTGCTTTCTTCTTTGAATAAAACATCATCTTGACCAAAAGTGGCAAATTGTATTTTTAAATTACTTTTAAATATCTCATGGTTGTTACTGTTGAGACAAATTTTTATTTCCACAGGAGTGCACGATCCCTCCATTAGCATTCATGGAGTTGTGCTAGAATTTGACTCATCATGCATGTTCCCCAGTGCTCACTGAAAAAAGTTCCTGATTTGGAGCTACCCATGAAGGTGCGCTCAGTACTGATGATAGTCACTGGATAGTTCCTGGTTCCTTGGATGCCAAAGGAAAAAATTGATTTAGCTTCTTACAGAAGCTTCTTGCCTTTCACATTTGCAATCCTGTGTCAAAAGCCACCCTTTTCCTGGGAGGATGAGTTGCATTGCTCCTTTCCCAGAACTGCTGGTACAGTAAGTGGTTTGGGGATTGGGAGGTCACTTGCATCACCCGGGCAAGGCCAGGTCTGAAGAATGCATTTGAGCTGGTTGAAGAGGTCAAAGCTTTAGCTGCTGGGCATTGTTCAGTGCTTTTTAAGAAGTCATTAATTTTTAATGTTGATGTGGTTTTTGGGCTGTAGTCCAACAGAACAAAGTCTTTGTGCCTCCTGCCTATTGGAATAGGTGATAAGTTCCTGAAACCAGGCAAATATGGGGCAGGATGAGTTCATCTCCAGGGCTGTGCTCTCTGGTGGGATTGTTGCTTTCTGTCTTTATTAAGCGTGATGCCCAGTGGCATTGCCTGTCTTCACTGGAAGTATATTTTTGCCAAATGGAAGAGTGAAAGAGAGAATAGTTGTTCTTGTCACTAACTTAAAATGAGAACGAAAAAAATTACTCCCTGCATAATTTGGGACTTTTGGCTTACATTGCCTGTACTAAAGAGCCTGTGGTCCACTTCGCTGTCAGACTGCACTGTCTTGGGTACATAAAGTAGGTCCAGAGTTGACAGGAAGCATTACGAACTCTAGCATAAGCGGGCAAATCTTTGCAAAAATAGTCTGCTGCCAATGTGGTGTATCCACAGAAGGGAATGCAGCTTGTTTAAATGCCACTGGGAGAAGCAAGAAAAGGGGGCTGTGCAGCCATCTGATTGGATCATATTGTATATGTAAAACTATGTTTTGGGTGTAAATGGCAAGGTGGTAGCTGCAGTAGTGTGGCCTCTGTGGGACAAGACCAGGGCTGCCCCATGCCAGACTCAGCTGGCTCCATAACCACCGCAGGACACAGCTGAGCACATCAGCCAAGCCAGTGGCATCTCTGTGAAAGCATATCCAAGAAAGGGCAGAAACTGCCGAGAAGAGGATGTGGAGGGGGGGAAAGGGCGATAACAGCAGAGGTAACACCAAGGTGAGAGGAAAAGGAGGAGGTGGTGCATGGCAGAGTAGATATCTACTGCAGCCCATGGAAGACCCCATGCTGGAACAGATGGATATTCCCAAAGGAACTGGCCTGTGGAGAGCCCACACTGGAGCAGAGGAAAAGTGTGAGAAGGAAGGAGCAGCAGAGAGAAACCGCTGTGTACTGGCTGTAACATTTGTTGCCTCACTGAGGGGACTGAGTATAACTTGTGGCGATAGCAAGCGGGGAGGAGAGGAGTCTGCAGTGGAGGAGTGAACTTGAGCCTGGGAAAAGGGGAGCAGAGGTGTTTTCCCTACGTTTTAATGTTTGTCTTTTTGTTTCCCACTAACCAAATCAGTAAATAAATAATAATATATTAACAGGTAATAAATTAATTTCCCCAAACTGAGTCTGTTTTTCCCGCAACAATAATTGGTAAGTGATCTCCCTGCTTTTATCTTGACCCACGAGCCTTTTCGCTCCTGTTCTCCTCAGCAGAAGGGAGGACAAACTAGGAAGGAGAATGAGCAAGCAGCTGGGTGGGAGTTTGGCTGCCAGCCAGGTCCAAGCCACCACCACGCATTAGCAGTACAGTTTTGTGCAAATGGGTGGGTAAAACTCCTTTAATTCTTTTCTTGGTAAACCTGAGCCTGCCCCATATGACATGGCTAAATTTGACACTAAAGAGTGCTTTGAATCCAGAAGTGCTTTTTTTGAAACGAGGATGGAAATAGGTCAAGATAGCTAAAGGTGTCTGCCTTAAAGACAGTAAATTTAGTCTTCAAAGGTTCATCACTGTGTCTCATGCTGGTTGGGTTTGTGGTGCTGCTTATGATCTGTGCGCCCTGCCTCCCTTCCCATGTCAGAGCTCTTTGTTAATAGAGTACGGATGATGTGCTTGGAAATGTGTGGTTATAAGGATGAACAGCAAAGTGACTCTTAGATTTTAGGCAAATTTAAATGAGGTCATGGAACATAACTATGCTCATTTAGTGGTTTAAAAGAATCTAGAAACTCTCAAAGGACCTGGAATCAATTTTCAAAGTAGGAATACTGTTTGAAGGTAAAGGGTGCTCTATTGTACTCATATAAACAACTCTGTTGTCTGACTTTTCTGAAAGTGCTTTGATTATTCTTGATAGAAACAGACTATTCTTTTGAGAATTTTCCCTGAGATCAATATTAGGTCTGAAGGTTTGTAATGATAATGTCTCACTAACAACCCTGGTAGTTCTTGTTGTTAGATTTCTCCATTACTTATGTCCTTTATGTTTGGCTGACAGAATTACCTAAGCATGGACAAGATGAGCTTGAAGAAGCATACCATATCATTTTAGTCCATGCTTCTGAACATAGTGTAATCTTTCTAGAACTGTGTGTGCAAACATATTGTCAGTTTCTGCCCCCATGTTTGGAGTGCTGGGAGATCCCTTCAAACCTTGGGAGCTCGTTGACATGACACGTGGCATCATTGAAGGGTGCCAAACTGAGGAAAAGTATAAATTAGTATAGATGAAGGGAGTATAGTCTTCAAAATACGGGGCTGAGGGGACAGTATGGTCCCTTTGGAATGAGGATGAAATGGATATTTCTCAAAGATCTGCCAAGGAAGTGCAAGTTAATATCTAAAATGGTCCAGGCCTTCCTGAAACTTTATATGAAGTGGAATTAAGGTGTAAAACGGTCCCAAAGGTCAGCAGAAAACTATCTGCAAGCAATAACTTACTCAAAGTGGAATGCAGGCTAAAAAGGGATATAAGATTAATATGATGGTTGGATATCTTCTGTAAAATTTCTCTAAGCCTTTGCCTTGGACAATGGTCTACAGGCTACACTGAACAATCAAGCAATGGAATTACCTCAGGGCAAGTTGTCTCCTGAGGATAAAAGCTGAAGATTAGAACATGCAGAGTATTATTAAAGATAAAGTTTTTTCTCTAGATTTCTGATGCAAAAAGGAATAGAAATTTTTCTGAAGTAGAAAGATAAATAGTGCCCATACAATAGGGGTTTTTGATTAGGTAGGCTTAGATTATTTTTAAATGACCTCAGGGGGGAAGAATATGATGTCACTTTGCCAATTCATGACAGTATCGTATACTGGTTTATTGGAAAATGGCTACTACAGTTTCTGATGTTGTATAACAAACTTATAATCATCCAAGTTACACATTAAAATTTAACTATAATGCTGCAAACAATAACCCAAATAAGATTAAAAGCATCTTGAAGCTTTGAAAAATGGCAGCTGAAAGATACTGTGCTTCTAGCAGTAGTGAAGAATGCAAGGCAGTAGTCAGGAAGATTTTGGAGGTGGGAAGTAGTTTCATCTTCCATCTTCCATCACCTTGAATTTTTCCATAGAAGTCTCCTGTCTAAAAATGTATTTGATGTTTTCCTACTTTGCTTTTGGGGTCTAATTCTACAACCAGAATAATACAGTTGCTAAGAGAATGTCATCAGCCCTAAAAACCTGTTGCTGGCTTATAAATACTTCTGGATATGGGAAAAGAAAATGGTGGACCAACTGATTAATAATTGATAGCCTTCATTAATGGCTTCAGCCTTTGTAATTAACCTTCTGTTTCATCTGAAACATGTCTATGTTTTCAGGTCAAGCACTCAGGGTGGGATACACTGAACTGTCAAAATGAAATATGAAGTGATGTGGTGGGAACTCCAGAACAGGTTACACACAGTACCGGGAGACAGAAAAAAAGCTCTGTTTAAAATTCACTGTTGTGTGCCAACTTCATTACATACATTTGTATTATATCAGCTTTTTGGTTCAGTCCACCTGTAATGTCACAGCAGTTGTGTAAATGATAGAAGGGAGGATATTTACTGATCCTGGAATCCCTTAAGGAAGAGCCCTGTATGCGACATGAGAGGGGCCGGGGTGCTTCTATTGTACACAAACCTTTCAATGAGAAACCCCCGTGTCCAGCCTGAGGCAGAGTATTGCATAGAGATACATTCTTCCTCACTGGTCCTTCTTGCTCTTCTGCTGGGAACAGAATACTTCAAAACATATATGATCAGCTTGCATGCCAGTTTCAGACTAATATTTAAGAGATAAGACCCCTATCCCAACCCAGTACACACACACAGAGGAAAAGGCAGAGGAGTACAAGGTCTACTGCCAACTTGGGTTGTTGCTCACTAGGTGCCATTGAAATTGAGGACAAAAGCACTAGTAATTGCTGTGCCATCTGTCATTTAGTCTTACTGGGCTGTTTCTGTATTTGTTTAAAACCAAGCCTGTTATTATATTTTATTATATTGGTATAAATAAACCTCTGTTATGTTTAAAGACAAAACCCCATGAAATGGAGATCAGAAAAACCTACTTCAACAACAATCATCACTGTAGCAATAATAGGGAAATATAATGAAAGATACATGGGAAAATACTATCAACAAATTCACCCCAGAAAAGTGATGTGAATTTACAGTAATTATCACTCTCAACTCCAATCTGAGCTGAGTTAGACCAAAGCAGACTGACCCAAGTATAGTTTAAAGGGAAATAGTTAATGCTTCAGTAGCCTAAAGGAAGAGCTGATTCACGCTCCATTCAGAAAGAAAGGTTGGTTGGAACTTTTGACATTTCTGCTTCTCTTTGCAATTATAGGAAACGTTATTGCCACCTCTTGGAAGATAATTAAAATAATTGGCATCTTTTTTTCTCCTCCTTCAACAGCAATTGCTGGGTGCCTGCTTCCTTCTGTGTCTTGATGTGTTATGCTTTGAATCTGTTTTGCCAGGGAAAAAGCTAGGCTCAGCATAAGTGGGCCATTTCCCTGTCACAGTGGTTTCCTTCTGAATCTTGCTACTCTCCACGGGTTGTAGTGAGGTCAATCATATTCAGTCAAATGGCTGAGCAGATAAAAAGTGTACTAGAACAAAGTACCTCCTGTCCATGCAGGTTGGAGTGAAAATGTGGAAGGACAGACTTGGGTAAAGCGGTGCCTTTGCTAGTTTTAACAAAACTTTGCAGAGTTAGGACTCGCACTCACCTGAATTTGTCCTGCAAAGAGAAAATTAAGTGGCCTTGTGACATGTGAGTCACCACTCATCAACATTAGTTTCGTGCATGATGACTCTGTGATGATTATGTCAAAACTTAGCATACCTCTATGCTGATTTGCTGTCATAGGAAAGTATCTCTGTATATTCATGCAACATCACAGCGTAGTACCACTGAACTGATGCAGGGTGACCTTGCAGTATCATGCAAGTTGATGCAACATCATAATGCAAAACTATCTCAGATTGATGCAGTGCCATGACCCAGCATAGTGATTATTGATTCAACATTAGGGTTCAGTCTCATACCTACTGTGCCATTGCCATCATTATTGACTCAGGAGTATGATGCAAGGTCATTCTTTGAGACATCACAGAGCACTGTTCAGAACCACTCTCTGCATATTGATGCAATGGTACTATCTGTTGTTACAGTCTAGCTAATCTCTTTATGGAGATTACCAGATGTTTGGGGAAAAGTTTGTTCTTGCTTGTAAATCATCAATACAACATTCTAGATTGAGTAGTGCTTTAGTATTAYTATGTACTGATGTTTACAAGGATATAGCTCATCATTACTCTAGTGAGCCAAGTCCTCATCTGTTGACAGTGTATCTCCATCTCTACTGTCACCACCAATGCACACAGTTATATTGGAAGATCATTATTAGGGATCAGAAATTTTAAAGTCAAGAGTGTCCATGGATTTGGGGACAAATTTATTATCCTTATTTTAAATTGTTTTTGAGAAACTGTTTTGAGAACTGTTTTAGTACAGAATGGTATTTCGTATTTTCAAGCATAGCTCCTGTTGTTTTAATTTGCAGCTGTGAATGCTCAGTAGTTCTCCAAATCATATCCGGGGGCCTATAGTTGGTAAGTAAAAATGAATAGTAAAACAATTCTGTTCACCTATTTTGAGTATCTGACAGTGCAAATACTCTTCTAACAGTTTTGTGTGTGTGGTACTTCCTTGGCTTTGACCAAAACAAGCAAACAAACAAAAAAGCTGAGATTCTACCATGGGACATCTCCAGGTTATAACAGGACTGGAATTTTAGCTGTAACTGCACTTATTTTTGCTACTTGAGCTAACACAGAAACTAATGGAAATAGTGTTATTTTTGTTGTAGCTGTGATGTCCTAAAGATCAAAGCAGGATTTGTATGGTGATAACTTTTACTAGACCACCTAGCAGGTGAATGCCAACAAGCTTTTGGGGAAATAGGGTTTTCTTCTTGAAAGCTGTAGTAAACTAAGAGTTTTCTCCTTTGGGATGTGAAGAAAGGGCTTATATCTCCCTAAAACTTCATTATTTCTACCTGTATCAGTTTGGTCTAATAAAAGATGTCACCTCACTCCATAAACCTTCCCAAGGTTGTTAACGTTATTCTTTGTGTTAAATATTCACTTAAGTGAGTTGGGGGAATTAATTGGATCAGTCGCTCACAAATGTTTGTTTAAAGTATAGAAATGTTGTGGTTCAGGAAGTTTCAGGGGCTCTTCCTGGCTCCGAAGAGGAACAGTATTGAAGGAGCAGAGATTCTTTTGGGGCTAAAATTAATGGAGCAAACAATTTAAGGCAGACACATAGTATTAGAAACTTCAGCCTAAACATTTTTAATTTTGTAATTGTAATAGCTTGAAATAAGTTATTTTAATGGGGAATGTCAAGCATCTTTATTAGGAAGAATTCCCCTCTGTAATACTCTTTAATGTAGTAAAAGGATYTGTTGTTTCTATTCAACGTATCCCCCAATTCAGGCTTTGAGTCTCATTAATGTAGTCCTCTTTCAGAGGTTGCTTGATAGTATTGTTTTACATCATAATTTGATCTTGCAGAACTATTTGTCATATGTCAAACACTGGATTATGCTGTCAAATAAATCAGGCAAGTTGAACAGCATGATGACAAAAAGGCAGGGGGATATTTCTTCACATTGTTAATTAGCAGTGTTACAAATGGAGGCAGAAAAATGGTAAGAAGTAGTTAAATGAGGCTTTCATAGTGATATATTTACAGAAGGCCTGAGGTTAGTTGAATATTTTTGAAGCTAAACTGCTAGGTTATTTCTTGAGGTTGTGTAACTATTCTTTTCAATAACAATAATTTCAATATCTGGCAATGGATTGGGTTTTTCCCTCTCCTCTTACAGTTTTAATTTACTCTGTTGGACTTTTATATTTCATTCACTTCATTTGTTGGCTCTTACTTTATGCAAGTTTGTGCCCCTTGCTCTCCAGGGGACTACAGAGAAAAACATTTGTATGTCCCAGTTCACATTGTTAATAAATGGATAAAGCTATTTGGAAATATACCAGAAATCCCTGTTAGAAATACATAAATAGAATTAGTGGATAGGCCACAAAGTATGTCCATTCTCCTGACTCCAAGTAAGCACCTCAGCCAAGGAGCGATGACTAGATTTGGCTAGAGTTTATTGGGGGGGGTGTGTGATTTTGTGTAAAAACATATGCTTAACACTCCTATTATAGATGCCCTTATCAGAATTTGGACCACCTTAGGCTGGATGCTACAAGGCACTCAATCTATGGTCCAAGTTTTATTAATTCAATAACTGTGAATGTTCTATTAGTCTAAATAAAAGGGATAGGACTAGTCAGTTTGCCCTCAAAGCCATAGTGTTTTAAGTTGTCTGTGTTGGCTTGGGTGCATGCATGCACACAACATAGGAGCTTCAAAGATTGATAGCATAAATAGGAGGACATAAAATGGGTCAGGTAATGAATACCTGAAAAGTATTTGAGAAAGCCATCCTATATTCTCAGTAGGCAGAATTGAATAGTATGAAGTTTTTTTTCCTAGCCTTTTTTTTCCCCTGTAGCACTATGGATATTGTGACATTGCATATGGATGTGAAATCTAACTGTAGCCGTAACCAGATCATTTTATGTTGTATACATTGCTTCTGTTCAATACCTCAATCTTTCATTCAAAGGATCGTCTTTTTGAATACAATAGCAAACTATTTGTGGGAAAAATCTGTTTAAGTCTCTCTAAAGTGATTAATGATAAAGACACTCATAGATACTGATTACCTTGGTGGTTGTATGGATGGGTAGGTAGGGTTTCTTACTGTGATCTTTTGTCAGCTCCAATGTGTTTTCATTTTGTCTTTGTGCTGGGAGGAGAGCTGCATTAGATGTTCATACTTCGGGAAGTAATTTCTGTTGGTAATTTTGACGGATTTTTGGTGGTGCAGATGTTATCTACAAGGAACCAAAAGGAAACCATTCTTCTGCCTTTCATAAAGGCTCAAACACATCTGTTTCCTGGTACATAATTCACCTGAGATTAATTTGGAATTAATCACTTTACCAAGGAAGAACAGTTAAAACCTGGCTGAGGCAGTTATGTAGAGGCTTTTGAGGAGGGAGAGTATGTATGTGCAGAGGAGTGGGGGTGAGATTTGGGGAGAGAGGGCCTGCAAATCTGGGGAAAATTATATTTTTGATAGAAAAAAAAATTTTAGGTAAAGTGCTCCAGATCCTTGTCTTTAATTCTAATTTGTAGCTTCAAAATCCTGCTTGTGGGTTTTCTCATTGTGAATTTTTTGGTGGGAGCTTGTGCAAGATCGCCCCTCAGGCACTAGGGATGAGAGAAAAAGGAAGCAGTGAGGGGAAGTTTTCCCATCTAACAAAGACTGAAAGTAAAGTGAAAAAAGATCACTTCTTTTTCTTTTGAAAAAAGAGGAAAGGAAAAAAGAAAAGAAAGAAATAAAAACCCTGGTTGGTACAATTATGAGTTTCTATGCAGAGTTGAAAAGAGAAAGTAGTAATTGAACAATATCTAAAATGTATGGAGAATAATCACCAAAGGAGGGGCAGATGTTGAACACGACACCTTTGAAATCATGGGAACATATTTTTTTTTGTATATAATAGCATATCCCACCACCTTTGTTTCCTGATCCAGTGTTTTTTTTCTTTAAAAATCTTTCAGTAATAAAAAATGAGATGGAAGGTAGCATCTGGATTCACAGGGTTTGCAGGCAGATTTAAGCCTGTGGTTGGTTGTAACAACACAATGAAGTGGACTTTCCATCTTTCAGCTGAAGTTTACAGCAAAGCTTTCTGGGAACTAATGCCCTCCCATCACCCCCCAAAAAAACCCAACCCAAGCCAGAAAAACTCCCAATGCAAGAGTAACACCACAATCCTTGCTATTTCCAGAACCAGCCCTAAGAAAATCACACATTCTTCTTTTTGTCTTCAGTCTTGAAGATATCTGTTCCTCTGGTGCTTCCAGACAGACTGTGTTGTTTTTTATCCAGGGCATATACATAGGAGCTTCAGATACTTTGTAGTAGGTTTTCAAAAAAATATGACCCATAATTTTATGCCCTTTGTGGCATCTCCACCCTCCTTACCAATCACCTTATCCTGCGATGAACGCTGTGACTGCTAGTTCTAGAATAAACATTTAGAAGTTTTAAGGCAGCTACTACTGACAGTGGTGCTGTGGTGTAAAAGTGTGCAAATATATTGAAGCTTAGGGGGTCTTTCTAGCCAACATTAAAGTCTGCATGCGGTGCATGAACTGCTTCCAACAGATGAGCAGTAGTTTAGGTCTCTGCTAAGCTGCAGTGATGCTTTTAATCATATCCCTTGACAAAAAGTTTTGTAATGCTGCCTTTTCCTGTTAAAGAAGATGGGATCCCCATAATAAAGGGAAATTCCAAGTGCTCCATAGGTCGTTCCATAGGTACATAGTGACTGCTCAGTTATTGCTGGTGATTTCTGCCTTGATGGCAGTTTGAACTGTACCCCAAACTGTTGTTCTCTATAATGAATGTCTAATCTCTTTTGATAATCACTCATCAGCCTCTCTTCTTTCAGTGGTATGCCTAAATGAGTATATGAGCTAAAACTATTCCCTTTACTTTTATTTATTGCTTGATAAGGGGTTTTTTTTATACTCAAAAAGGGGTTCTTCCGTCTGACCTCAGTTAGTTATGAGTAGTCTTTCCTCAAATATGCAGTTGGCAACAGATACCTGGTGTTCGTTAAAAGACGGTGCTTTAATCTAGAGCTAGTGTCACCACTTCTCCTTTCATTGCAAGAAATCACCCATCCATTTTTCCAGAAGGCACTATACCATTGGAGTCGGCTGTTTGGTGTGTTGACATTGCTTAGGTTCTTTGAGGTAATGAACACCTATATCTAGCTGACCCTAAGAACAGCCTTGCAGGTACTGCCAGTAAAACAGTAATGCTTCTATTCAATAAATATGGGCAAAATGAGGCAGAGGGGTAAGTGACTTACCTTAGATTTCAGAGCACATCACTGGCAAGGTAGAGTGCAGCAATTCTGGCTTGTACAGGTGCTTTCCAAGAGAAATATCCCTCATTACAAAATTAAAAGCGGTGGTGGTCAGCTTCAGAGCCGGTGTCTTAGCCTGTGAAAGAAGGTGTGAATGCAATCTGGGCAAGAATGTCCACCTGGAAACCACACAAGTTTCACAAGTTAGCGCTTTTCACTGGGAGAGGTGATCCTACTGAATGAATTCAGGGGCTGTGCGCTAAAAAAAAAAAAAAAATCCTCAGAGAATGTCTTGACAGGAGGCGATGGGAAAATAGCTAGATGGTTATTGTTATACCTGTTTTACAGATGCAGCAAATTAATATCATATGCGTGAGCTGTGTAAAGCAAGGCCACGCAGGGGGTTGTTTGTAGAGCCAGATATGGAATCCAGGAGCCCCATGGTATCAAACAGTAGCACCCTAACCACTGGACTGCAGTGCTTTATCTGAACCCACCCTGCTGCATGCCTGAAAAATGCCACTGCTAAAAGGTTTCCAAGAAAATCATGTTTATGTAACATGGGTCAGTCAGCAAAGCTAGCCAGTCTCCTCTGCCAGCTTGGATAGGGTTTGAAAGCGTGTACTAAAACCCTTGAGATTTGTTTTGTTGCCAGCTAAGGATGGCATTGTCTTTTCTTATGTACTGAGATTATGCAGTATGATAGATGAGTGGTGAGGAGTAATTAAATGCAGACAACAGCAGAGAGACTGCTTCCCTGCACATTTCTGTTTGTGTGTTCCTGACTGAGTCCCCAGATGCTAAGAGCAGAGGCATTTGGTTTTAAGTAATCCAGCCAATCTTAAGGTGGTTATTTCATATATGTGTATATATATAAATAAATAAAAATTCGGATGCATGCTTCTCAGTGTGCTTGGTTTCTAAGACAGAAGAAACTACAAAGAGGAAACTCTCTTCTCCATAGGGAGTTCTAAAATTCCAAATGTAGAAGATATTTATCCTTTTTGCCTACCTTATAGTTCACCTCTTAAATGGAATTAGGAAAAAACTGTGAGAAGAAGTGGTGTGGAAGTTACGGTGAACTGTTAGTACTTCAGAGCACTCCTGAGGGAGACATTGTGCCAATAGCTGCAGGAACAGTTCATTGCTAGTGGAGGATGCAGTTCTCTTTGATAGGATGGTTGGCTATGTGTACACACGCTTGCAAAAGAGGAGGAGGAGGGTGGAGGGAAATCTTAGCTTGAAGAAAAGTGAGGTTTCTCAGGTTTTAAGTGTTGAACAGGGAGATCTGTGCTGTATGTGTCTGTTCACTTGTGAGGAGGTTGAATCTGCTCAACCTAGCTGTCTTTGAGGAAGAGGATTTAGTAGTTTGAAGTTGTCCCTTATCACAATTGGTGGGAAGGTCAACTTAGCTCAGAAACATCTGTCTAGTGCCTTTCTTTTCACGTTTGCTCTAGTAGTTTCTTGCTTACCTTTCTGTGCTTATCACCTGTTACTTTACCCAGAAGAAAACACTGGAGATATGGTTTGAAAGAAAATGATTAAAAGATACTGAGCTGTAGAACTCAGAACTGAGTGTCAGGTATTCTCTAAGTAGCTGAATGTATCTGTAAAAGAAAGCATATTTTATCCTATTAATAGTGTTACACAAGTGTCGTGGTTTAACTCCAGCCAGCAGCTAAACACCACGCAGCCACTCGCTCAACCCCCCGCTGCCCCCCAGTAGGATGGGGGAAAGTCGAGAAGGCACAAGTAGGAAACCTCACGGGTTGAGATAAAAACAAGTTTAATAATGGAAATAAAACAAGGTAGAACGTGATAATAACAATGATAACAACAACAATAGCAGTATATACAAAGCAGGCGATGCACAATGCAATTGCTCACCACCCGCCAACCGCGTGTTCCCAACCATGAGAGCCCCCCCTTCCCCCCCCCCGTGCTAGTTTTTATACTACGCATGATGTCACATGGTATAGAATACCCTATTGGCCAGCAGGGTCAACCGCCCCGGCTATGCTCCCCCTCAGCTCCCCCTGCACCTGGTAGAGCAGGGGAGGCCGAAAAGTCCCCGGTAGGAGCACCACCCAGCAATAACCAAAGCATCAATGGGCCATCAACGTTCCTTTCATTGCCAAACCCAGAACACAGCACCCCCTCCAGCTACTGGGAAGAGAGTTAACTCTGTCCCAGCTGGAACCAGGACAACAAGTAACCTCGGGAAACAGGAAAGACAACAGATACATCTTCATAGACAGATGACGGGAATAAGGAATAAGGCAGCTATAGGTGGTGATTTCCACACTGCATGAGCGATTATGAATTTTAACTGGAAATTGAAGGAAAGCAGTAGAATACTTGGTGTGTATTTAATTGGGAGCTTCTCTCAAGTGTGAACAACAGGACTGGCAAAAAGATGCCTGTGTGTAAATTTGAGTGGAGGCTGATCATTGGAGAATCAGAGGTGACCTTTTAATAAGAGAGAAAAACTAGACAGGCTAGGCTGTGAAAATAAAGACAGGCCATGTATGTTGGGCAGAGAGGGGAAATCTGTGGAGCAGTGAAGAGCTAGCTAGGGTGACTGTGACGTGTGACCATGGCACAGTGACAGATTAGGAAAATAATCTTTGTGGCAGAATTATAGATTGCTACAAAGCACTAGCAGAGATGAGTGTTGTATCTGCAGCTGTCTGAAGACTGTAAAAGTTAGTGGCTTGTTAAACTTTTGTAATAAGAACTCTTAAATTCAGATGAATTTCATCAACTGATATATTTTATTCTGCATTTTATCTTTTCGTTTACAGAGGTATATGAGATCTTGAAACAAAGCATAGTCAAGCAAAATCAAGGTCATCCTCTGGCTTTTCTTACAAAGCACAGGAAACCACAGTTTGTGCTTAGTGAATTTATTCACCTATTGATACCAAGTTAAGGAGATGACTGTGAAAACCTTACATGTCAGCAGTCCCATGACTACTCATGTTTTGTATCTTTGCTACACATCATGGGTGCCTACACTGACAATAGCATTATTTTGGTAAGTGTTAAGACTGACCTCTCTGAAAATGCTGGCCTTTACCATTTTGGGGAAAGAGAAATCTTGGGCAGATCTTAGTGGTATTATGCTTGAATCATGCAGGTGTAAATAACTCCTAACTCTTTGTGGCTCTAAAGAATACTATTATATATGCACTAAACATTATATAGTAGCATTATACAGAGTATATGCATTATCCATAATGATGCAAACCATACATGCCAACAGACAGCCTCACAGGTCAAGATATTGGAGTCCAGTTTTTCATATGACATCATCAGCAGAAGCAAAATCAAATACTACAATAACCATCTGGATTTTTCGGTAGGCTTATAAGGCTGGATGCAGAATTCTTTCTGTTCTACTTTTCTTTAGGCACTCAAGCAAAGACCAGTATCAAACTATATTTTTTAGATAAACTTGCGGGCAGCTGTAGGATCACAGCACTCACTGGCTTTCTGTATTGTTAAAAAAAATATCCCACCTCTCCTTTTTTTCTCTTGAAGTCTGTTAACTGAAATTCCTTCTATTTCTTCCTACTTGGGATCTTCGAAAGATCACAAAATAATTGATCGTACCAACAAGCTAATGAGTGAGAGACTTCCTAGTTGTAGTTCTGATTGCTGATGCTGCACTACAATATCAATTACTTGGTAACCAAAGATAGCATAAAGTCCCACTTGGCATACCCAGATAAATCTTGGTACTTTAACCAATATCAAGACAGGTGTTGGTGCAACTTGTATGAAAAGATTTTACTGCTGAGACTGAGCAAGCTTTTCTCAAATACATAGTGGCTGCTGCTTTTTCACCTTGTCCAGGTGCCATTGCACTTCAAACAACAAATTTACTGTTTTGTGAAATTGCTTTGGAATATCTGGAGATTAAAAGGCATGATATAAAACCAAATTTTTCTGCCTTACCCAGTGCAAATACAGACCCTCGAGATATTACTGTTTCCCTTTCAGCGTCAGTAAAATGAGCATCAGATCATGAGTAGGAGTCACTTTTGCAGTCATGCCGTACCAGCAGCACAATGCATTGGTCAAGGGTAAAAGCCCAGATAATTTATAGTTTAAAAAGAACAACGTGGCAAAACCTACTGAAATCTCCCAATATTCTCATAAGTGCTGGCTGCAGATAAGTAGTCTGGTGGAGAAGGAAAAAACCCTGGATGTACATAGTCTTTCAACTCTAACACCTTTGTGGAGAGATGGACATTTTGATTTTTATAACACTGATGTCTAGCTAGCAAAACCTTAGTGCTTCAGTAGTCCTTAACAATAGCTTGTTTTCTCTGGGACTGTTTGGAGCTTCTTTCTTCTGTAGAGCAATGAAGACCATCTCAGAAGCAAGGCTCATGACTCATTTCCATACCTGTCACACAAATGGCCTTTGAGATTTGCGTTAAACCAGTACAGATATTCATATGTGTATTTATTCATGAATATGTGTATAGTAAATGTGTTTCCGCATGTGCATGTGGAGAGAGAGTGAGACTGCTCTGTATTTGTAAGTGTGAATTCTGCTTACATTACGGGCAGGGAAAAAAAGCTGAGGGTAATGCTGGATCTCCCGGGCTAGGTTTCATGAAATAGTCTTGGTTCAGGTCTTGTCCATCTACACAAGGCAAATCAAAAGCAGAAGCTGAGATTGCTCAGGACTGCTGAGATTTTTGCCTAGCATTAGAGAGGTTCTTAATTCTGGATTTAAATGTGGGGCCAGGCAGTGGTCTGGGGGAAGGTGGAATTTTGTATTACCATGAAGAAGTGGTGCTTATATGAGCTGACTAGGGAAGTAAATCAGATGGAGTGTGGTGTTATCTCATGTAAAGTTCTGTATGTCCAAAGCTCATTGTGAGAATCTGAAATGCTGACGCTTTGTTTTCAGTGAGCAAGGGGTTAGCCTCAGCTCAGCTTTTCTCTTGCTCTCTGCATGCGATAGGGAAAGAAGAATAGATTGATTTAGTGGCTGTGAGTAGGGGTTTTGAGATGTGTTGAATGCCGTGCTTATTGTAGAAATTGCAAGATGGGGGAAATTTCATGTTTTGTTTTACACCTGCCTGCATTAACTTATTCTGCATTCCTGTTATAAGTATCTTTCCGTGAGGAGAAGCATAGAATCATAGAATCATTTAGGTTGGAAAAGACTTATATGATCATAGAGTCCAACCATAAACCTAACACGGCCAAGTCCACCACTAAACCATGTCCCTAAGTGCCACATCTACACGTTTTTTGAACACCTCCAGGGATGGTGACTCAACCACTTCCCTGGGCAGCCTGTTCCAATGCTCGACAACCCTTTCAGTGAAAAAATTTTTCCTAATATCCAATCTAAACCTCCCCTGGCACAACTTGAGGCCATTTCCTCTTGTCCTATCGCTTGTTACTTGGGAGAAGAGACCAACAGCCACCTTGCTACAGCCTCCTTTCAGATAGTTGTAGAGAGCAATAAGGTCTCCCCTCAGCCTCCTTTTCTCCAGGCTAAACAACCCCAGTTCCCTCAGCCGCTCCTCATGAGACTTGTTCTCTAGACCCCTCACCAGCTTCATTGCCCTTCTCTGGACACGCTCCAGCACCTCAATGTAGTGAGGGGCCTTCACTACAATTTCTTGTAGTGAGGGGCCCAAAACCGCACACAGGATTTGAGGTGCGGCCTCACCAGTGCCGAGTACAGGGGCACAATCACCTCCCTACTCCTGCTGGCCACACTGTTTCTGACACAGGCCAGGATGCTGTTGGCCTTCTTGGCCACCTGGGCACACTGCTGGCTTGTATTTAACCAGCTGTCGACCAGCACCCCAGGTCGTTTTCCACTGGGCAGCTTTCCAGCCACTCTTCCCCAAGCCTGTAGCGTTGCCTGGGGTTGTTGTGACCCAAGTGCAGGACCTGGCACTTGGCCTTGTTGGACCTCATACAATTGGCCTCGGCCTATCAATCCAGCCTGTCCAGATCTCTCAAAATATATTGCTGAGAGTATCTGCATTTATTTCTGATGAGTCATGCCACCGGTGTGCATCTTGATAATTAGTACATGTATATTGCTTCTGTGTGCTTACAGGTCTGGGTATAGGAACTTAATTGTTTATGTGTTCCGCATCACCCAAAAGCTAGTAAGAATAACTCTGAATATTTCCGCCAGGGTTACTAGGACAGGGAATCAATGTCCTTAATCTTCCTCTCCTCTTCTCCCGTTACCATTATTTTTTCATGTGGGAGGAAATTCTGCAGCTTCATCTCCAGAACCTGTGGAGAAGTTGGAGCCCCTGTTGTAATCTTTCAGGGAACCCAGCTGCAAAGCTACAAGACCTACCCTGGTCCTAAAGGCACAGCAGCTCCCATGGTTTCCCAAAGCTGAAGCATCTTCCTAACTGAATCCTGTAGGTTCAGTTGTATAATCAAAATGCTTCTTGGGAGCATCTCTCAAAAGTTCCTAGGCCTTACTGATGTCTAAAGAGCTTTTAAATGTCATTAACAGTCTTAATTTCTACTGGCTACTCATTTTTATGTTGATTGGCTGAGTACCTCCCAGAGAATTTGGATCAGTTATGGTTTTTCTCAAATATAGGTAGTAATTTTATGTGCATGGCAAGGTGAAGGCAGTCTGACTATCAATGGAATACGACTGTCATTTCTTGTAGTGTACACAGATACCTGTTGGGAATGGGAAGATAGATAATTTAACTTGCCTCTTTCATCTACAGACTAGCTCATACTCCTAATAGAAGTTCTAAGAGGTGTGTGACCTACTGTTGTTAAAATACTCTACCTGTAGCATAAATATCAGTCTTTTGAAAATGAAATTGAGCGTTGCAGTCATTCTGCTTCTGAGTGACCTGACTTGGCTGCTGTTTTATGCACAGCGTCAAGAGCCCTTAATGAAATGAGCTGAATGTGGTCTTCAATTCTATGGAGAAGCGTGCCCTAGCATTGGGCTGCTACCTGTTCAGAAATAGCACTGGTCAAACGTTAATATTACTGAAAAACTTCAAAACAACCAGCTTTGTTCCATTGTGTTGAAGAAATAAACACCTTTCAAAGATGCTCTGCAAGAAAGATGTATCTGTCATGAAAATCTGACAGTCTTGCTTGTTGTTGCTTACTCGAAGTTTTGTGAACTTTAAATACCTAACGTGCCTTGCCTCTTGAATGTAGTTATTTAGAGGTGTAGGCCTGGAGTTTTGCCTAGTGTAAACCTGTCGTGATTTTAGTGAAATCAGAGGATTTAGCCTGGATTTACACCAGTGAAAATCAGAACAGAATCTGGTTATGCTCTCTTCTGCCATCAGCATTAGGTGAGGCTCAAGGGAAGAGTGCTGCTTGCTCCTGCCACCAGTACCATATGTCTTTATGGTTTGCTCTGTCTTACAGAGGCTTAGGAGAGACACAATCTGCAGTGAACTTAAAGAAGCTGTATCCAATTTATGTATTTAGGAGATAATGATTATAACAGAGGAGTTCTGACCTGAAGGCAGTTTCTATGGCATATCATAAATACTATGGGGCATAGTGGCCTGTGCCTTTAAGGTGCTGGTTCATAGTTCAGTTGCTTTACACCTTTTTCACTGAAACTTAGTGAGGATCTTACCAGGATGTTATGGGAAACAAACTCTGAATTACAGTTATCTCCAGGAATAAGGTTTTGATAATACTTATCCAAGAAACTGTTTCTGGAAAAGGATTGGGTGACACAATGAATGCCTCCAGGTTTTTTTCACTTTCAAAGCTCTGGCTCAAAGAGGGCATGATTGCAAGAAAATGAAACAAATAATCTGTGATGTAAACACTCAGTGAGCTAAAACTCACTTAGTTATATTTGTTCAGGAAAGCTTTTGACTAGGCTACCTGTGTAAGCAGCAAACTAAGCTTGAGAGAAACTTGTGAAACTGTTTTGGCCCACTGCAGAGGGTGGTTAAAGGTGGCCAGAGCAGAATCATAGAATAGTTTGGATTGGAAGGGACGTTTAAAGGTTATCTAGTCCAATGCCCCCGCTGTGGGCAGGGACATCTTCAACCAGATCAGGTTACTCAGAGCCCCATCCAACCTGACCTTGAATGTTTCCAGGGATGGGGCATCTACCACCTCTCTGGGCAACCTGTGCCAGTGTTTCACTACCTTCATTGTAAAAAAATTTCTTCCTTGTATCTAGTCTAAATCTACCCTCTTTTAGTTTAAAACCATTACCCCTTGTCCTGTCTCAACAGGCCCTACTAAAAAGTCTGTCCCCATCTTTCTTATTAAGCCCCCTTTAAGTACTGAAAGGCCGCAATAAGGTCTCCCCAGAGCCTTCTCTTCTCCACACTGARTAACTCCAACTCTCTCAACCTTTCTTCATAGGAGAGGCGTTCCATCCCCCTGATCATTTTCGTGGCCCTCCTCTGGACCCGCTCCAACAGGTCCATGTCTTTCCTGTGATGAGGGTACCAGAGCTGGAGGCAGTACTGCAGGTGGGGTCTCACCAGAGCAGAGGGGCAGAATCACCTCCCTCGACCTGCCGGCCACGCTTCTTGTGATGCAGCCCAGGATACGGTTGGCCTTCTGGGCTGCGAGCACACATTGCCGGCTCATGTCCAGCTTTTCATCCACCAGTACCCCCAAGTCCTTCTCGGCAGGGCTGCTCTCAATCCCTCCATCCCCCAGCCTGTATTGATACCGGGGGTTGCCCTGACCCAGGTGCAGGACCTTGCCCTTGGCTTGTTGAACCTCATGAGGTTCACACGGGCCCACTTCTCGAGCTTGTCCAGGTCCCTCTGGATGGCATCCCATCCCTCAGGCGTGTCGACTGCACCACTCAGCTTGGTGTCGTCTGCAAACTTGCTGAGGGTGCACTCGATCCCACTGTCTATGTCACTGATGAAGTTATTAAACAGTACTGGTCCCAATATGGACCCCTGCGGGACACCACTTGTCACCGATCTCCATCTGGACATTAAGCTGTTGACCACTACCCTCTGGATGCAACCATCCAACCAATTCCTCACCCACCGGACAGTCCACCCATCAAATCCATACCTCTCCAGTTTAGAGAGAAGGATGTTGTGGGGGACCATGTCAGAGGCCTTACAGAGGTCCAGATAGACGACATCGGTAGCCCTTCCCGTGTCCACTGATGTAGTCACTCCATCATAGAAGGCCACTACATTGGTCAGGCAAGACTTGCCCTTGGTGAAGCCTGGCTTCACCCTGGTGAATGCTGGCTGTCTCGAATCACCTCCCTGTCCTCCATGTGCCTTAGCATAGCTTCCAGGAGGATCTGTTCCATGATCTCCCCAGGCATAGGGGTGAGACTGACCTGTACTTCCCCACGTCTTCCTTTTTTTCCCTCTTTAAAAATGGGTGTTATGTTTCCCCTTTTCCAGTCAGCGGGAACTTCACCGGACTGCCAGAACTTCTCAAATACAATGGATAGTGGCTTAGCAACTTCATCCGCCAGTTCCTTCAGGACCTGCAGATGGATCTCATCGGGTCCCATGGACTTGTGCACCTTCAGGTTCCTTAGATGGTCTCGAACCTGATCTTCTCCTACAGTGGGCAGCTCTTCATTCTCCCAGTCCCTGCCTTTGCCTTAGGCGGCTTGGGCAGTGAGGCTTGAGCACTTGCTGGTGAAGACTGAGGCAAAAAAGTAATTGAGTACCTCCACCTTCTCCATATCCCAGGTAACCAGGTCTCCCGTTTTGTTCCAGAGAGGGTCTACATTTTCCCTAGTCTTCCTTTTATCCCCGACGTACCTAGAGAAGCTTTTCTCGTTGCCCTTGACRTCCCTGGCCAGATTTAATTCTGTCAGGGCTTTAGCTTTCCTAACCTGATCCCTGGCCGCTCGGACAATTTCTCTGTATTCCTCCCAGGCTACTTGTCCTTGCTTCCACCCTCTGTAGGCTTCCTTTTTGTGTTTGAGTGTGCCCAGGAGCTCCTTGTTCATCCATGCAGGCCTCCTGGCATTTTTGCCTGACTTCCTCTTTGTTGGGATGCATCGCTCATGAGCTTGGAAGAGGTGATCCTTGAATATCAGCCAGCTTTCTTGGGCCTCTCTTCCCTCCAAGGCTTTATCCCATGGTACTCTACCAAGCAGATCCCTGAAGAGGTCAAAGTCTGCTCTGCTGAAGTCCAGGGTAGTGAGCTTGCTGTGCGCCCTCCTCAGTGCCCTAAGGATCTTGAACACCACCGTTCATGGTCACTGCAGCCAAGGCTGCCCTTGAGCTTCGCATTCCTCACCAGCCCCTCCTTGATGGTGCGAACCAGTGGAAAGGCACAGGGAACGGGCTGAATTGGTAAAGGTGTCTGGTACCAGATTGCATATGTCCTCTGTGATATGGTCCCTGACTCCTTCTATCATGCCAGAATCCAATTTTAACTGAAAACTGGCTTTGAGTTTGAAAGGCAAATTAAAAATGATAGATTATTTAAATAAAATAGCCCTTTGCATGTGAATGACATTCAGCTAATGACAGAACCTTAAACTGCTTTTTGTATTTGTGCATTTCTTCCAAGCTTCACTCAACTCCTCTTGAAAATTGCTCTTGGGCAGTTAGCTAAGGAGCAAATTTCTCTTTCTCTAACACGTTGTCTGCACAGGCAATGGTGCTTTTTTTCTCCTCTCATACTGGTGCTGAGTTTTACAGGCTTTTCTGCAGTGGTTGCCATTGTACAAAGTGATGAGAAATGGGATGTTGGAATTTAATCTTAGCAATGAGAAAGAGAAGGAAATGGCAAAAAATAAAGGAAGAAAAGACAAACTGCTTGTGAAAAAGAAGGAAGAATGAGGGACAGGAGTTATTCCTGTTACTTTACAAATTCAGCAGTTTCCAATGCAGTGTAAGTAACTCTTTATAAGGTATCCTTCTGGCAAGAAGGAAGGGGATTTGTTGAAACAGCAATGACTAAGGGGCATGTTTGTTTTAATAACTTATTTTTCTAGCTACCTCTAGTTTTGTAGAGGCATTGGTTTGTACCCATCTAAATCAAAATTAGGTTGACTATAAAGCCATATAGTCACATTACTATAGAATGATGTGATGAGAGAAGAAAGAGATTTATCATGCAGAGAAAAGGACAGTAAAAGTATCCATGGCCATTAATAGACTTATGCTATGCTAGTTAGCACAACAAACCCTTTGCCCATTTGAGAGCTGTAGAAGTAACTTGAATGGAAACCATGACACTCAGTATTATTTGCACCAAAAAAACCCCCCACCCAGAATATGCTGTTGAAAACTCTTTCTTAATACGGAGTTTTGGCTTACAAAGGTGGCTTGTCATCCTCAGAGGCTGACTCTATGGTACTGATAGGAACCGACATCTTCTGAGAATTGGAGCATCCATTTGCAGCAATGTCATCCTTAAGATAAAGGCTCTGCTGTACTTCTTTATGGCTCTGTCCCTTGAAATTTGACCATCAGCAGTGTTGTGGTCATGGCCTTGTAACTGTACTGATGAGTGACAATACCATAGAAAAGTCTTTTAACTAAACCAGCTGTTCTCGGTATGCAAAGGTGTCTTCTGTTTTTACAGTATTCTGTGACTTTAGCATAGCTTTCACTTGTACAGTTTTAGAGTGAGGTTTCACTGTGAGATCATTTAATGACCAAAACATCCAAATTTTTCTTCACATTTTCTTGCACAGTAGGTTTTCTCTGTAATGAGTTTGCTAAAGATGTCCACTTTCTTCAGGCATCTTTTTAAATAATGAAGCCAAATGCTAGTTAACCAAAACTGGTGGTGTTCTACAGTTCATCATGCTTTCTTTTTAGGGTAAGAGATAGAATACTGGTCAATGGAGAAAATGTAAATTCTGTGGCCAGAAAATGTAACATGTTCTGCAACACATTCAGAATTTGTGCCCTATATGCAAGGCCTTCTATAACCTTTGTGGTGACAAGCACCTAGAAAACATTCAGTGATAGATCCTCTATGACTTCTGTACATACTGATGTAAGTTTATGGGATCGTGGTAGTACTTCTTGGGAAGTGCTTGAAAGTCTGTTTGTAACTGTTGGGAAGCCACAGAGCAGCTTTGCTGTGGATTCCGGTCTGTCCTGCTCACCCTTTTCCCAGAACGTGAAAGCTCATTAAGTGGCAGTAAGGAGGGGGGGAAAATGGGGTTTGGGTGGGGAGGAAAAGGGGGAGCTCGTGTTGATGGCATTGTTCACAGAGTTCTTCAGTGCGTAACGCTGCTTTATCGTTTTGGCAGTTTTATCATATGGGAGAGTAATTTTAATTCTTAAAGCCTTATCTATGAAATGAGGTTGAAGGTGGTACTTTAATGATACCTTGTGTGTTTTGCTTAATCAATAAGGTTCTTACCCAGTATCTGCCAGAGTCAGCAGTGGTGCAAGGCCAAAAACGTACATACAGTAAGGAAAGAATTCAAAGTTCATGCTAGTTCTGCTCCTAGAGTGCGTGTGCTCCTAAGTGTGCAAGGCAGCATTATGTAATGCTGCAGTGTTCTTTATGAAAGATGCATTTAATTTTTGTAACCTATTAAAAGAAAGCAAGTGAAATGAGACTGATAGAGTCATGATTTAGACTGTAGAGGACACTTATCAATCTGACAGAATTGCCAGCATAATCGCCAAGCTGTAGGGCAGGATGGAGGTGACTCAGAACTTGGTGGAACTGGAGCAGCAGAAATCCCACTGCTAGTGGTGGAAATACGGGGGCTGGAGCCAACTGAGTTAACAAGGTTTCTCCAGGTTAGGAAGTAGGTACCCGATCAGTGCAGGACAGAAAGACTGGGGCAGGGAGGCGTATCTTGTATTTTCCCATCCCATTTCCCCCCCATCATCCTCCCCCACAGAGACATACACACAGTTGCAGATTAGCTGCTGTATCCACATCCACTCAACAGATAAATACTTGGTTCCGCCGCACTGTTTATTCTTTCTTTCTGCAAAGCTGTTGTATCTACAAAGCTGCAAAATAGATTCTAAAAGACCCCATGCTGCGTCTATGGTAGACCTACTGTTATGAAGTGTATCGATGTACACGGTTCTGTATACACCTTATTTTAGAAAGGCAAATTATTGTAGTATGGTCTTCAATTTGTAAGCATGTTTTTGTTGCAACAGACCATACTTGAGTCCGAGGGAACTGTAAAGTCTGACCGTGGGCAGAGGCCCTTGTTGTTAAGCATAGCGCAATTATTCAGTTGTTCTAACGCCTTTGTGATCTTTTATTTAGGGGGTCAGCTTTGTGCAATTAACAACTACAACTAATACCAAAAGAAATAGGCCACTCTACAAGCATGTGTAGTAGTCATATAGGTTTTTTAAATGTCAACTTGTTTGACATTTCAAATTTCAAATTTCAACTTGTTTGTTCCAGTTGTAGTGCAATCAAAATGCAGAGAATGCCAAGCTGGAGGTCAGAGAGGAAAAGTCATCTTTCTGCTGCAATTTCACATGTCTGCAGTCTTGTACTGCTTTATGAATTTTCATCTTCCTCCTCGGTCTTCTGTAATTTGTCTAACTCCATTCACAAACTTATATGGCCTTAACCATTGTAAGACTGGATTTATGTTATTGGAGACAGAAGACTGACAACCACAGAGGACAGATAAGTTACCTCAGGGGCAGTGTAAGAGCAAGGCAATCTGGCTGTGCTGTCTCTTCACAGTCCCCATCCCTGGTTCCTCTTGTGTCAGCAACATGAGTGTGTGTGAGGTACTAATCTCTGTCGGTGCTCCTATGCTAAGATTGTCCTTCTTGACCTAGATGCACTCCCCGCCTCTCTGCACTGCCTTTGCAAAGCAATCACACTGCTCAGGACCATCTGCTATGTAATATTTTTGAGTGGTGTTTCCTTTATCTGTGCTCACAACTTCTTAAGCCCTTACTCACATTTGACTCTAACAAAAGATCTAAGAATGATGAAAGGGTGGGGAGGGAAGGAATGAGCCAGTGTAAGTCAAAGTCTGTGAAGGACCTCACTGTGTGTCAGCAACTAGATGGACAGTTGTGAAATGAGTTCCTGGGTCTCTGCTGTTGAGACAATTGCAGGCATGTTTTAGCTGCACAAAGTGACTAGTTATATTCAAAATGAGTGGATGCAACGATCTTCCACCATTTTCAAATATTTTAGCTCTACATAATCAGAAACGTGTATGGTAAATGGTACGTAGCCAAGGAAATCTTACTGTTGCTACATGTGCAGCACTTACTGCTTGTATATGGAAAGTCACCAGAGCACTTTTCACTAACACTAAGTAGATATAAATAAAAGGAAAGCTGTTAAATTTGAAACTGGCAAAGTAAATGTCATGAATATGCTTCAGTGTTGAGTGCAAGTAAATAACAGATGTGTTGTCAAATTTATTGGCCTATATTTGTAGCAGCAGAACTGAAATTAAACATGCACCACTGTGGTAATGTAGACAGTATTGATACTGCTAGAGGGATTTAATCTGTGGCATTATCTAGAATAACCATTCTTCCTACAAGAAAAAATAATTTATATTCACTATCTCAAGTCTATCAGTCTTTCTGTCCTTACCGAGTCCACTGTGCTTTTCCCTTTTCCTGGCTACTACTCCTCTCAAGTGCTTTGGAGGTTGGCTTCCTTATCCCACAGGAGTGGGAGCACAGCGTTGGGAGGCAAAGCTGTACATACTTGTGTGCAGCGTTGGTGGTTGCTGGCTCTGGCTGCTACTTCAATGCCAGAGAATTTTGTCCCTGCAAGTCATTTCCATTAATCTCTGAAAGTCAGGTTCTGGTCTTTTCAGACACCAGCAGTTTGAGAAGCAGGTCTTTTCATGCTAGTAAGTGGGCAAACACTTTCCAAGTGGCAACAACTGTGTCTGCTTTGCTAACGACAGACAAATGCTAACGATTTCATCGACAGAATGGGCATGTGTGCTTTAACATTGTCACTGGGCTGGGCGTTAGCAGTGAGCCTGAAGGTAATTGCATAGGCTTCTTTCCCCTGCTGCAAACAGCTCTGTTGTACTTTCACCTCTCCATTCCTGAGAGAGGATGAGTTGTCAAAAGCTAATGCTACACCTTAAGAGAGTTAAAGAGCCTAAAGAAGTGGAGAGGAAAAAAATCATGAAAGTAAAACAAAGCAAAGAAATCGTGTAAACAAATTAATTGTCTGGAAGTGAAGTGTATGTTTCTAATTTTGCCCTTTTCGAAGGGAAATTTAAGTTCATTATGTTCACTGACTGATTTAAAAGCTCTTTCCTGCACAGCATCACCTAGAGAGAGAAAGAGAGGGAGGCCCATTTGGAGCTCACGCATTGGCTGCAGCTTCAATTAAAACAGGAATTCATTACTGGAAACCTCCAGAGAGAAGGCTGATACTTCACTCCAGTATGGGGAGGAAGCTGCATTTTCTTTTGCTGATTCACTCTCTCGTTTTAGTGTGAAGCCTTAGTTTTTGTACTAAAAGCATTGCATTTTGGCTCATGCTAGTAATAATCTTGAGATGCTGCTAAAGTCAAGAGATGTTAGACCATATTTGGAGGCAGGCTGTGCTATTTTTTGCTAATATTTACTGTGTTATTTATGTGAACAGAGATAGCATAACACATGGAGGGAAGGGAGGGGACTTACAAGATTCAGTTTACCTCACGTTATGAATTCTGGGGTTGATGCTGAGTGAATCTGATCACAGAGTAGCAATTAAATCTTTCTAATTAGGTGCATATGTATTATTTCAAAATCCCATAGCGTACTCATCAGCATCTTCAGTTGCCAAATATAAATGCCTTTAATATATCTGGCCATTGATGTCTGGCAGATGCCCAGGCTATGTTCCATTTAGGACCATAGAAATGTGTAGGGAGGGGTAGGATCCCCTTTCTCTGAATTAGATAGGACATAACTGTTGGAAGGAAAAGTAGATGTTTTGGGAAAAGCTTTTGATTTTAAATTTTATTTCAAAGGCTTTCCAGGTTGTCTGGGCAGGAATGCTTAACAAGCCTGCTGTAGAGAAGTGAACTCAGGGTTTCAGCTTGTTGCATTCGGCTTGTTTTATCTCTTATCCTTTCTCTTTTCCTCCCTGTAATAGGAAGCCGGCTGGGGTTTTATTTTTCTATGAAGCGCCCACAGATGGTTGCCTTGTCCCTTCCTTTTGTTCATTGCAAATGCAAAGACACAACTAAACAAGAAGAGCACAGCCCCTTTCCTAGAATTAGCAGATATTAAAGTAAATGCCTTTTCCAAAAGAAAGATGTTTGGCAGTTCTGCAACCCTTTCAGCAGGTGCAGTATGCCTGAGGCTGTGCCACATGTACCTCTCTGAAATATTGTAGCCCACTGTTTCGGACATCAAAGTGCTCCARGGAAGGAAGTGCATGTCTGTGTATGCACAGATGTATTAGTCCTCTGTGGTCAGTAATATACACTGATTAATGAGCGCTGGATCTGGGTCAAGAATTTTCTAATTGGAAATGTTAATTTCCTAAAAGAAAAAAAAAATATCCRATGAATATTTTGTCTTGGAGACATTGTTGAAAGAAACCAAGTGGATTTTGGATGGAAAACTGTCTAGCCTCCTGAAGGGCACCCATCCAGCTGCCTACATGCCATCTCTTTTCCCTTCTTTTCTGGTATTTTAAAGAAACTGCTTGGAAAGGTCCCAGAGGTATGGGATAATGATTACTTCTTGACAGCTTGCCTGGTTGGGAACTTGGGACATGAAGATCTACAGACTGCTAAGTTCCCGATTTATTTGTGGCCAAGGTTCCTGGTGCCATGAAATACAAAAGGATCACATACAGAGATGCTTGGGAAAGGCTTCTACAATTTTTTAGGCATCTAGGGAAAATGGGAAGCATATTTCATTTAGGGAGCGAAAATACTTTTTGCACCAGGAAAGTGTTTGTGCTTCTAAAGCAAAATACCTTTTAATTTCTACAAAAACTCTTTCATAAGTGATGGTGAGGTTGGGGTTTTTATATCTTCCTTTTCCCCTAGCCTTGATTTTTCCCCTACAAAGATGAAATTAACTTTTCTTCTGATTTCAGGGCACATACCAGTGTAGCAGTGCATTTGTTTCAAGTGAACACATAAATACTTGTCTGCTGTTGGAATGTAGAGTTCTAAGGTGTTTTACATCATCTGAACCCAGTAGTCTCTGGGGTGTAAGTCAGAGGAGTGCCAGAGAGGAATAGTGCAGTAGCCACGACTCCGTAGCAGAACTCTTCTCCTCTGCTCTGAACATCCTTTCACACGCCTGTTTTGTCCCCCAGCCAGTTGTGACTCTTGATCATTCCTATGGCAGAAGACACTGAAGGCTGGGCTGGAGAGTGGAATTTAGGTCCATACAGACAGAGGGCATAGGTGGATTTATGCTAAAATGCCAAATTTGTGGAGGAGGTGGCATGAGTGGGATTTTGAAGTTTTTCCCCTCAGTGGGGCGGTGATCTCTAAATTTATGATGACAGGACATTAATCAGGTTCTTCAGAGGTGGGGAGAGGATGGGGTTGATTAAAAGGGAGAGAACACAAAGATTTTTCAGTGYAGTCTCTTAGCTGACCCATGTATTTGGCTCTTCTTTCTGTGTCTTTTGATTTTTGTCTTTTTTTACTCTTATGTCCTTGGGTGTGGGCTATCCTTTGTAATATTTGCACAGCACAGTTGTGTCCTGACCTGTGTTGTGTCCTGTCTTTTCTGTGTTACAGCAGTATAAATATTTAACAACAATAACAACAGAGAGCATGCTTATCCCTTGATATTTGGGAAACATAAAGCTGGAAATTTTATTATTTCAGCAGATCTACATGTCTTTCCAAGAGGACTACAGACAACAAATACCAGTCATATTGTCCATATTGTATATCTTGCCTTCTCCCTTGCCCCGCCATCCACAACCAAAAAAAAAAATAACAAAAGAAAAAAAAAAAAAAACACTGATTGCCAGGCTTCTTCTAGTTATCATTAATGTGGCAAAAGTTCAGATCCATTCTTGCTATGTCAAAACAGATTTGCTTATTCCCTGCTGTCACCAGGATTTTCGGCTTATTAAGGTTGTCATACTCCCCCCCATTAGCCTGTCCATATGTTACAGAAATGTCATTATTAACTGGTTAATGCTGGTTCAAATGTTTGTGATTTCTCCAAGGATTTTTGTTCCATTTACCTCCTACCCCATGGTAGTGTTTTGCAGCAAAACACTTTGGAGTGTGCTTCTTCCTAAGGGTACATGCACTAGTGTGTTTCATTCTCCCACTACCTTGTCCCACTTCAGTCCAGGTGCTGCAGGTCATAAAGAGCACCCACATGCTTCTGCTTTTAAAATCATTAAACAAGTTAGTGGCAAAATTAGAACAAGGTTGGGTGATGGGGGTTTGATCACAAAGAAATGGCTGAAATAGAAAAGGTCTATAAAAAGCAGCAAATATTAAAAGCAGCTTATAGAAATGAGTGTTGAGGAGATTGTTGTATGAGGAGACATGAAGCAAACAGTTTTTATGCTGGGAATGAAGAATTTTAGAAGATATAGAGGTCAATAGAGAAAATAAAAGATGATTGGGGAAGGCAAGATTGTGTTTGCAAGATGATGAAAGCACAGAATCAAATTTAAACATCATTTAAGGTGGATACAACCTGAATAAACCTTGGGATGAGTGCAATCTACCAGAGAGTGTGCAGCTTTGCATTTCTACACTTGGCAAGACATTCAGGACAGTTATTAGACACTTGGAAGTATTTCTTCCACGGCAGTTTTTATGTTTCAATGAAGGTGCCCTAACTTTATTTTTATTGGAAAATTTGTGATGAGGCAGCACTGACTCATCTGAGCCACATGGATAATTTTATTCATTTTTATTAATAGCACTGTAATGTAATGGAACCCTAATAATGAAACAAGGAGTTCATTGTCCACCTTGGAAAAAGACCACAAGATATTCCCTGCCTCAGTGAACTTATGATGTAAGCATAAGGTAAGAGGCAGGAAATGAATGAAACATGCGCTTCATGTGCGTGAATGAGTGTGCATCAGGGTGCACGGAGACACGGAGATGGTAACAGCCATTATGAGAGTAAATAGACAATAGTTTTTGAAGATAATGAGTTCTTTGTTACTTCTACCATTAAGTGACTCTTTTGGCAACAGTCTATCCTCTCCTGTAGGATATCTCTTTGGGCATCAGTGCTGTTAGAGTTCCCAATCTCCTTGGAAATACTTGAATATATTTTAGAAGCAGAGCGAGTAAAGTCCAGGGTTTGTAGGGAGAGGCCTGGGGAAGGTGATGTTTAGCATGTTTGATCTGAGTACGTATTCTTGACTGGTTTCCAGTTAGAACAACAGGCCTGACCGGCTTATTGCTTTATCTTTAGGATTTCTTAGCTTTCCATGTTGGTGGTTTTCCCTCTTGAATCCTTGAGATATGAATGATTTGGTCTTGATAGCCTTACCTCTCACTGTAACTTTTACCTTCTCTGTCTTTCTGCAGTCTTTCTCGCAGCTTTCTAGCTGTTTGATCCAAGCTTGTGCAACTGTCATATCAGAGATAGGCCTTGGATCTTTGATACACAGTTAGATAAATCTGTTAGGGAGGGCGAGAGGGAAAGCTTACAGCAGTAGTTACGGGGGAGGAGGGTTACAGAATGCCAAAGAATAGGTTTTTCTTGGGAAAGGGTGGCACACCACTTGGCTAGTATTTTTAAAGTTAGTGCACAATGGGGGAATTGTACATGTCAGGATAATTGTGGCAGGTTCTTGGTGTAAAAGAATAAGCAACGGCGTTGTCTACATTGGCAAGTTGGATGGCAGAATGGGAGAATATCTGTAAAGTGAAAGAGTTGTTTCTGAGGATGCCCACATGGGCTGCTTCTGGGCTAATTCTAATGTGGAGCTCAGGAGCAAATCGCTTTCCATCATAGGAGTATGTTAGGTGTGCTGGAGCTTGTCTTTCAGCTCACTCATTCTGTGGTGTGAAGCAAATCCTCAGAAGTGGGGACAACTGGATGATTTGCTTCAAGATGCACTCCTTGCACCACTTTACTTCCTTGGCTGAACTAGAACTTTAATGTCGACGTATGCGATAACTTTTTGGTAGGTTTTGCTTCCCTTTTTAGTCATGTCTTAACTACTAGCCAACATGTATTCTTGCAGTCAGTACTCACAATTAGACTATACTGTAGAACTATTATGGATGAAAATTCTACTTTGCAGGAGGGATTTGGGACTTCCATTCTTTAACCTGTGCTTTTATTCTGATTGTTACTTTATGGCTTGGTCACTCATTCCCTACATTGTGTGAATGAATGCTCACTTCTGTATGACGTTGCAAAATTGTTTGCTGTTGCAAAATTAACACCACACAAACTTCCTTGTGCGATAGAGCAATTCTGATTGCTAGTTTTAGATTAAATGGTAAATGTAAGCACAGCCATAGCAAATCCACTTTTATACTAGGCCATTTTGTGGCATGCATCTTGGAGGTGCTTACCTCGTACTCATCTTTATTGCTCTGTAGGGTCAATGTGACTTTACTTCAGGTCATCTGACCTGAAGTAGTCTTTATGGCAAATGTCTTGAGGATGGTAGCCAAGGGAGAGCTAGCGAGTTGTGAAAGAAAATACAATGTATTTGCAGGCTGTTGGTGAATTGCGTTAGCCTTAAATGTCCATAAATCCCTGGATGTTGACCAGTTCTGCCAGACTGTTATTTTTCAGATGCCTGAAGTTAGGCTGCTTAGTTATTGCCACAAGCGCCTGCCATTGAAGGATACGTTTCTAAGACTAATAAACAAGTGTAACTCAAGATGTCCCCATAGCAGAAGGGCTAAGGGTTTAAGATGTCAGCAGATACTCTGGGACTGATCCTACAATCTATACTGTAATAAAACTTGCAGTGACTCAGCTGTGTTTGTGCAGACTTGAAGCAGAACCTGGTTTGGGGTTTCCAGTGCACAGTGTCAGTTTTCTGAATTCATCTTCAGCTGCCTTTCTCTCTGACTTTGGCCAAAGGATGCACATGGCACTGTCAATACATGAGATAGGTGTAGACAAGGGGGAAAAAGAAAAGGGAAAAACCCCAAACAAACCGGGAGGGATTGTGATTCAAGGTGAATTTTTTTGCTTTAAAATGAAACATGCTAGTGTATTATCTGTGGGGCCTGAGGGTTGATACAAGGGGTCACAGGAGAGCACTGATTTGCTCAGAATTAAGAAAATAAATCCCAGTTGCCAATTCACGCTCTGCAGCTGTGACCAAGAATGACAGATAGATTTTCTTTTCCACTAGATTTACTCTCTGATATTCGAGTTTATCACTCCAGCCAGGACTGTTCATCAACCTTCCTGTCGATAATCCAAGCCTAAGTCGGCAAGCTACACTTTTGTGATTCATTCCTAAAAAAAATGCAAGAGTATTCCTGCTGCTTTTGACTCAGATTTAGCAAAAAGGAAGGAACATAGGTATGAGGAACTGTTGTCCATTGAATGACCTCCAAGAAGGATTGGAGATGGTCTATGTAATGATGCAGTCTCTAAAGGCTGCCAGCTAAGCCCTGGTGGGTAGTGAGCTGTAGTATTTCCCTCTCGCTGCCATCTGTTTAATGGCCATCCATTTAAAAAAACAGTGACAAATGTGCGAGTGAGTAAGTCCAGTTGCTACTGCAGAAGGGTTGATGTTGCAAAAATGGATGCAATAGTTGTCCCCTTAGAGAATCTTGTTACCATAGGGACGACGGTGACGTGGCTCCCTTTTTACCCTCGGAGCAGGTGCATATGCCCCGGCACAGCACAGACATATGGGCACAGTATTTTCACAGACGCAGTGATGGTTACTGGGGACTCCATCATAGCAGAAGTGCTGGGATCATACGTGGATGTTAATGAACAGGCAGAAACCCCATATTTGGAGTTTGATAGTAGAACTCCCATGGCTAAGGCCCCACTTATCTCTGTCATCCTAGATTAATCCTGAGCCAGCCTCTGCCCTTTGATTAATAGCAAAACAGTCTGCACTTTTAGTCGCTGCTTCCTGAACTTTACAGGTCTCAAACAACACTGGGATCTTTTATCAACAGCTGAGCATTCAGTGGTTGTATGCAGCCAAAATTTTAGTTCAGGGAAGTTGTGAGATGACGGGGGAAAAACATGCCAGGGTGGAGGTCCTGAACCTGGCACAGACAGCACCAGCTGCAGCTCCCTCTGCTCTGCCCTGGTTGTCTTCCTCTTTTCCCTCATCCAGATTTTGCCAGTGTCTTAAGCTGCTCAGGATCTCAGAGTCCACGTGTATCCTATCTGCTTACAGTGTGAATGAGCCTTTCTGAATCTGAGCTCATTGTTTGTCATTAGCAGCAAGTGCCAGTTGCTTTCCCTTTCCTTTTGTCACTGACAGTCAAGAAATATTTATACTCCTTCCCCCCACCTCTCCAGCCCTACAGTAAGTACTGAAGAGTCAGGCATTCTCCAGACCACCTGCCTGCTGCCACTGAAGCCTGGGTTGAACCCCCTGAGGGTGCAGGAGGCTTGTATAAGAGCTGTTTGATGCAGAGCGCCATGTGGCGAAATGGCTTTGCGAGCCGTGATAGACAGTTCCGCTGGGCTGCACTGCAGTCTCAGGACATCTCGTTTGCTGCCTCTGGCACAGTTTTGATAGGAAAGGGAGAGGCTTCAGATTTCTCAAACACTCTGTGGCAGAGATGGACGGGTAAAAAGAGGGAAGGAAATTAGATAGTTGAAGGAGTAAGGAATGTCTATATAAATAAAAAGGGGGAGATGGGAAAGCAAAAGAAACCAGTCAAGCAAAGCAAATGCAAACAGTTTGATCTGGGAGAATTTTTCTTTCAACCAATGTGCAAGAGGGGAGCCATTAAAAATTCCTTTCAATAAACACTATTTTACATTAATGGGACTGGTGGAAGTACAGCATTAGTGAGATGATGAATATGAGGGTTTTGAGCTTTCTGGCACTTCAGGATTATATTAACATCTGAAGAGTGATGGGAGAACCTGGGATGCTGCCATAACTGCAGTCCTCTCTCTCTCGGCGTTCCTCAAGCAAATGGATTTAGTCTTGGCCCAGGGGAAAGGGAAGTGTTGAAGTACGAGCTGCTTGCTGTGATGCTGTAGGCTTTCTGAGTGGGGATTGAAATGGAGAGAAGAAGCGGAATGGCTGTGTCAATATGTCCTCAAGGTATACCTTAGTTTGAGTTTGTAAACATACCAAGTTAATGATAGCATTTGATTCCAGCAGTGGGAGTAACACAGCTTGGGCAAAGAGGCAACACATCACCTCCTCTTGCTCTAAGTACCAAGTAGTGACCTCAAAGACCTACTTGTTTGTTAGCTCCAGTTCTCGAAGGGTCCAAGAGGAGTAACTGGTTGGTGGGAAGAGCCTGTTCCTCTTTTTTAAAAATAATTCTCCTGGTGATGAGGTCTGAACCAGTAATAAGCTTGGTTGGGAAGGCAACATTCTCTGTTGCCTACAGCAGTGACACGAGGAACTCAAAGCATGTTCCCAGCTGTCACTGATTTACTGACCATCTGCTTTCAGTCTCTCAAAATCTGCATCTCAAGTGAGGAGATGAAGTAACTTGCTCTAGAGTTAGTAGTGGAGCTTGCTCCAGAGATGAGTTTGGTCATTACTACATCTGAGGACTGCTGTATGTGGAGTATCTTATGTATCTTATGGCCATGTATGAATTTACCCATCTTCACTAGGTATCCTGATTTAATTGTATTATGAAATTATCTCAGCTGATTAAAGGTACTTCTTTGTACCTGTGGGTAGAATAGCTGCAAGCTGTTGAGGCAACTCAGCCTGGCTAGATCTCTTCTATTCTGGCTTGCTATGCAGTTGAACTTACCAGCAGACAAGCCATTTTTGTCCAACAGGTGGGGACTGAAGCATGCTAAAAGTCTTGCTGTGGTATACCTATCTTGTGAATCACAACTTCCTGTGAGAAAGTACTGTCAGTGGCATTTCTTGTCCTCTTTGAATTAAAATCACATGTGTTTTACTCTGCACTTCTGTGATTTTGAATTATCATTTTTCTTAGTCCATGTGCTAGCCCTGCTATTGCACCCTGCTAGTTCCTCTGAAGATATTCTGATTCTTCCACTGTACTGCCATAGTCAGTGGAGTTATAATGGTGCAGACAAGTTGCTGGAACAAACTCAGATTTGGTCCTTGTGTCTTTGGATCCTTGTCTTTCTATAGTGCCAGTCTGCATATTGCTTGTCATGCCCTCATTGCAGTCTTCCTCATCTGCCTTAGACCTTGATTTATTTGCCCACCACCACCCTTTGTGCCCCTCCACCCCAACAAAGGCTTCTGGTGGAATACTTTGGCTTCAGAAAACTTATTTGTCTTTTCTTTATTTATTTGCTGGAAGTCCTATGAGTTGTCCCAGTTGGTAACTGCCCACGTCATCTCTGTATTGATTGCTTTTAGAGCTGCTGAGCTCTTATTACTGCAGCTCACTGGGGAGAGAAAGAGAAGAGTGAAAGATCCAGGTCAGCATGGTCTCAACAATAGATGAGTCTCATCAAATCTCTTTTCTCCCAGCTGCTGAATAACAGCTCTAATAGTTTTAAAGAAAACAAGAAAAGGAATGTGCAATGTGGAGAAGAGTAGGAGGAGGAAGAGAGACAAAATCTTGTATGTTTAAGGGAAGCGAAGGTAGAGGATGGGATCTGAGCTACCTGGGGCAGTGAGAAAAGTGGGAGGATACCTAGCTGCAAAGTGTGATGAAGTAGCACCATGATTTACTCTCCCACTGACAAAAAGCTCTTCTCCAGTACAGCTCCCCTCATAAGGGAAAGAAAACAGTAATGGAAGGAACCGTTGTCCTGGTTATAGCACATGCAGGATGCAATATCCTTGTTGCAACCTGCACACTTCTGAGATGTAATGAAAGGGCCTGAGAGGCTGAGTGTTGCAATCTCTGATCATTAGATATAAACCAGTTCCTCTTTATGGATATGTGTGCCTGTATGAAACGTTGTTGAAAAGAGGGGCTCATGTCCTTTAAACAAACAAAAATGTCTCAATTGTATGTGTCTGTTGAGCAGTGTTGCCTATGTTATTGAAATAAAAAGGTCACTTGTGCCATTGATCTTGGTGGTGTTTAGCACAGTGAGAGCTAAGACAGGTTGTCTTGTGAGGAGATGGGTACTGCATAGTGTGGGAAAACTGACACAGCTGCCGGAGAGCAAAGATCACAGTCCCAGCATAGTCGTGTGCTAGCCACAAGCAGCCTCTCCTCCCTGGCTGATTTATGGCTGCAACCCGTCTTCCTGTAACAGTGACAACTGAGAAGACTCTGGAGTACTGAGCCTGATATGAAGCTCTTTTAAGGGTTCTCATATTAGGATCTGTAAGAGATTGATGGGCTAGACATCTCACTGGAATGTATTTCCCTCAGGAAGTTGTCATCGTAATCTAATTTGGATTTGATCTGTCTATTCCTTTACATGCTCATTTTTCTCCTCTCTATGGACATACTAACACATAAACTTGGGGTTATCTGGCTCTGACAAACCCTTCTCCAGACTTCTACCTCCAGCATTGTCCTAATCGGGGAAATATTTATTTCTGTTAAGAAAAAGCAGAACTTCTTTTAAGCTTTGTTTGAAAACTTAGTCTGTTCCTTACTTCGTCAAATTGGGCAGTCATCTTTTCCCAGGTCTTGCATATCCACAGAGGCAGTCCAACGGCCTAAGYGTTTATGGTTGATGCAGTTGCAGAAGCTAGCACAGTCTGAGCACCACCACACTTACTCTTCAAGGAGGGGTAGATAAGGGACACGCTGACCTGTGGGTACCCCAGGATATTTCCTTGAAGAACAACTGACATTAGAACCCTATGGATCTCAGGATACTTGGCAATTCAGCTCTATTTCTCAATAGTGGTCTGTGGGTTTTGTGTGGAAGAGAATGTCTGGTTTTGTGGATGCTCCCTTTTTTTGGAATAGGGGTAACTTGTACAATGTGTATGTTTAACTTTTTTGGGAGTATTTTGAGGTTATATTTTGAATTAAACTCTGCATTTGTTATTTTCGTCAGAGCAGAGAGGCAGAAGCCTGTTTTTGGTGTTACACCAGTTGTCGGTGCTATGCTTTTCTACCTTTGAGAACCTAGAAAGTGCCTCATTCTTATCACACAGGACTTTTTCCAGCTGTCATGTGAATGCTAACATACTCATTTAATGGTGCCTTTCTGCTCCCCTTTCTTCTTTCTAACTGGAAGGCAAACTATAGTCATTTAAAGTTAGGTACCTAAAGTCAATTCCACAAACAAACTGCATTACTTCAGTGTCTTTCCCTTTTCTATCAGTGGAAAAAAATGGCTTCAAGTTGTGACTGGTATGCAGTAGCCATCCTCTAAAATAGCTCTGTGCCATCCTGACTTCATAGCTTGGGGAAAGAAAATCGGCAGATGGCATCATGCAGCAGCCAGACAAAAACCAATTGCTGAAGTAGTGTGTTGGTTTCTTCTTGAATTGTGCTGTAGAAAGAGGCTTGGGGATTGTAAATGTTGCAATGTTATGCTACCAGGGCAGATGTCCAATAAACTCTGTTGGAGTTGTTGAGAGCACTGTGGGGTTATGTACAGATATAGTTCGCTTGTTGAGTTCTGTGCAGCTGGCTGCACTCCTGAAATTAGGTTTTCTTCTACAGTTGTGCAAGGGGTCTATATGCACATGTGTGCATGTATACAACCCATCACTATCTCCCAGCTAACATCAGGGGAAAGAAGTAACATAAGTTGGGGGGATAAGTATTGGCTTTTAGCTTTTCTAAGATTATCCCTATTTCTTTAGTCTTCCTTAGACTTTCATCCTGCAACTGCATACAAGTAGAAGCAAGCAGACAAAGATTCTGCTGGGATCAGAAAGCCCTGCTGGTTATTTTTCCATTTGCAGTTGTAACAAAGGCCTCGTGTTTAAATGACATTTCTTTTCATAGAGTATAGTGCAAAGGAGACCCATCTCTTCTATAGAGGTGTTGCTTCAATGGGATATATGAAATGAGAACTGTTGTTCCATTCAGAAAAGGCAGCCTTTTCTGAATGGTTTGGTTCAGAGATATACAAAGGAGATGTCAAATGAAAAGTTAAATTAAAGCCTTGCATAATAGGGACTATCATTCTCAAGTTTTGGATGTAATTTAGTAACAAATGCTATAACGGGTGTTCCTTTGAGACAGTCTTCTCTTAGGGTATTCTTGGACTCTACAAAAGTCATTGGATTTGGAACTATCCAGTATTTCCAAGATTTATTTATGATGAAAGCAAAGGTTTTACAAATTACTTCCTTTGGTACTGTCCCACTAGATACAAATTAAGTTTGCTGTTAAGGGTACATTCTGTACAGCATGGGGAGTGTCATATAGTGGTGCTCATGCATTGGCTTGGATAGACTTTGAGATGTCATTCTCCAACGAAAGCTGCTTCCTACAGTATTCTCTTCCTGTGTTGTAGAAAACTGCTAGAAGGGAAACTGTCTCTGTGTGAGGTAATGTACCCTCCATTGTGAATGGTTGGAGTAAAAAGTGCTTTGCTACATAAAACACTAAATGAGACCAAAGTGTTTTTATGTTTCTTTGCACCATTTCATTTGTGTACATGCCACAAATGATTTGCAGGAGTATAAGCATCTGCCAGTCTAGAAAGCTAGCCTTTTCTTCTAAGTGTTTAGCAGGTGCTTCCTGCTATAGTTTGGTTTGGCCAAAGTAGTATCCAGCCTGAACCAAAACGGAACTGAAGCCTTTTATGTCGGAAAAATTTGATAAGCTCTAAGGGGGAAGGGATGCCAGGTGGGTGGCTCTGCATCTTATGATTTTTTTTAATTTTTTTTTTTTTTTTTAGTGACTTGGAATGGCAGCATGTGGTATAAACAGGTGAGAGGTTTCAGGTTAGTGCAGTGTCATGGGAGAGAGACAATTTGTATATATTTACAGTTTCTCCAGTGCCTTTGCAACCAGGAAACAAAACAGGTTCAGAATCTTGTTCTTCCTAGATGTTCACATTCAAGCTGTCCTGCAACCTTGCTGGTCCTGCTGTGCAAGACTTGTATATGTCCTCAAATTCTTTCTTCTTTCCTTACACAAAGTCTCAAATTTATTTAGTAATGTTTGCTACTTAGAGCAGACATTTGTGTGCTTCGGAGATGATTCTATTCCAGGAAGGTAATATATTAAAGCTTGAAATGGTAATTTTTGCTAAACTAAAACAGAAACTTTGAAGCCCACCTCCCAGATATGCTGTGTACAGCAGAGACTGAGAAAAACAAGTCGTTACATGAAAAATGTAAAATCTTCTGCAGCCGTTTTTCAGTCTCATCAGAAAGCTCACCGTGCTCCCATTGTATCTAAGGGTGTTATTTACACATAAACATCGTATGTAATGTACGAGTGAAGAGATATTAATAGGGCAATGTTGGCTTGTAATGGCATTTAGCATGGGTGGGAGTGAGAGAGAGAATGGGTTTCCCACAGCAAGATCTTGAGCTGCCACCACTAAAAAGACAGCCGGATTCGCAGGGCCTGCTATATAATAGCACAATAGCAATTATTCTGACAGGGAATCTGTATTGTCAGGCTGCTGTTACTTTGGGTTGTCTAGGAAGATTATACCTTGCCAGGCCAGCTGAGGAGTTTTCATAGCAAATAAATGGCACAGTATAGTATCTGTTTCCCATTTTCCAGTAATTCTTCCCAGTTAGTTCCCTGACTGCGTTTGGCATCTCTATTAGCTCACAGGAATGAACCCTGGTGTTATCACTGAGCATAGTCCTCTTCTGTAAGGGACTGGCTTCAGGTGGGAGCCCCTTGCCTGAGCGCTCGCCAAGGCTGCAGGAACGCACATCAGCGCTGCAGGAAGCACAACATTGTCACTGCGATCTAGATGGTGGTTTCTCTTACTGACATAGCTTAATTTCTTTCCTTTAGAATATAAGCCTGGGGGCTGGAAAAGACCTGTGGGTCACCGAGCCCAAGCCATTGCTATTGCAAGTAGCTGTGTCATTTAATCCCTTTCAATAGTAATACTGCTCTGTCTCTTAACTCATTGGATTTCTTCTTCCACTGTGTTATTGAAAAGCTGCTACAGAACCAAAGTCCTGTAATGAGGGGACACAGTTTCTAATTCACATCCCACAGTGTGTTTTTAGCCCAGGTAGAGCCATTTCTTTTGGGGCCAGTGTTATCCTTTAGCTTTACTTTTCTTTCTCTCTCTTTCTGCCCCTCTTCACTCTAGGGACATTTATGGATAGGAAAAGCACTGCTTTTTAGCCTTTATTTTGCTAGCTAAATATTTAGGGTAACATAGGTGGAACATAAGACCTCTGTTGTGCAATGGTTTCTGGTTTTCACAACACCCACTCTTTCTCTTAGCATAGGTAGAAACTGCTATGCCTTGAAAACCAAAAGACTTGTTCTGTAGGGAAAATTAAATTGGCTTACTTTAGGCTAACTTTATGTTAAATAACACTTTAGAAAAATGGATGCAACCCCCCAACCACCATCTCTCTTTCTCATTTTAACTGTGTAACAATGCTGCATAAATGTTGGGGGTTTTGCATTTGATTGTGTTGCTTTTTTTCCTTTCTTTTTTTTTTTTTTTAGTTAAAATTTCTCTTTGGTAATATTAATGTTTAAAGGATCCATAATTGACACTAACAGCACAGATGGAGACTGAATTCCATCTTATAGGTTGCTATTGTCTGGCTGCAGAGAGTTTTCTGTAAAATTGGGTTAACAGGACACCGTCACAAGATCTGGTTGTATTTTGACAGCTATTTCTTTCCAAAGCAAAGCGATAAAGAAATGTTTCTTTTCTTCCCTTTTAATGAAAGCTTAACATCTGCACATTTAGAATTTAGAATTAAAAACACGTCAGGGAGACCTTAGAGCTATCACAGGAGCTGTGATACTGTCTGTGCCTGTGATTTTTTTTCAGCTAGCCTTGGTGTTTTCAGAGTTTTGGGAGGGAAGAAAGAATTGCGCAATGAAATAACCCCTGTAACATTTTTCACTTTGGATTTTCATTTGCGTATATCTCAAGCTGAGCAGATGCTTATCCTTTGCAATGACTGTATCCTCAGCCCAACAGTTACAGTAAGACTTTGTTTTTTGCCGTTACCCTGTTTAAAACAGAATGATTAGAAGGTTTTCATTAAAAAAGAATGAATTCAGATTTACACAGAGATCACTGAAGTCTTAGAGCTGATTCTTCAGCTTCTTAAACCAATATAAATAAAGACTTTGCATCACTGTAAGCACAGTGAAGAAAGAACACAATTTCTACTGTACTGTGCTCAGGTCTGAAGCAAAAATGTCACAGTTCATGATGTACCATTTAAAAATGAACAGAAGTCTTAGAAGTTATAGCTGGTAACAATTGCCATAGCTCCCTCCCCCTGCCCAAGAAAAAAAAGACAACAAAAGGTTGAACTGCAAAATCCAAAATGTGTCATAAGCGAGCATAGTTCATTTTTTATCTTGATGTATGTTAATTCTGGCTTGCCTTACAGTAGCTGGCGGTGTGTATGGGTTTTATTCCCTACTGCTTTTAGGTCTTCACATGTTGTTTTCAATCATTTATCTTTGATTTAAATTTTGCTTTCATCAACTCTTTTCCACGGTGGGCATGTCATGGCCATGGGAACTTTTGCGCAGATCAGATTCCGATGTTAATATAACCAAGAGTATTTTTTTAAGGTTACAGACCTGCATTTCTATCCTTAGTAAGAAACCTCTCATGCTTTGGTATTTAAATAAGCTGACGGACTGTCAGAGTGCAGGTGACTGCTGTGGAAATTGGTGAGTTTGGGATAGCAAAACCTGAAGAATATTAAATACAGACAAAGATAGCTAACTGCCCATAATGTGGTGTTAATAAAGTTTTAATGCTGCCAAATGCTCTGGCTCATCACCACAACATTCAGTGGAGATGCTTGAAGACCAGACTCAAATTCTCTTGTTCAGTTGAGAATAGAATGAGGGCTGAAGTCTTACAGTAGACCTTCCTGCAAGATGTATTGTGTTCCTCACTGTTTCACACTGTAAATGGGTACAGAAAATACTACCTCATCACAGTAAAAAATCTCACAGAACTTTGTCAAAATTTCTCGCTCATGGTAAGATGGTCTTGCAATGTCAAGAGTCTGATGTACATATACAGTTACAACAAATCACAGCCATTTTACTCCAGCTTCTTCTTAAAAATGGTTAGTGGCTTTGGGAGGGAAGAGTGAGGACTAGGTTGTAGGTGAGTGACAGAGAGAAAAAAAAGAACTGGAATAGTAAATTCCTTCCTCTTTTGCTTTCTAATAACTACTTGGCTCCTGCCTCTTTCTTCTGCTCAAAGCAGAGACCAGGAATTTGAAGTCAAGCACAGCCATCTTAAACATAAGTAAAGTTTAAATCCAGGATCAGCTAGAATTCTGGATGACAAATTCAAAGCGTTTGGGTGACAGACACTTTCCTTGTCTGTCTTTAGCCATTGATCCTGGATATAACAAACATTATAGAACTTCTCCCTGCTCTCTGTTTTCCTCCATTTGTACTGTTTCAAATTCCTTGAGATTACTCCTTTGAAGAGTTTCTGCACATTTCCTCTCAGCTCTACCAGGTTTGTAAAAATTGTTCTTTCCAGTACTGAAGCGGTTCAGTAAGGCATCTTATGTCCCCTGTGTCACAGCATGTGCAGGGGAAGTAGAAATTATTTTTGTATGACTGAATCCTGTCTCTTCCACCATGGGCTCAGAGTGACACGCTGGCATCCTTCCTACTGCTTTTTGCTAATAGCTTTTTGAAGCAGATCATAAAGAAGTTTCAGTGTTTTCATCTGCTGTTGTTGCTTTTGGACCAGGCATGTGGGTTAAAGTCAGGCTAATCAGGTTGACCTGGAGGCCTGCTTATAGGCACCCCCTGACTTGTAAACTTTTGTCACTTCCTCACTGGGCTGAATGCTCTCTTCCATCCAGGAGTCCACTGTGGTATTTCTGTTGAACACTGCTGTGCCATCATTGTAGGGCATTCAGGTCCCCAGGACCTCAGTGGGACTCCACTAACTTGCATAAAAGGAATTTGTAGCTGATCGGTGATATCAGTCCCTGTTGTGTATCTACAGGTAATGTGGGTCAGGTTGGTTCAAGGATTGCTTCTACTCAGAAAATCAAGAGTCCAGGGCTTGCTGCTTGGGATTTGGAGCTCCATGACACATTCACATAGGGCAGGGACTGTCACCTGGTCATAATCAGGTAATCATCTGCTAATCACAGAGGTACCTGAACTCTGTGATAGGTAGCAGCTCCCAGCTCCTGCAGAGTTCCCCAACAAATCTTTGCTTTCCCACTACTCTAAGTGCTGCAGCCAAGTCCAGAGTTTCAGGTGATCTTATGCTGACAAACATGCTACCAATACTCTTCTAACAGCGTTATTCATAAGATCCTGTGATCCTGATGGATTCAGAAAGAACATTAAGATTTTGTGTTGACATGAGTCAACCTCACTCATCTGTACAACTTGGTCACCTCTAAAGCCAGATGTGATAGCAGATTAACAATGCATAGAGGCACTACACTTCAGTATAGGGCAATGAATTGAAGGTAGCGAGAGAGGATGTTCTTGAACAGATATGAAAAGAAAATGTCAGGGCTAGACTGGAAGAGGGAATATGATGGGTGCTGATCTTTTCAGGACTTTGCATGTCTCTCTCCATCATCTAGGAAAGCTGTTAATATCCTTGATCTTTTCTGCCCACAGAGCACCTCTGAGTCTCATCCCTAGCAGACATGTATCCAGCTGCATAAATGTTTGAATAAATATGCCTTCGGAAAAGAATCCTGCTTCTTGACTATTCAAAATGCAGGAAGACTGACTTTCCCATTCACAGTCACTAACAAATGTTTTCAGTCAATCACCCACTCACAGTCCGAGTAGGAAGATGTGATTCAGACACAATAGGCTGTCTGCTGGGAAACTGATCAGTCAGCAAAGCTGCCTTTTTTCATTCTTCTTTTTTTCAACAGACTTACCTTTCTTCCCAGAAAGGAGGAGGAGGAGGAAGAAAMCTACACAGCAGGAAATTGTGCAAAAACAGTTTTATTCTTTTCTGGCCAGTTCTAAGRAAAAGAGCAAATGCCTGTAGGATTGCTTCAGTTTGGGAATGTTGGAAGAAGACTTGTCCCACTTTGGCACTACCTTATAACTTTTGATCTGGATTAAAGGGGGAAAAGGAAGGAAAGAGAAAGGTAGTTAATTTAAAAACTCGCTTTCCTCAAGGCCCCTGTGGAGTTATTCAGACAAGTGAATTTAAAAGCTCATGAGCAGTAGTTACATGGGGAAAGATAGTAACTTGTACAACTGCTGTAGACATATGATCAGACTTTTCACAAATGGGGAGGCATACAGAGAAAAATAGGCAGCCATAAAGAGATGAGCATATGCTGCAGAGTAATGTATGTGGACTTACTGACACAAAGAGAGACAATTTGTAGATATGAAAATAGCTACCTGACAAAGGCTATGAAGATACTTGGAAGACGTATATTCATTTGCCATGTAGGCAGCCCATTTATATCCTAATCTGTAGGCATTATTGTGACCATGGCTAGTCTGACTAGAGTAGATACTTCTCACAATCCACAGAGGTCCTCTGATGGTATGAGAATCACATTCTTCCTTTATTTGGATTTCATTCCTTTCCACAGTGAATATTCTCCAAAATGATAGTGAGGCAGGGGCTCCAGGCCACCAACACAACTAAATGAAGAAGAAAATCTTTTCCTATGTATAACCTTACCACATGCCTGTCTTTTTCTGATCAGGACATAGGTAATAACAAATTATTGTCTGGTATGTCCCCAGCCAGAAGGCAGTCAGAGACGATCAATATACTGTCTGTCAAAGAGCTGAAATATTTTGGGTAGAAGCATTTCATGTCCTAGCTGATCTACAAGGAAACAGCTTGTTTTGACCTATGTTAGAGCTGCTGGGTTGGTTAGTATGCTGTGTCATCTAGGTAATGSGTCAGGTCTTAGTATTTGAGGTCTCAAGCATTTTTGAACTAATAGTTTGAAAAAGCTTTGTAATCATTCATGAACTACACTTCACAGCTCTGTGCTTGGTAAATCAGTCTTTTTCCCACTTTATGTAAAAGCTGATTTTCAAAGGTACTTGACCATTTCTCTACTGTTCTTATTCATCAAAAATTTTTACCTTTGTTTATGACATAAATTAACTTTGCTTCTAGGTAATTAAGCTGTAACTCTGTTCTCTTTGCATACCTCCTATATGCAACTTAGAATCAAGATCATTTCACCTGCAGAACTGACCTGTCGCACTCCTATATATCTGAACCTTGGGGTTCTTTAATGTCACCTTCTTGGCAGTGCACTGCATCACCCCTGCATAGCTACAGTTTCAGCTTAGCTGTTTGCACACACTCTTGTTTCTGGTAAAGGTATTACAAATAAGAGGAATAATGCAAATATACAGCCCCTTTGTCTGCTTCCCTGTTAGGTGGGAGCATCTCTAAACTTATCTTTTGTAGAGATTGACTCAGAGGAGAGTTTGGTTTAGTGATTCTATTTTTTGTTTCTTTCTTACGGGCTTGAAAGAAGACGATTTTTGCTTGGTTATTTGCGGGGGAGGGAGGGAACAAAGGAGAGAAGCTGTATTTTGTCTGATTGACCCTTACAGCTTTCTCCTGTTGGTTACAAATCATGTGCTTAGGTCTGTGAGGAATAGATGCATCCATACATAGTCAGTAACGACCAACAGCTGCATCGGCATCACCTATTCAGGAAGCAGAACATGTAGCAGTCCCTATGCTGTGCACCTGTGGGAGGGCAAATGGGATCAGAGGAGTGTGAGAGGTCCAATTTTTTTTCCTTTAATGTGACTGGGTTTTATGCTTATGAATTACAGTGAGGGATTTCTTGCACTCGGGAGGTAGGGAGGCTGATGGGGACCAGGGGCCTCAGAGCATGCAATGGACCTCACACCTTGGCAGTAGCAGTCATTGCCTGAAGACGGATGGATATTCACTGTGATCTTCCATACAGTGTTTAAACTTCAGGGGTTTGAGTTGGAAGGTGCAAAGGTCTTGGACTGGAAGTCAAGGAAGAGTGCACCTTGCTAGAAAAAAGGCATTTTGATGTAGCTAGTAACTTTTCAAACAAAAGCCATGGTGAAAATTAAGACTGAGTTATGTGTCCAGGGCTTGAGACTGAAGCAGCAGGAATGGTGCAAGGCTAAGGTATGTTTCCAAAGCTACCAAGAAGGTTTGAAACAGCAGAAATGGTTTGCCAGAACTGAGGCAGAAATGATCAAGTACTGGAATGGCAGGACAGGACTCAAGTGCATTAACAGAGCCTAGTAGCACGCTCAACTAGGAGTATTACAATGCAGCAACATTGTAAGGTTGAAGCAACCTTACAATGCAAGTAATAGCAATGAGTGTTAAGTGGAGAAAAGCTATATGGGCAATGTTGAAGGGCAAGAGTGAGCTGAAAAACAAAGGGTGCTGCAAATAAGTTGCAGCATGCACCTGAAGTATTGTCACATTGCTTATGTGCCCTGTGTCTGTCTATAGCTAGCCCTATTCAGCTGTAATTTGTCTGAAAAAACCTTTTCACATGCAAAAAAAACCTATTCCTCTCCATCCTTTTTAAAAAATGAAAAATGTAGGTGAAAACTATTTTGGAAGAGAATATTGTACTCAGTGAAAACAATACCGCAGCCTGGCTTCCCCACCTCAGCATCAGTCTCAAAATGCCAATTCCTCTGCACTTACTTTCCTTTGAACTTGCCCATAAACTGTTCTGGCAATGGCTGTGTGTGTTGTGTAGCTTTCCTGGAACTTACTGGCTGTTCGTGTTTGCAGAGAGACAGCTGCTCTTTCAGTGATGATGGCTGAGAAATGAAAGACACTGGTTACATCTTGGTAGTGCTGCGTACTGTAAGCAACGTCAGCCACAAGTCTCTGAAGATATCATAAAGAGGCAATCAATTACCTGGAAAAGTAGATGGATGTCCAAATACTGATTGTTGTCATTAGAGAGTTACTTTCTACTTATATTCTGACTTCTTAGGCGTTTAATTTTCATTTGTCTGCTGTGGCATAATGCCAACAGTATTACAGGAGAAGCAGGCTAAATGGGGAAGGTTGGCTGCTCAGAAATTAATTCCTTATCATTCTAATTGCTTAGTATGCAAAAGTGAATTTGGAAGAAATTTTAGGCAAAAACAAAACTCAGTGCATCTTTGAAATAATAAAAGAAATAACTGCAATATCCTTACTTTCAGTCTCTGCGAATAAAACTCCACTGGAGATGTGAATTCATCCAGTCTCCTCTCTCAAAAACCATTCTGAGTGTAACCACCAAGAAACAAAAAGAATTGGTAGGGCGAACAAAAGGTTGTAAAATGGAGGAAAGGATGGCAATTAAAGGAAAATGCAGATACGGCTGCAAACCTCCTTCCCCCCCCCAGCAAACTGGGGAATGTAAAAGCTTAAATGCTACAGTGGTTTCCCTTGTGTTTGTGCTATAGATTTGGGATTTTTGCCACTTCCCTTTGTATTGCTAATGAATTGAATACTATAAAACAAAACAAGACAAAGCATTAGGAAATGCACTAAATAATTAATATGTTCTGGATTTCTGTCATCTCTTTCACCTGAGGACTTTCAAGTGCTTCATAAGCAAAGTACTTCATAAACATTGTATTTTCCCTGAGGGAATTATATCCTGTCTTAGTAATGGAGAAGCTAAGGTACTAGTAGAAGTTAGACAATCTTGCACTAGGAGAGAGGTAGATGAAAGAAATGCCTATAATATTTTTTCATACTTTGTTCACAAGAATATACAAGTAAAATTTCAAGTAAAACTTGCTGCTGTCACACGTTACCTCTTTTCTGGTTTTCTTGTCATTGGATTTAGTTTGCTGTATAAGATGTAAACGTCTCTCTCTTTGCTCTCCCACATTCTTTTTCTGTGAGTAACATTGTTAAATACAGACGAGATAGCACTGTCCTAAATCTGTTTAATAAAGGAATCAATAGGAGTTGCACGGTTTTTAGCCCATAAAAACTGATATTTTATCAGTCTATACCTTGCCTAGTATTACACATTAAAACATTGTTACCTGATTTTGTGGAGAAGGAAGGGGAAAGGTACAGACCTTTGTTATTATGACAGAGCATAGAAATAGGCTAATCCTTTTTCTTCAACAAAAAGAATGACCTCAGAAGAAGTAGGTAAGCAAAGTCTTTGGAGTTAGACTGGCTTTGTAGTGGTAAAAATTGATTTCAGACTTTCTTGTTCATTATTTCTGACATGTAAAGATGAAATAAAGGCCCTCTTGTTCATAAGAGAAATTTAGAACATGCCTTAACCACTCATAAGATTAGCAAGCTTCTCTAAATGAACATAACAGTGGAAAGATGAATGTTTTCTAGCAGAAACTGCATAATTTCTGTGCTCTTTTCTCTGCTTCATCTCTGGGTCAGCACAAGTTTCTCATTGCATTGCATCAGATGAGACTAGGTCAGCCGATTCTCTGTCATACAGCCTACGCCAACCCAACCCAGTTTGAGGAGATTGCATTTCATTGATTTGTCTACTTGGCACACCACTTAGGGAGAAGAGGATGTATTTTTGTTGCCTTCGCTGCAAGAATCTGCCACAGTGGGCCGTTCCCTCGCTTGTTCATTTACTCACGTGTTCTCATAAACGAGTCTGATTCTGAGTGAACAGTACATGGGTCAGAACAGTTGGTTTAGCATGTGATGCTGTACTCCCTTCTTATAATTGTATTTCTGTTCGATTATTTACCACAGTAGTGAAGGGACTCTTTTTTTTCCCCTCTATTTTTCACTGTAGAGAAATGTGTGTGTCAATTAGCTGTCATGTCTGAGCATCCTCTCAGGTTTACTTTTGCAAAGAGAAGCCACAATTAAGATAGCAAATATTTTTTAGGATTTTATCTGCTAAACCATCCATAAGGAGCTTTAAAATTACAAATGGTCAAAACCGTGAATGTAAATACCTGAATCCCCTAGCAGCAGTCTTTTTAATAAACTGAAGCAATAGCTCCCCGTTCCGCTCTGTACTAAAGTAACGCAGCAGCCTCAAGTCTTTTGCATTTATGGTCAGGTCACTAAAAGTTCTCTCCAAGAGTGGTGATATTAGTCTTGTTGTATTACATCAAATTCTGGCTTGGGTACACAGTATCTGCTTCCCTCAATTCTACAGGACAACTTAAATTGGTATTTGTTCTTTTTCTGAACTCAGCAGTTGCTGTGTTCTATCCAACAAACAGCACTATTATGAGACTATATGAAGTGCTTTGAGTTCTCTCTCAATATTAAATATATATGTAGAATCAAAGCCACACCCTCAAATTAAAATACACACAATATCGAAGTGTTTTCCTTAAGAAATAGTGGATAATTCCACCTGTAAAACTTTGCTGTTATCTAAGTCTCTTTTTTTTTTTTTTTTCTTTTCTTTCCATACTCGTCCCAGAATCCCTTTGCTCCTTTTATGTAAGGGAAGTATAACACTTAACGGAGGTCAACCCATGGTCCACAAGAGACCTAAAAGAGACTCCCTTCACTTACTCCTGAAATCTCATTTATTTTGTGGAAATTATTTTTGAGCAACATGCAGCCACTAAATTAAACACTGCTCGTTGAATTTGAGAAAACATCTTTCTGCTTGTGTTTAATTACATTTTTTTTTTTTTTTTCTCGTATGTGACATCTGTCAAGTAAAACCATGGGAGAAAAAAGCCACTGCAAATCTTACTCAAGCTCTTCCACTCAAGTTTATCTGCATCTGTGCTCCCTCTGCTTTTTCTTATTGAGGGTGTTATATGAACTTGTTAGGTGCAGATGCCAGAATTTTGTATAAATAAGTAAGAAGCCTTTTAAGGTTCCAAATCAATAACAGTTTCTGTAAATTTGGAAGCCTAACAAAGAAAATTAGGGAATAAGAATAGTTAAAATTATTTAACCTTCAGTTTACCTGTAAGGTTTTATTTCACATTTCAGCCTGTTACCCCTAACCTCTTCTTACTACTTACTTTTACAGCTTTTATTTCCTTTAAGCCCTGAAGACCCGTTCGTTGATGATCCCATTAACAATAGCGACGATTAATCTGGGTCAGGATATCAGCATTTGGCCCAGCTGACATAATATTCAGAACTTGTCCAACGTGCAAGAGAAGTAAAAACTAGCTCATTCTTTTGCAGTTATGTTGTCTCTGAATTAACGATTTCAACACTAGTTTTGCCAGTAAATTCAGTAGATATATTGTAGAAAAAAAAATACTGTAATGTTTAGCAGACTTCATTCCTTTTCAACTCTGAGAGCGGCTTCCCACAAGTAACACACCAACTGTACATTGTTAAGCGTGGATAGTTCTACTGAATAAAACAAAAAGCTTCTGGTATTTGGTCATACTTCCTGAGACAGGAGCAGCATAACTCAGGAGAACAGTGCAGTGGAGAGCAAAAAGTAAGGTGGTAATTAGGATAATATAACTTGGAGGTCTGCTGCCTTTCAAACTTCTGTGCCTGCAGACAGTGCCTGAAAGCTGATGGTGTAGAACAGTTGTACCTTGTTCCTGATTGTCCAYGGGTAGTTTTGAGTTGGTCATAGGAGCTTTGTAGCAGACAAAAAATACAAACTGTTTACAAACAGCTCCTTTTAAAGCTTCAGACACTTAAATATTCACCCAGTGGACCAAGACTAAGACTTGCAGGTGTCCAGCAGCTGTTGGTTTTGTTCTTCTGTTGACCTAGTTGATTTGAACAAGCTAGGATATGGTAACTACCTCTTGTTAGGGCATAAATGAAAAGGGAGTGGTGTAGGAACACTTAGGATTAAGCAATCTTTAGGCATAGGCAAATCCAAGTAGAAGAACAATCTAGGTGTTGATATTTTTATTTCACATGGCTTTGCTTATAAAAATCCAAATCCTGTGAAAGAACGTGAGTGGATCCTTTCTAAACCTGTATGGGTTGTATGTGGAAATGGAGTGAAACCACAACACAGGGAAGATTATTATTCAAATACTGAAAAGCTGTGTTTGAGAATAGGCCAAATGTCTTCCATATCAGAGCTTACACCATGGCTGAAGAAACTATATAAACTGAAAGGAAATCCCAGGAAATGAAAGAGTGAAAACCATAGAGAGGAAAGATGGATTGTACGTTGAAAGTTGAGTGTGAGCAATCTGGAATATATTTTATCAAAAATTGCTTTTTAAATGGTACTTTCTCTTGCTACAGAAGACATTATTGAACAAAAAACCAAGCCCAATGCAATTAAATTTGAATTTATCACTCTATTATTTTAATATATTTACTCAGGGTTAACAACTCATTAAGCACCAAATTGCTCACTCTTAATGAGTCCCTGATGGTGAAAACGAGCTGCCTACAACTGTACAGTAAAATAACAACAAAGGCATGGCAGAAGGCTGTAATAAAAATCAAGTAAATGCTATTGAATATTTGGTGTGTGGATGCCAGACTGGTTTTGAGAAGTGGTTCCATTAACTTAGTTGAGTTGGTACATTGGCTGTAAGGCTATAAGGCTGTTTTTGTTTTCGGGAAAGGTATTTAATTTGATTTTTGGCTTTTAAAAGAGGTTAAGGGGACAGATACTATATGTATACAAATTGTTAGGCTGTTTTACTCATTGAGTCCCAGGAAATAGGCGGAGGTGGGGGAAGTAATGCCAAGGAATCTGCTCTCTAAAGTCCTTCCTCTTCTATATGGTCTTTTGTGATCTCTTTGAATAAACTGAGATTTTTCAGATAACAATGTTTCTCCCAATCTTCTATTCCTAATAACTGCAATGACTATAGGACACACTCAGTATTAAGGCTAAATTGTGCCAGGTGTCTAACTAAAACACAGTAAGACTCAGTCCCTAGCCCTGACAACTTACCAATGCCCAGTCTGACAAATGAATTTAACAAGTAGAAGGAGGAAGGAGTAGTTAAAACAATCGTGTGGTTAAGTACTCAAAGATGTGTACAGTTCGTAAGTTCTGAATGGTTAAATATTGAATTAATAAAGGATCATCACGATAAAAACACACCTATTAAAACAGTCTAATGGCTTACACTAATGCTTGCTGTCCAATCAACTTGCTCCTACAGTTTTCTTCTACAAGCATTCTTGCCTTTTTAATTATTCTTTTTTTAACACAACAGTATCTATAAATTCCAGGTAGGCTAATGGGCCTCCGTAAGATATCCTTCTCCTTCATGATGGCAATTCCATGCTGCAGATAGGATGGATTTGCTTAAGTGTCTGATGCTTGCTGGCAGGATGACAAGGATGTCTCTCAGTGGGTGACACTCATCAATGGGTCAGATAGCTGGGCAGTATGTTCTCCTAACTGGCAGGCTGTATACCAATGACATGACCCCTTCCTCAGCTGTCTCTTTCTTGCACCTCTGCCTGATCTGTCCTTCAACCTGTTTTGCACTGTGTAGGTGGAGGGACTGAAGTTAGGCACTACAAGAGAGCTGAAAGTTGGGGAAAACTGGCTAATTGTCGCATGTTGCTTCTCTTGTGTTCTGACTGCTATCAATTCTCATCTCATTTGCATGAAGGTGCCCATTTGGCTTCAGTAATTGTGTTGATCACTTAACAGCAGTATAACTGGTTGAGGTAGACTCCTAAAAGCAGCAAACTTGCCTCAATTTACCTAGCAGTAAAGAGTAAAGTGAGGCAGACAAAACTGTGAGTAACATCAGCAAAATCTGCCGAATGCAAAGTAGAAAAGACTCCAGGCCTTCGCAGAGAGTATCCTCTGTTTACTATTCATAGTACCTACAGCTAACCTGATGCCTTATTTTATGGATACCTCATGCCTGTGCCCAACACTGATGCATTAACAAGAAGTCCGGCTTCTTCAGTATTTTTCTTAGAGGAAAAGTCCACGATATGGTCACCATCTCCTGTTCTTGTGCAAAAGCTGATTTCCTAAATCCTGACTATGACAACTTTGGCTCTGACTATACATGTAGCAGAGACCTTGTTGCTTAATAAACAAAAGGATAAACCTTATAGTCTGCTCAGAAAGCACTGGCAACAGCAGAAAGAAGAATGCTCAGCTGGCAAGCCGGTGGATTTTTTTCCTCCTTTGGAAGCAGCCCATAGTTTTCTAGCTGTGGTTTCAGTGGAAGATGGAGAGAATTGCTGCGTGATCCAGGTATTTGTGACAGTTAGCTATTGTTTTGGGAATTTTATTTCTTGTATTCATGAAATAAGTGAGTGTCTCCCATTCCACAACCTGTCTCTTCACGTCCCTCTCAAGACGGCTCTCTTGACCCCGTTGGATTGTCAGCTGCTAATGTAACACTCGCTTTGTATAGAAGGAATTATTGGTCTAACGTAAAATGAGTTTCCTGGCGCATCATCAGTATAAAAATCTTAAAGGAGGAAAGGGAAAAATGTGGCCTCATTTTTTTAGGTTGTCTTCTTAGTATATTGATTGTTTTGCAGCATTAGCATCCTCCACAGAGGGGAAGGTCAATACCATTAGAACTCACACTGCTCTCACCCACTCTTTAAAACAAAATTGAATCCAGTGTGTTATCGAAATAAGAAGAGCATGTGCACACAATTATTTTTTTCACATTTTAAGTTACATTGAACAACGGACACCTGGCATATCAGCCATCAAATAGAAAATTAACTGTACTAATAGCAGTGCAGATTCAATGCTGATTTAATTCTGACTTCAGAAGTTAATCATCTCCAACACGATGGATGGTTATTTAATGAGAAGGATTCATGGGTTCTAGAAACCATGCTGCAAGCTAACAAACCAAGCCTGGTGCCATCACCTCCTTACTGAGTCCCTGTTTCAGCAGCGCAGGACGGCTGGACAGCTCCATGGCGCAATCCCGCCGGGAGGTGGGGGGTTACAGCAGGGACCAAACGCTTGGAGCTGCTGGGCGAGTGAATGTGCAATTCGAACTAAACTTGCACACAAATAATTAATGTAATAATAGGCAAAATAATAGCTGAAAACAAACCCTATGAACCTTTTCCAGAAATCATTACTATTTGGTAATCTTCCGTGTTCATAGGTCATTATAAAATACTGGTGGTTTTTTAGAGACAAAATTAATTGAAAAGTTTTAGGAGGTTTTGGTTTGGGTTGGGGTTTTTTTTGTGTTTGTTTTTTTTTTTATACATATATATTTTGTTGTTATGATTTTATATTTTTTCTTAGTATTTTAACTGAATTTAGTGCTAACAATGGCTGTGAAAAGGATAATGATGGTCTCTGTTAATTTGATTAGCAATTATATCACAGGCATGATCTATGGAAAAGTACTTGTATCCCCAACTTTCTGCACCTGATTGGGTGGCTTCTTGGTGGTATAGGAGAGGGTCAACATCTGGGGGCTGGGTGTTTTTGGTGAAAGTGTCAAAAGCAAGGGAAAGTAATTATTGTTCACTTCACGGAATCTGTAAGATGGACATATCTGCCCACTGGCAACTGAACTAAATTCCACCTACTGGTTTCACAAAGTCCACTGAACATCTGATAGATAGTGGTGGCTTTCAGCCTGTTTTTATATAGATCAAATTAGAACTGGTAAGCCAGAGGCTAGAAGTTTCAATGCTTTTCCTTACAGGCATCTAATATTTTGTTCCCTTCAGCAATTTAGCCTCAATAAAATTACTTTTTTTTGTTGGAGGACCTTGTATGAATAAATCTGCTTCACTCCAGAGAGTGTACTACATGGTTTAACCTTCATTGTTCTGTATTCTATAGTTAAAATAAAGAGATGATGTCAGAGGTACTTTTACTAAGGTAGCAAAATATGTGTTACATTATCATGTTATTTTTCAGTACCTGGAGAACATTCATTAGGAAAGACCATCAGAGTGGTGATAAATGGCTTACATTAGTTTTTGTGCATCCAAGTTATTCCTCTGGGAGACTCGGTCTTCATTCCTTCCTATTCAGAGAAACAAAGTGGTCAATTTGTTTGTGGCTAAAATTCCACTGAAAGTGTAAGATGCAGTTACTGTTATTTTGCTGCTACTAGAGGATGCTGAACTGCTGGTGGGAGATACAGGCATAGATGGACATAGCCGTATATCTGTCATCTCATATATCAGTAAGTGCTGCTTGATCTTGTCTTGCCTCTAGTTCTTATATGCAAACTCGCTCTCGTCCTGACAAAGATAACTTGATTTTTTTTGTACATTCTTTCACTTATAGCATAGTCGCCATTCTTTCTATATGTTAGTTACSTGAAACCTTTTGCAGCACTGATCTCTGACTCAGAATTGCTGTGAACTCTGAGAAACAGTAATTGTGCTCGAGAAACAATCATTGTACAACTGTGATTATCTTAAAGGGAATCACTTACATTTTGGCATATACATTTGCAGCTAATCTTGAGAGATACAGGTTTGGTCTGAGGAAAGAAGAGACCTAAGCAGTTGTCTGGCAAGGTCAAAACCACATTTTTCACATTTTGCTAAAGCTGATGCGAATGTAAAGATAACATCTTCGTAAGTAAATAAATATCCTTTGGTTTATCCGGCTCTGAGGCATATCAAAGGTGGGGGAGAAGTGTACCATTTCTAGGTGAAGTTAGGACACCACCACTCTAAGGTCTTGTTTTCAGTCTTGTATACTTTCAGCGATTTTTAGCATTAGGGGGAGAATTTTCAATGATGAATTATTTTTAAAAAATCCAGTCAAAATAACTCAGCCATGTTTGAGAGTGAAGCTGAGGGAAAATAGTTGTTTAATTTCATTTGTTCTGCAAGTGGAAGCCACGTGTGGCAGTTTTGTAGGAGCTAGTGTGTGGAGGAGAGTGTTGTCCTGTGCATGATGCTGTGGCTGAAAGGGTGTGTCTCCATTGAGGCAGTTAGTGATGCTGCTAAAGAATCCAGTAGCAGAATCGGAAAAGAAAAAATGCAGAGCTTAGAAAATAAATTGTGAATAGAAGCTACTATGTAGAAATGGCTTGGCAGTTTTTCATTGCAAAGCACTAGGGTAAAAATGTGATTACAATGACATGCACTATATTTGATAATGGTCCGGGTCTGAGATGCAGATTATATGTCTCTATAATGCCAAGGGAGTGTTTGAATGTTTCTCACTTCTCTGGGATTCCTGCGTAATTCTGATGTGGAAAGTAGAAGAGAAAAATTCTGACCTGCCTCCCTTTTGTGGGAGTGTTTCCTTCTCCTGTAATATTCTGCTTTTCCTTCTAGCCATAGAGCATGATAGGAGAAAGTAGATAATTTAGGAATGTCTTGTTTATGAGCATGGATGAGTAAGCTTGGTGTCGACAGTTTAGGATGATGATTATCAGATATGAAGAGTTTTGAAAGCTCCTCAGTTGACTCCCCAAGCAGGACTTTACTGCAGAGAGCAAAAAGACACAGCACATTCCTCCTGTCTCAATGCAAATTGAATGCCAAATTATTAGAAGAAGAACTGTGTGTCATGGAACCATCTTTGTCTGCCCGGGGACTCACCTATTCTGGTTCTGTTAGTAGTTTTTCCTCTCTGCTGCACTACCAGGGACCTCTTCAACGAGCTGAGAAATTCCTATTCTACAGTGGAAAAAACTCTAGGCAAACCAAGCACATGCACTATGTAAAGTATACAGGAAAGCTGATAGATTTAATATTGATGATGCACAGTAACAAAAAGACTAGGGAGGAAAGGATGAGAGGAAGGTGTTCAGTTGTGAAGGAGTAGTAGGGGATAAAGTATAAGTTCTCATACCCCAGTGCTCTGTGAAGGCCTCGAGTAGGGTTAAAGGATTGGAAAAAAGCCAAATCAATAAAGTCAGGTGCATCTAATGATGCTGTGAAAGAAGTTTGTATATGCAGGTAAAATAACTTCCATTACAAATAGCAAGAAGCTCCTCTGACCACTGTATTATCCCTTACAGAATCCAGGTTAGATCACTCTCTCTCTTCGAAGTTAGTCTTTAATGGATCAGTTAAGGCTACAGATCTGTCTGGGCTAATGACACAATAACTTTGCCTTGCACAAGCAGCAAGTTGGCTCCTGTCTTCATGGTGCATCGGTTACCCTATCTAGAACTTGCCAGGAGGGATGTATTTACCCTTGCTAAGTAATATCCTTGGGTAGCAGTTATTATTTAAATAGGCAAATGTTTCTTGATCACTTAAACATGTGAGCTGTTTGCAGGCTGGCAGCTGTAGCACATCACTCAAACAGTGCGGCACTCCTCACAGACAGACATGGAGCTTAAGCTCCCAGCACACTCCCAGCTCGTCCTTCCATGTCATATGCGAGGTTTCACCATCTCAGCTAAAAGCTATCCTGTCACTGCTCTTCCTAAGGCTGCCACCATGATATTGCTCAGCAGGGGCACAATTCAGGTCCAACTGAAGTCAGTAGGAAATATCCAGCTGGCTTCCTAAATGCTGTGCATGACTTCAGCGAGCTGAGGACGTGCAAACACGGAACAGACATCAGTGATGTGTGTTTGGGCAGCACTGTTGGGGCCCGTGCTGCGGCTCCTTCAAATTCAACATCCTGGGTGCATGCGTGGAAGCAGCTGTGGCCTGGAGAATGCTTCAGGGAGCAGCTAGCTTGGTTGCTTGCTTCCACTTTGCTCTGAGAACAGCAGTCCCTTTCCGAACAGCAATGCCCACACTGGCCCTGTTTTGTCAGGGTTGGTCTCAGTGTGTTTGTGTCTGCTGCCGTGCACCACAGTAGCCTTGTTCTGTGGCAGGTGGACTGTGATGGTGGGGGAAGGGTTCCATGTGTGCACCATTTTTATTGCTGGCAGGCATGAAAGAGAAGGAGAGGATGCCAGCTATTACATCAAACCTTGGAACAAGAGGTATGCAGGAGAAACGTGCTCTGGAGTTCTTGCTGGCAGATCATGCCAACTGATGAAAGAATTGCCTAATTTGGATAATAAAAATGCCTTGAACTATAAGCTGAAGCTTTATAACAGTTGTATGCTGTAGAAGTAGTTAACAAGACTTTCTTTCTTTGAGCCTTGGAAAATCTCCAGGACCCACTCAAGAGAGAAATTAGCAAATGTCTTTTTGTTACCTGAAGCGAAATTGTCTTGCTGAAATGCAGACATGTACTCTTTCCATCATCACCACCTAATCAAAACCAAAGTGGTTGTGGTGAGGGAACGAAAAGATTGGGACTATAGGGAAAAAAGACAGAGGTAAATTAAGACTAATTGAAGGGGGAGAAGGAGAAGTGGTTTGAAAATTATCCAAGGTTTTTCTAAGCAGTGGGTCCTATGGCTGCAAACATCAGGCAAATCTCCGTCCCAGTCATTCTGGAGATCTATTTCTAATGTGAAAAGTGATTAGTGGAAGGCTTATAAGCTAGCAGAATACAAGGAAAACTAAACAGATAGAATACAAGGAAAGCTAAACAGGAGTCTTAACACAGAAATGTTTTTGGCATTGATCTGTCCTCTAGACCAGCTTAGAAATAGGACGTGCATTCATCAAGAACGGGAGTTTTCACTGACAAGTCTCATATTTAGTGTTTATTTCAGTGACCTAGTGTAGTATATAAGTTCGGCTCCTTTTTAGCTTGAAGAATCCACTGAGGTTTAATGGACTGAGGTTCAAGGACTGTGAGTGAGCATTCCTGAACTGACCCATTTTTGCCACTGTTTTGCAGTATGTTCTTCTGGGCATCTGTCGCAGCTGTCTGCTCTCTGGCCTTAGTTTCCCCCTTTGTAAATGTGAATAGCTCTTGAGAAGTGTGGTATGAGAAGTAAAGTTATTTGAAGCTATAAGATACAAAGCTGTGAAAAAGCAATGAGCTGGAGAAGCGATATGACTTGGTCTTTTAGAATAATGGACTACCTACATCTGCTCATTTCTAACTTCTGAGATTCTGTTCTGACCCGTAAGTGCGGGGCTGATCCTCACTGCAGTGGCCTTTGTGTCAATGGCAGCACTAAATTAAGAATGCAGATCTATTTTTAGGTTTTAGTTCTGTTTGATGTTTCTGAACCTTCCTTACTCTAACATGAAGCAGTCTTGTTGAAAGCTAATTAAATGTGAATGAGCATATTTGATTCTTCCCATTGTTTCTTGTCAGTCTGTCTGCTAAAAATCATGAGTTGCACCAGCTCTTCAATCAGGAGACCAAAAGGCAGAAAGAGACATCAGAAGATCAGTTATGGATCAGTGGCAGGCAGGCAGAAGGGAAAGGTTAAGGAGGGGACGTTCTAATGCTTCAGTGCTACTTAGTTGAATTACTGCAGTGCAAGCTTTCTAAGAAAAGGTGACACAGAACTGTAACTATCTGATGTGTCAGTGAAAAATGGACTGGTAATTAAACACAAGATTTAGGAATTACAAGATTTGTTTATAGTTTTGAACATCTTGTCTGGAAAAGTCTTAAAATTTTTTTTTGTGCTGCAGTTTCCCTCTCTGCAAAATAGACCTGATACCTCCTTCAAAATACAATTAAAAGGCTTGGGTCATGAATATTCATAGAGTGCTTTGAGATATTTGGCAAAAGATGATCTGTAAATACAAGGAATTGCTACACTTCTATTAAACTTTTGACAGCAAGTGTTCATTTAATCATTAAACCACAAAATGTACACAGACATTCCTGAACGAGCTTATTCCTGAAACAGAAATATTGAAACCAAAAGTTGCGTTCTTTCATTCTTAGTGTATAGGAACAGGAAAGCTCAGAGAATTTGGAAGCCACCTGCTGTCAGGGTAAAGGCCAATAATTTTAAATTTCTGTGGGGCTTACAAAGCACACCCAAAAAAGTATTAAACAAAACCAGAGAATGACTAGAGTAAGTCACATTTGAGAAAGTCACCTCTGAGGTCTCAGTGGGCTCCATCCTTCTTTATTTTCCAATTCTGGGTGCTCATAATACCAGTAACAGTCCCAAYTCCTGTACTTTTGAAGTCATTGTCAACTTTTCTGCTAGCTACAGTGGAAATGATACAAAGACCCAGTTAAGGATGAAAAGTTGGTGGTGTTTAATGTGTTTCTGATTCCCAGTTCCTGTTTCTAGCTTTCTTTAGATGGTTAGTGACAGTGAACTCCTTCAGGGTCTGGCTGTGTGTACTGCATGTAGGAGACCTAAATGGCTAAGGCCAACAATAGGATGTATGCAGTATGTTTAGAAAATTGTCACCACAAATGTTACCATTTTTTGGACAGCTTTCCTAGATAGTTATTCATATTAGCCAAGGTCTGAGAAGACCATGAGAAAAGGTAACTTAACCTAAATCTAGAGGTCAGTTAGAAACTGGCATTCCCAAGGGAGGGATAACTGATTGCAGTTTTCTTGCACTTTCCTTAGAACAAAGTGGTCTACAAGTGATGAAATAGGAACTGTGACAGTAATTACCACAATGAATTCGTATAGCTGTCCCCCCAGGGCTAAATTTTCACTAATGCTTGTGTGCACCTTTCCTGGGAGCAAGATAAATAATTTTATAGTAACGTGCATCTGTCCATCAACAGAACTACTACAAACAGTTTTAATTTTTATTTTAAAAAGTCTTCCAGGAAAAGCCCTGATGTTTTGTTCTGGAGGCAATGGATATGAACAGGTGTTTATATACACTTCCACATCAGCTCTCCCACGCTTCATTGTCCCTTGGCTATATGTATGGTATTTATGAAATTACCAGTTAGCTGTCCCATAACTAGCTTTAATGGCATTCTTATATGCTTTGTAAATTGAGTCTCATAATCTGATAGAACTGTTTGTCTTATGTCACTGAATGAATCCTGTTTGAAACTTTCAAACTTTCACCTTTCACAGTTGCTCATATTTATTTAAGATGCAAGAAATGCAATGAAGCTGTTTGAAATAAATATTTCAACTCTAACGAAAGCCACAGAGAGAAAGTGTGTGTACAAGATCCGGCTGCAGAAGCACTGCTACTCACTTATTTATGAGTGTAAACAGAACGAGCAATTAATGCAGAGACCTTTAGAAAGGTTTGGAGCACAGAGTGGCCATAGATAGTCTTTCACAGATGTGTTTCTCAGGCTGGGTATCTTGCTTTCACTAGGGACCTGAATCCTTCCTAGTTATGTCATCCACTTACGTCCAAAACTGCTACAAACATCTTGGATAAATCTTAAGCAAATTGTTTTTTCTGTTGTTTTCTAGTTTCTCTAGAAATGACTCTTAGTCTTAGTCCCTCTCTTGCAAAACAAATTAGTCATTCAGAGGGTTTTTTTAATTCTGTTTGTCTTTTGTTCACTTTAGTTTTAAAATACTTAAGTGGAAATTCCACTGTTTGTACTACATGTGCTGTTCCAAAACCTTTCAATAGTAAGATCCTTTATGATTTACAGGGTGAATACTTGGAATCTGATATTACATCAAGGCATTGCTGTTTCAAAGGCCTTGAGTTTACATTCCTTGTGTATATTGTGATCAACTTCTGTTGTTACTGTTGGCACTTTTATTATTCAGATGTTGTATATTTACTGATGTAGTGTCTGGGTCGAGGTTTGGTTTTACTTAATTAGGGCGATGTATAAAGGGTGTATAATTTTGAACCAGAAGCTGCAAATAACTGCTTTTTTTTTTCGTAGCCCTCTCAAATCCATTTCATAACACATTCTCACACATTTTGTAATGCCCAGAATCCCTTTCCTGGGAGCTTTGCTGGGAATAATTAATAGAATATGTTCATTTCAGTCTTGGAACATGCTAGTGTTAGAACAATTGTGAAWTAGGTTGTCTGTAAATATGCCAATGGTATTTTATCAAAACTGGAACTATTTTGTGGTAAGGTGTAAAGGACAGATGTAGCTGGTCAATTCTGTGGAACACTGTTTTCTTTCATCAAACAAGCCCATAACACTCTACCACTTTACATGTCTGTCTTTCCTCCAATCTCTGTTTGGTTCTTTTCTGCTTTGTTACAGGGATTGCGCACAAAATTAGTTATCAGTCTCACCACATATTGCATTGCTGGTGATGGCTAATATTGAATTATGAGGGATGTTAGCACAATTTTCAACAGTCTAATTGCTTCTCCTGTACCCGGTGAAATGTTACATTAAATAGCAACAGTGACCAGGTTGCATTTGATTTCCGTAATACATTGGTGGGATTTCATTACTAAAGGCTTTAGCATTTAGTCATGTGGCTCTGTCTCCATCTATGTGTTGCATCTGAATCATTTTGTCCAGGCTAAAGTCCTAATAAGGACTATGTGGTGCATGGTGGACTGCAGGAGGAAAAATTGATAGAATAAGGCTATGGCAAGGGAAGCATGCTACAGCAGATGTGTATATATAGACCACATCTCAACTAATAATGCCCTGTTTGTCAGTAAGGGTCCTAGAACTGTAAATTAAGTGTGAAGCACCCCATCACCGCCATGGTGTAAGGACAGGAAGAGGTGATAATTGGTTAGGAATGGGGTGTGGGCTAAATTAGCAGATACTGGCTTAGGCCAAAGAAAATGAGAAAACCTAGCTCTTCTGTTTGGTCTTTTTGACATTACTGTCACAGGTCTTGTCTGATAAGGTCTTATCTCAAGAGCTAACCAACACTGAAACTGGTCAGTATTCTTGTATTTTTCCTTTGGCAATCAGCAAGGCACTGCAGCAATTAGTTTGCCTCCAGTGCATGATCTTCTTTCCTTCAGATTAAATATTGTACGTAACATTCCATCTTCTTGTACTATAGCAGAATTATTTTTTTGCCATAAATCTGCTGTAGTGTTGTGATGTTTTGGGTGGGATGCAGCAACTAGTCAGACATAGAAGGCTACTTTGATATGATAAAATTGTTCCTAGTTATAACGTGTTACGGAATCCTTTGAACTCAAAAGAGATAATGAAATAGAGTGGTTGAAACTGTGGGTAGAAGGGACTGTGGAAGTCTCTAGTCCAACCTCCTAATCAGAGCAGGACTGTCACCAACACTGAATCAGGTCAGCTCTGACTTATCTAGCCAAGTCTTAGAAACGTCCCGGTGACATTTGCTTATGAGAACATTGGGCCCATCACCGTGCAGTGAAACGCCTGCTCCTCAGTGGTTCTCATTCACCACATATACTCCTGCAAGCAGTATGAATCTGTGACAGGATGAGAAGCAATGTTTACTGCTGCAAGAAGTTTATACTGACTATATACGGCGAAGTATATACTAAGAGTGCATGCACACTGCTGTAAATACAGTGCACTTCTGAATGTTATTAACTTCGGGTATTATTACCAATTGATATCATTATATCATAAATGATATCATTATATCATAAATGTGCCAACTTGCTGCTATGAAATTGAATTTGTATGTTACTGTCATGTGTAGAAAGACCCAGTCAATAATCACAGTAAACATCATCTTAGTAGTATGCAGTCACCACCTTGTTACCATATTGTTATRTAGTGTCACTCAGAATTTCTCTGAGCCTTTCACTCCAAAGATGTCAGCCTCTGATCAAAAGGAGGTTGTGCTCAGTTGTTTAGCTGTGCACCACATGAGACAGGTGGACTGTTCTCACTACAGCCAACAGAAGGGATTGAACCATGTACGTAAAAACTTAATTGGAATATTCTTGTTATTTCAATCCATGTTGGTAAACAGGGAATGGATAATAGATTTCATTAATAAGATGAAAGCAGGAAGGGAGGGAAAAAATCCAAACCAAAAACAAGTGTCACACAGGTAAGGACTGAAGGAAGAAAGGAGAAGTTTGGTGTCTGTCTCTTTGGGAAGAGATCCTGTATCTTGGAAGGAACAGGAGTTAACAGGCCACATGTCATGGTCGGAGGCCGTCTGGGGCTCAGCGACCATGACATGATAGAATTTTCGATTCTCGGGGAAGTAAG